>SJXQ01003046.1:0-77472 GCA_006408695.1 Aepyceros melampus | reverse complement strand
CTACCTACCTGGGGAGTTCCTCTTTCAGTATCATATTTTGCCTTTCATACTGTGTTCTCAAGGGAAGAATACTGAAGTGGTTTGCCATTCGCTTTTCCAGTGGACCACATTCTGTCAAAGAATAACTTAATGTCTTCCAAATACTCATATTTACCATTTCCTATCACTCACTCATATCTCTCCTCTGAGAGACTGGTTTATAGATCTAATGTCTTCTAAACAACTCTACTTGAATTTCTTTTAGGTTTCTAAAACTTAAAATGTCCAAAATTTTCTTATTGAATTTTAACCTCCTAAATTCATTAACACTTGATTTCTGCAAGCATCTAATTCCTAGCTGCATTATTCACTCTTTTGTCTGATTCATCATCATTTCTGTTTCTGGACTTTTAACCATGGCTAGTTATCAGCCTGAAATGTTGTTCTCCTTCTTCATTCAGATAATTCCTATTCATCAGAAACTCTTAATTTCAATATGTTTTCTTTGGAGAACTTCCTATACCTCTCCGTCCCACTGGTATGCTTTCAGAGCATTTATCCAGTTCTTTGTAGCACTTAATGTGATTTGTAATTCTGCATTTATATGAATGCTATTATATGTTATCTTCTTTACTTCATTTACCTTTTCTTCTCTTTACTGTCTTTTAAATTTGACTTTATAAACCTAGACAGTTTGAAAGAGTGATATCTCATGGATTACTAAGTTATATAACTCTGTCTTAAAATATATAGAAATTAATTCTCTGTATTGATCAAATCATTAATTTATCCATTTAATCAATTCTTGAGCTCCTACTGTGTACTTTTATAGTCTGAATCTTGGATCCTGCCACTTATTTTCTGAATTATCATGAAAAATTAATTCATTTTTCAGTTTTCTCTTAAAACAAGTAAAAATTGTAGCTAAATTATAAGGATACTTTGAGAAATAAATGAGTTATTACATGTAAAAATGACTAGCATATAATGAATTCCATGTAAATATTAGCTAGCCTTATTTTTATATTATCACTAATTATTCATTACTTTTTGAGGCAATGAGTTGTATAATGTTAAAATACATTTTTATCTTCACATAGCTTATATCTTAGTATAGTGCAAACTATGATTGTTTGACCAAGTCTGGCCCACTGACCATTTTTGTAAATAAAGTTTTACTAGAATACAACTAGCTCATTTCTTTATACTTTGTCTAAATCTGCTTTATGCTGCAATTATGACTTTAAATAGTCACTACAGAGATTGTATGCCCCACAAAGCAGAAAATGTGTGCCATTTTTTCTCTTCACCAAAAATGTTTCCTGAACGCTCTTCAAGTGCAGATAGATTCACCTTCTTTAGTAGGTAGCCTCGATGGTGAAAAAACCCAGAGGGCTCATGAAGATTTGGATTAATATTCCAAATTTTGTATCCTACCATTGTCTTTTTGCATGGTTTTAGCAGGCCACTTATCTCCGTAAACATGTTTCCTTGATTGTAAAAAGGGCTCAGTGTCTATTCTGATGTGTCCTTACAGAATTAAATAGTAAAATGTATATATAGTGCCTGGAATCTGGATACTCAATAAAAATATTCCTCTTTATTTTTAGAGGAATCAAAAAAATTTATACTGATCTCAAGTATTAACAGTTATCACAACTTCACAACTACATGAAACAATTTAAGGACAGAAGTTGAAGAAATCATGGGGACAATGTTCCACTAGAAGAAAAATAGATTTTAACTGCAGTAAATGCAAAGGAAAGATGTGTTAAATTCTAGTGCTATTAATATGTTATTATCTTAGTCTTGTTTTAAATTTATCATAGTTAAGTTGCAGGTTTAAATCCTTTATATGCTGAAGATTATTCACTTCTAATAAGTTTCCAAGGTGCTTCTTGTGCAAAACCAACTGAAATTATTGACTAAACTAAATTACTTAGAAAGGAGAACATTCTGGTTCTCTATCAGGGAAATAATATGTTTTTTAAAGGTGCCTCTTTAATAATAGCTTAAAACAATAAATCTATGAAGAATTGTTTGTGTTTTTTTTTCCCCAATAGTAGTTAACTCATCAGCAACATTACTTACAAAATTCCATTTTAAAAATGACTTTTGAAACATGCCATATAAAATTAAATTTTAATGAGGGATAATAAATGGTGATACTTTTCACAGGAGGAAACACAGTGCTTGCCTGGAGCCTTTCCTGCATTTCATCCACTTTAGCCCTCTGCTATTGTGGCTTCCCTTTCATTATTTTCAAGGGAAGATGATGGGATAGCACACTTTGAAAAACCAAAACCAGCTTTAGTATTATGCTTACCAAAGGCAGTCTTCTTCTGTGGCTAAGAGGCAGATGGACCTCCCTTGCTTTAGTGATGATTCTTTTGTAGAAAGCTGCTCTGTTCCTCCACAATGATAGTTTAAGGTATTTAAACACTCTTTTGATTATGTGACCTGACGAAAAACTAAATCTTCATGATTGGACTCAAAAAAGTATTTGCAGTAGACGGGAATTTTAGCATTTTGTGGCAAAGACAGAAAGGTCCCTACAATGGTCATTTGGCAACCAATCAAATTGAGTCTAGGGAGAGAAAAACATAAGGACTAAGGATAAAATAATCATGTTATATCTGCAAATAGCTGTTTGACTGCCTTAATAAAATAAGAATGCTCACCAATGCTTCTGAGTCCAACATAAGCAATCTGTTATTAACCCTCTGGGCCATTCAAGTTCATTGTCCCATTTACTAAATGAGAACAATTTATCATAGATGTACAATAATCTTGGCAAACATACTTATTAATTTATTGTTTCTAGCTTAAATTTCCAAAAATTATGACACTTCCTGCTTTTATATGATGTCACCCTCGCAATATTTTTTTGCCCTAAGGATCCTATTAGCAGAGAGCTGAGCAATTCGGTTTCATTGGAAATAAATTATGTCTCCATTCTTAAAATACAAGTATTGAAGGACTGCAAAGATTAGAAATGCGTTTGAAGCCACATCACTTGAAAGTTTTTTGGGTTTTTTTTTCCCCTTGATGTATAGAGCTTCTGGTGTTAATGTAAAACAACACATCTTTTGAAAAGTTAAGAGGCAAGTCACCTTAAAGGAATCCTGACAGGATTATGAAGGATGTACAAAATGAAACGCATTATCGTGGAGGGCGGGGATGTTTGGTTCCTCAGAAGCTGTTTGCAAGACAGGCTGCTTTTGTATTACAGAGTGGGGAGGTGACTCAGCTAGTCACCCTCTGTTTCAAAATGATTAGAAAACTGCAATTCCCAAGAAACATGAGGTGATTTCTCACTTTCCTCACCAAGGGTCTGAGGATGAAATGACACCTTTAATTATGAAGGACTGTTGGTACCACTCTGGTAACAAGCTGCTGGAAATGAAACCCTTAATTGCCTCAGAATCATGTATTTCATGTAAATGCATTTTAATCTTAAGTACAGTTGTTGGTCCAGCTTTCATTATTTTTCCCTGTTAGCATATGATAGAAGGAAGTAGTTGTGCCAACTTCTTATTTTGCTGCTATTTTATTGTCAGTTGTGTCCAATGACTAAGGAGCTAGTGTGTCTTTTCCAGCAATAACTTGTTTCTTTAATAGCAGCAGGGCCCCATGGTGGTGTTCAACTTTGACTTAAATAAAATTGTAATTAGAAAAACGATGACTCTCATGTTTTAACATAACTTGATCTTTAGTTATTTCTCATAATTATATCAAATTGCACTAGATATCAAACCATTTTGTCTGATTAATTATTTTTAAAGCATTGCTGATAAGCAGAATCCATTTATCAGCTCCATATGCTTACATTCTTAAAATTAACTCTGTATGATCTGAATATTTACTCAGCTATTTCCCTTCTCCCCCCGCCCCCTTTCTGTTCATTTTGAAAGATAAAAGTAAATGCTCATTTTGTGAAGTTCCCAGTATTACACTTTTGTTAGAACATACTGAATTTGGCCAGCTGATTGTTTCTTCCAAATTAATGTAGACATATTTAGAGATTCAACAATTAAAGAAATAAACAATAATTAAGGAATTGTGAGTAAACCAGAGAGAGGAGTTGATCTAAGTAAATAAAGGGCGAAATTTGTGAATTCTGTTTCCAATGTAATTAAAGATATTTTTGGATTTCAAAATGAAATATAGATTAAAAAGCTGTGTTTAACTCAAAATCTAAAAACTGATGGATTCTGAAGGAAAAGGGAAAACATACTGAATTTGGCCAGCTGATTGTTTCTTCCAAATTAATGTAGACATATTTAGAGATTCAACAATTAAAGAAATAAACAATAATTAAGGAATTGTGAGTAAACCAGAGAGAGGAGTTGATCTAAGTAAATAAAGGGCGAAATTTGTGAATTCTGTTTCCAATGTAATTAAAGATATTTTTGGATTTCAAAATGAAATATAGATTAAAAAGCTGTGTTTAACTCAAAATCTAAAAACTGATGGATTCTGAAGGAAAAGGGAACAGACTAGGTTTGTTGAACAGATGTATATTGACCTGTTTGGTCTATAACAGGTAAAGTGCTATGGTAGTGATAGCAAACATTAAATCATTTTTCAGAGGAAACTTCTGACGTGGTAGATATACTTATGGCATAGATGCTCATGTGGTTTCATGAGTGCATACTTATTTCCAAGTTTATCAAGTCATATACGTACATTAAATATGTATGCTTTTCATATGCCAGATATGTTTCAATAAAATGGTTTTAAAAGAATCAATTTCAGCAACTTGTCAAAGATTAAAAAAAAAAAAGAAGAAGAAAACAGACCTGCTATTCAGTAGTTAATTTTTGAAGAATTGTATTCTGGATTAAATTATATAACTGGTAGGTACACTAACAATAAGTGCTTCTGGCTTTTTCTTTCTTTAGAAATGAGGACTGAATGAAGTCAGGAATTACTGGAAAGGAGGTCAGGGTAAGTCATATCATATTTATTTCTTACTTTTGAAGTGTGCAGAATACATTGTATAAAACTTGTTCAGGAACTCTCTGGGGTTCATGTCTCAGATAAATTAGACAAATTGAGTCTTTCAGGGGGAAATAAAATGCTTGCTATAGCTATGCTACACAGAAGTATACCACTTGTCCCTGACATTTTGAGACCTATGTTTTCTGCATGCCAACCACCTTATTGTTCCATATTGTGAAGTGGATCACGGCCAAAGTGGCAAGAAAAACTCTAGATGAATTCCTCTTTTAGAATTGTGAGTCTCATTATTCCATGTACTTTTTTTCTTCCTTTTAATTTAGTATGGCAAAGTCAGTGCTTAAAATCTCAGGGCAATATCTAACTAGGTATCTCAGTGTGTCTCATATTCAAGTTCAGATGCAAATGGTCATAGACTAAAGTTGATTATCATATAATTGTGTTTTTATGTTTTAACATCATTTAATTTTTGCTCTTCTTTGAAATTTAAATGCATTTGCTTTTATGAAAGTATAAAACATTTATTTTATAACCAGTTGTGTAAAATCAAAAGCCATAGTATTCTTACAGATGACTTATATGGTATACTTCATCTTATTGTGCATAATAGATAGACATACAGGATCATCTTCAAATAGAGAGAATTGAGGCCAAAGTTGCTTTTCTTTAACTAAAAAAATTACTTAAAACAATTTCCTCTTTTCAGAAAGTCACTCTGAATGCAAAGGAATAAGAAAGTCAGAAAAAATAATGTCATCATGCAGATTAATTTTTGTGTATTCAGAAGTCTTAATTCTAGTAGACTCAGAAATAGCACTTGTTTGTTTTTTGCTATCAATGCCTCCTTGGATCTTGCCAGCTTAATACTCAGTAGAACATTGGAGATTTGGTGTATAGAGAGTGGCACAAAGAAAGGGTGCACCCTTCTGGGCCTTTCTAAGCCTTCATTCATCTTCAAACAGTTCATTTCCACATAGTCCTTTGCATAATGAAATTTTCCCTAAAAGTTTGTTTCAAGAAAGAGAGAACTTAGATAGAAATATGTTAATATCTGTTAAGTCTAGCTGCTGGGGATGTGGGTATCTGCAACATAGGTTATTCAGTTTTTCTCTAGTTTTGAAATATATCTTAAACATCAATGATTCAAAACAGTTCTTTTGGAAATAGCTCCACATGTCTTGAAATGGTTTTGAACTTCATTTTGTAGCATGTTACCAGCACGTTCATTAGAGAGTAAAATTAATGTCTAGTGGATTACTTTCTTTATACTGAGAATTTTTCATGGATGGGGAGGGGGAGTATTACAGTCATCCTTCGAGACTGAACATCCCAAGCTTATATTGTATTCTTCTTCCAAAATAAATATTTTAGATGGGCAAATAAGCAATTGGAAGAGGACTGTATTTCCAAAGTAGCACATGTGACCACATGACAGAGTCTAGGCCACTGGTGGTTGTTGTTCAATCACTAAGACTAGTCCAACTCTTTGCCAACTCATGCACTGCAGCATGCCAGGCTTCCCTGTCCTTCACTATCTCCTGGAGTGCTCAAACTCATGTCCACTGAACCAATGATGCCATCCAACTGTTTCATCCTCGCCACCCCCTTCTCCTCCTGCCTTCAGTCTTTCCCAGCATCAGGGTCTTTTCTAAGAAGTCAGTTCTTTGCATCAAGTAGTCAAAGTATGGAGTTTCAGCTTCAGCATCAGTCCTTCCAGTGAGTATTCAGAGTTACTGGTACATATTTGGAATTTCAGGTGGCCTTATAGGAACCTTCCCCCAGAGACAGCTACTTCATGTCTTTGTCCTTTGTGAAGAAGAAAGTTTCTTTTGACAATCCAGAGAATATCTCACTCTCTGAAGCTGTCAAGTGCCTTCATACTGCTTCCTGAAATGTGGGTGTGGTGTCTGGAATTCAATCTTGGGCTATTAAATGTGAGTCCTATGTTAAGGAGTGGGGAATTGAATGTTTTGGATTTGTGTTTTTTATTAGTGGAAAAAGAACAAACTCACATACCATTTTAATTAATTTTATAACAATAAAATTCCAGCTCTTTATATAATGGCTTGGAAACATATCAAAGACATTTTAATGAAAATATTTTAGCTAAATATTTAATTTGAATCTTCTCATGGAAAAAATGTGGTTACTCTAAGTGACCCTGAGTGCTCATCCACATATGGCCAAAATGATGTGAAACTAAGGAAAAATGTTTCTCTTTGGAAATGCCAGGAGGTCCTAAGTTTCCATTTTTTCCAATCTCTCTAGTATCTCCTGCCTACATAGTTGTACTCACTGACTTTACCTGAACCTTTACAATTAAGAATTGTGCAGAGTTCAGATATCAGCTGGACCTCTTTCAGATGCAAGCTGTTCCATGCATTCCAGGAAAAATTGGTACATCCCCAACTGCAATTCCACATTCTATGATATAACAAAGTTCTCAAGGAGATTTCTGCAAACCCCTAATGAGATCAAGGTTTTCATGCTATATCTTCACATAGCCTCTATTCCTTACCATGTCCTTGCAAACATGAAACTCATATTTTTTTATGAATATCCACAAGTCAGCTCATTCATACAGGCATGTTATGACTATAGCAGAGTTTTTTTTTTTAATAATACAGTAGTTGTCGTACCCATCCCCACCTAACAAAAATGTATTTTTTTTAAATTAGACTTTAAAGTTATATAAAATATTCCTTGGGCCCTAAGGTGAGTGAGTCATCTCTCTTGATGCCCTTGCTATAGGGTTTTGCATTCTCGACTGCTTTCTCTGTCTGCTCCTCTGTTCTCTCCATTTTGTTCTCTTATCTGCGTTCTGTTATTTCAGAGGACACACACATGCTTTTCTTTGGGCCCATTTACAGCAGTTCTTCCCTCCTCTTGCTATCAGCCCTGGAGCTCTCAGAGTTCTGTCTTCTATTTCCAAATAGTTATCAAGCTTGTTATATTTATCATCATCTTGGGTATTTGTTTTCCTCCAGCAAAATGAACTCATTCAATGATGAATGCTAGAAGCATCTTCTAACATGATATATGGACTTTATTCTCCTTATCTCATCAAATAAAACACCATGACTTACCTTTCCTATGCCACCAGTATTTGTGTTGATTATATATTGCAGAGACCATTGTCATAAAAGGACCCACAGGGGGAAAAACAATTTCTGTGCTAAGAAAATCAGACAGGGCATGAACACCTACAGGAAACCACATGTTGTCAACCTCTTCTTTCTGGGATGTTTGTTGAGAGGAAAATCATGAGACATTTGAAGAAGACATAGTTACAAATAAATGTTATGGAAGAGAAAGTTTAAAACCTGAGGATCTACAAAAATGAATGCTAGACGTAAATATCTTAGCTTGTGACATTTTGAAGATAGAGTTTTCTGTTCTGTTTTTGCAGCAGTGATTGGGATTTCTTAACTGTGAATCTCTAAAAAATATGTTCATTTTTAACAGCAATGGAGATAGCCTTAATATATCATGATATCCATGTGTAGCCCAGGAATTTGGTATTGGCAAATTTTGGCAAGACCATTTGTCTGATTTAGCTAAAAGCAACTGGCCTCTGTCTTTTAAAACTTAATATGATGTGAGAAATGCCAATTTAAGTCCATTTCATTCTCCACAGTGGTTTTCTAGGAACTAAGATAATAAAATATGTTCCAGTTGACTGTTATACAATGGAGTGATCTAGCCAGATTATAAATTATAAATTAAGTATATAATATGAATAGTATAGCATGGAATGCCAAAATGAGACGTGGCCACCACATGTAATTAACCTAGAGTAAACACTAAGAGCGTATGCAATCTCAGTTCAGAAACTTTAGAGTCTACAGGAGAGGAAGAGATTTTTAAAGGACTTTTTTTACAGTTGAAATTAATGTGGTAAACCCCAAAGTTTGCTATTGTCTAAAGACATGTGGTTAATGTTTTACTGGAATATGTGTTTCCTGATGGTTTAATCCAACTTCTGAATTTAACACTACTTTTATAAAATATCTAGTTAGCATAAATAATAGTTATATGCTTTCCAACTTAGCAACTAAAGCTAAGGACATTCTTTAAACCTACAGATCTCATAAAAATTTTGAGAGGGCAACAAAACATTAGGATTTTAAAGTATGGCTCATGTTGATATTGTTTTACTTCCTCTCTCTTCTGTTTCTTCCTACTAACTTTTTTCTTTCTTTTCAAAATCCATGATTAATGCTCACTCTATTTAAAAATAAAACAAAATTTGCTGATGTGTTCTCATATTTTTCTCTTCTTTCATCCTAGGATAATTTTTCATCTCCTATAGAGTTTTACTTTGACAAAATGGCTTTTTGTTAGGATGTGGGCACAAGTAGTGTGCTGCAGTTTTACACTTAGCTAGAATGAATCCATTGTCGATTTCTGGTAAAATTAGAAATTGCTACCAAATATAAAAATGGCTGGTATTATTTCTAACATGAAGCCCCCTGGAAGAACTTTGCTTTCCTGTTCTTATACTCTTGTAATAGAATATATATAAACTTGTGTCTGAGAGACTCCTTAATAATTGATGTGATAGTTTGGTTCACCTGGATTCATTTTCCCTTCTTTTTTATTTTATATTATTATATAGATAACACTCACATTCTGGATTTAAAAACATATAATTGAGTCGGTCCAAAATTCTGATAATTCTGTGCCCGAAAGCAGATATTTGATTTGACCCTTTTGCATTTTCTTTGGATTATTCTAGAAGTCATTCAATACCACTCCCCCTCCCAATTGTTGACTTCCACATTACTCTTGAATTCGTTCTGTATATACTGACTAAATATTGATAAGAGTGACAGATATAATTCTTACTCAAGTTTTTTCAAGTTTTACCTCCAGTGTCTAATACATTAAAAGGATAATTAAATACACATTTAATTGCAAAATAATATTTAACTTTGCTTGCTAAATACATTTCGTAGCACTAGATTTTTCTTTCCTTCATAACTTTTTGGATAAATTAGAAATTATGTTCAAAACTTAGCCATAACTGAAACTTGCTTTTGAGAAATTTGGAAAGGCAGAAGACAATTTATTGAAATTCTACCTTGCCATTATTGTGTTGATACACTGTCAAGAGACGTGTATAATTCATATGCTGGAGCCCTACTTCTCCACTATGCTCCAGGTTCCTACGATAAGATTGAAACATATTTATAGCAAGTTCCCTCCTATCCTGGGTAATAGAATCTACTGACGTAGTCCAACAGAGATTTTCCTTCTCTTGAATTCTCTATTTTAAAAAATTGTAATACCGGAGTTATAATCCAGTTTGAACACATTTTCCATATTGCTAAAGTACCTCTGCTTTCTTCCAAACTAGGCATTGTTGAGTTAAGCCAATGCAATGGTTATAGAAACATATTTTGATATGTTCTCCACAGTGGCACCCCACTCCAGTACTCTTGCCTGGAAAATCCCATGGATGGAGGAGCCTGGTGGGCTGCAGTCCATGGGGTCGCTAAGAGTCGGACACAACTGAGAGACTTCACTTCACTTCACTTCTCCACAGTTAGAATTCATTAGTTAGCAGAAAATTTCATCAAATTATGATTATAAAAGAAAGAAACAACTTTTTACCAATGTCTTTAGATCACATCATAGATGTTAACTTGCAGATTCTATAATATAGAAAACAGTTTAGCAATCTGACACATATTAATAAAACAATAGATACCTTTTATTTTTTCCTAAATCAAGTGCTCAAAAATTACCCTCAAATTCAACACCCCTGTAATTAGAGTTACTTGGATCTCTAAGGACCTGCAAAATGTGCAGGTGTTAACCCGATCCATCAAAAAGTAAGGTTTGCATCCTTTTTCAGTAAAGTGTTATAAAATAGGTTTATGAAACATCCCTTCTAAGGAGTTAAGGATTTCGCTAATAACAATGAACATATCCTGAAAAAGATTACAGAGAACCTTCAGTGCAATTATAAATCACGATAATAGTTGCATTAAAAAAATAAGAGAACACTGTCTGGAAATGGTACACTCTACAGGAATGCCTTCCCCATTCAATTTCCGAGAATAGAAGCTCCATTAGTTACGGTAGAGTTATAAGACATTAAAGGCGCGAAAAATTGGATGCTACCTTATGCTTTTGTAGAATATGATTGACAGGATTACCTGTATATTGATTTTGAAAATAATTTGCAACGTTATTGGCATCAGGCCAAAATAAGGTAAGATACCTGTTTTGCAGTAGTTTTATCAATTTAGCTAAATGTTTCTGTTTTTTCAAGGGAAATCAGCACTGAAAGATAAAGAAAAATACTAACAACAATAACAAAATAAGCTAACAATTGAATGACTATTAAAAAAATTAAAGTGTATAAGAAAAAAAGGTCATTAAAATTTCTTGAATCACCAGCAATTCTTTCAACATAAATTTAGATCTTGATCTCACATTTTATTAATGAATGAGCAATGAAGAGGATGACTTCCCTGGTGGCTCAGCTGGTACCTTTTATTTCTTCCTAAATCAAGTGCCTAAAAATTACCCTAAAGAATCTGCCTGTAGTGCAGGACATCTGCAATGTTCGATCTCTGGAGAAGGAAATGGCAACCCACTCCAGTATTCTTGCCTGGGAAATCCCATGGACAGAGAAGCCTGGTGGTCTATAGTCCATGTGGCCTAAAGGAGTTTGGACACTACTGGATGACTAACACACAATAAAGGGAAAGAGAGTAAATATGACTACTAAATCTAGGATGTTTGTATCTTTCTTCTTTTTTGGACTTCAAGGAAAATGAAACAAGAGGACAGTTTTAAACCTAGACATAACTAAGCATCATGTTAGAAAGCGTAGCTTAGTACAATAATACTTTAATTCTTTAGCCATAGAACAGTCTTCAGCACTGTTGTCTACTGTAGATTGTGGCTTTTTCATGTGACACTTTGTAGTTTTGAACTTATCCAAATGCAGATAAAAGGAGCAATATATCTACCACCAAATTGTGAATACCTGGCAATCAAAAACACCTCTGGATAGCTGGAATCAATAAACCATTAATTTTTGAATTCATGGAAATATGTCCATCTTTCAAGGCTGTAAAATGAAAACTGTAATAGGGAACATATCACTTTTCTCATTAGTTGATATCAGTTTCTCAGTAGATGACAAATTATCAAGTTTAAAACAGAGTACAAAAAGTCAAATTCAGACTATTTTAAAAAATTTAATTTGTGAGGCTTACAGTAAAATTAACTGTTTTATTAAACCTGACTTAAATCTGTGTGTAAAACAAAGGCTGTTTAAATTTCTTTTACTTTCTTCTTTTTCTATAACACTGAACTGCATCAGTGAATTGATGTCTTGAAAGTTCTCATTTTTTCAATTAAAAAATAATCATCTATGGATGAAATGTACTGACGTTTGTGATCATAATAGGTGACACTTCAGCAAAGGAACTGACTCCAGGAGAAAATGTAGGGGTGAGGAAGAATGATCTTAGTAAATAGGAACCAAGTTGATTTCTTCAAGAACATTACTTATTGTGATTGAAATAAGAAAGGAGACTATAAATAAAAATTTTGTGCGATTTCATTTTTTTTTTTGTCAACAAAATACATGTTTAGTAAAAATTGCATTGTTTCTGAAAACTGTGCAAAGACTTAGGTGAGCAAAGTCCTTATCTTCAAGGGTGATGAAAAAGAGAAAGATCCATTGTTCTAAACAAAAAGCTATTCTGAATGTCTCTATAGGTCTCCTTGCTCTTAAAAATCTCACTTGAGCAGAAGGGAAACTAAGTGAGTTAGAATCAGAATATCTGCAGGAGCAAGTGGTATCGAGAATGATGCTCATAAATTAATAAGGAGTCAAGATGAATAGAGAACAATAATATGGTCTTGAGGAACAAGTGAAGTGTCTTTAGGAGTAAAAAAGAAATATTTGGAGGAAGGTAGTGGCATCATTAGCTTGTTATCCTACCATCTAGAAAAACTATCATCAATCCCTATTTCCCATTTTGGGATTAGTCTAATTTGACATAAAATTGAATTTAAGATTCCATTGACTTCTCAATATTTTTCTCATTTATTATGTGTAAACAGGCCACATCAGTCTTTAAAACTATTTTGATTCTGATAGATTTTAAATTCTAAAGGACATTTTTGGTGATGAGGAAATGATTTCAATAGGTTGTCCAAAGTCAAGATATGAAATTTCAAATTAAGCATGGCAAGTCTAATAGAGAGGATTATGTACTGACCCCTGAACTTGAATGTATATTCAAAGCCATCTGTGCAGACAATAGGAATAGTATTCATTTTTAAAAGGAAAAAGAGCAAAAATATGTTGAAATAATCAATGACTGTACAATCATATAAAGAAATGGAATAGTTTTGTCAGCATGTCAGTCAGAAATGAATTACAATTGTGGTAAAGAAATCACAGTAAAAGGAATTTCTCTGGGGAAAAGTGGCATGCAAAATAAAAGCATTAGTGTGACATACGGTTTACAGAAACTCTCTTTGTGGAGATTAAAGTTTATGTTTGTTGACAGTACAACAGGAACATGTCACACAATGTAAAAATGATCATGCCATAACCACTCCTTAGTTGATGGCTTGATTTTACATGCAGTGATGGAGGTTAGATAGAATTCAACATGCATTTCCATCTACTGACATCAGCTGGAGTAGGTGCCTGCATGCCTGGATGCAGCTATTTGAGCCCAAAGCATTTTCTGACATTACGTATTTTATGGCATGATACCACCAGAGCTATTCCTGTTACTTTTATGAGAAAAATGAATAGAAATAAAATTATTTATATTTTATTTTCCAGATATCATTTATACCAGTCATGGAGCCTAACATAGGCTTCCTGGATTCTCAGAAAACCCATACCTACTGGGAAAATGTTAGTAATAGCAGAATTAGTGGGAGGGATGGTTATAACATACATTTGTTTGGCACTTACTCTCTGAAGAACACTTTCTATGCTTTGTTGTTTGTTCTTCCGTTGCTAAGTCGTGTCTGAATCTGTGACTCCATGGACTGCAACACTCCAGGCTTCTTGTCCTTCCCTATCGCCCAGAGTTTGCGCAAACTCACATCCACTGAATTGGTGGTGCCATCCGACCATCTTATCCTCTGTTGCCCCCTTCTCCTCCTGCCTTCAATCTTTCCCAGCATCAGGGTCTTTTCCAGTGAGTCAGCTTTTTGCATCAGGTAGCCAACGTATCGCAGCTTTATATTCAGCATCAGTCCTGCCAAAGAATATTCAGGGTTCATTTTCCTTAGGATTGATTCTATGTTTTACTTCCTTTAGTTCTCACAATATTTCTAGTGTAGAGGAACTGAACTAAGAGGTACGTTAGCAATCTATATTTAAAGAGGAAGGAATGAAAGGAATTTATCCTTTAGAAAGGCTAAAGAAACAAATCAATACCCAATGGAAAGCACATAAACAATAGGACATAGGTTCGAGGGCGAGCTGGCCATAAAAATATGGCCTAAGCCATAGTGTTGCAAAGATGTCAAAAGTTTCGGTATGATCCAGGTGGTCATTGCAACTTGATGTCACTTGTCTTTGGTAGGTGCTATTTTAAAAAAAAAAATGCAGAGATTACAATCTAATGAAAGTCAAAATTTAAATGTCAAAGCATTAAATATTTACTCATTTGCGAGGCTTTCTCTTGGGTTCTGATTTCTTAATCATGTATGTAATGTTCATGAATGTATTTTTGAAGGTTGAAGTTTTGATCAGTCTTAGGAAGTGGTAAAAATTTTTGTTTCTCCACTCTTTTATATTTTGTACTTATATCACCATCCTATCAGAGTTTACATTCCCAATATATGTAAGCTTTTTTTTTTTTTNACATAGAAAACCCGAAAGACTCCACCAGAAAATTACTAGAGCTAATCAATGAATATAGTAAAGTTGCAGGATATAAAATCAACACACAGAAATCCCTTGCATTCCTATACACTAATAATGAGAAAGTAGAAAAAGAAATTAAGGAATCAATTCCATTCACCATTGCAATGAAAAGTATATGTAAGCTTTGCAGGAAATTACAACACTCAAGTTTGTATGGACAGAATTTACAAAAAAATATTGAAACATGCAATATTCTTTATTGTAAATTCCATATGACCAATTTATTCTGGAAGCATCTTCTTTAATTTTGTTCTTTAATTTTGTCCTTTAATTTTTGCCAAACTCTGATACCTGTCACTAACTCATGGTTGCAATGGATTGATTAACATGGTAGTTCTGACATGAATATTGATTTTTATTCTAACAAGAAACACAAAAATACAAAATACATGTGTTGGAACTTCACTTACATCCATCAATGACTTGGGCAATTAATTTCTTTGTTGAAGTGAATAGTAATAATTTTTAAAAACTAAACATATTTCATCAATTTTTGTGATATTAATGAAATAACTGATAAAGATGTGATATATTTTGAAATTTGTCTACACTGTTAATATTTTATACGTTACTTTCTTAAGTCTAGACCAGAGGTCAGCCCACTATCACCCATAGGGTAAAGCTGGTCTACTCCCTGTTTTTGCAAATAAAGTTTGACTGAAACATTGCTAAGCCTGTTTGTATATTGCCTATGTCTGCTCTCACTGTATAAAAGCAGAGTTAAGTAGTTGCTATAGAGAATATATAGCAGCACCAACTCAAATGACATGAATCTGATCAAATTCCGGGAGACGGTGAAGGACAGTGGACCAGATAAAGCCTGGTGTTCTACAGTCCGTGGGGTTGCAAATACTTGGATACCACTTAGTGACTGAAGAGCAGTGACAAAGGAGCACACCAAGCCTAAAATATTTACTTCTGGCCTTGTAGAGAAAATATTTGTAGTCAAAAAAATGGTAAATCAAATCTTGATTTGTAGTTTTTGCCAGGTTTTGTAGTGTTTGCTGTAGTGTAAGTATTTCTACTATAAGCCCAAGAATATAACATAAAGTAAAATGTGTTAAGTAATTCGGAAGTTGTTAGTTGAATTGGGGCCCCAAGGAAAGTTATGATGAAATTTTAAAATCTCTGGTACCTGTGAATGTAACCTTATTTGGAAATATGGTCTTTGGAGACATAATCAATTTAAGATGAAATCATATTGAATTAGGGTGGGCCCTAAATCCAATGATGGTGTTCTTAAAAGGAGCAATAGAAAGAAGGTCATGTGAAAAGGGAAGCAGATTGGTTATGCTGCCACAAACTAAGGAATACAAAAGTTTACCAGCCATCCCCAGCAGCTAGGAAAACCAAGAAAGGATTGTCCTTTGAGCCTTTAGAGTGAGCATGGGGACAGCTTGACTTGAGATTTCTAGCCTCTGGGACTCATGGGAAACTTCTGGTATTTTGTGACAGTAACCTCCCAAGGCAATCCAGAAGTGTTGAATTTGCGGTACTTACTATTTTTTTTCCCCACGTAATCAATTTCACTGCAAGTTTATAACATTTAATTTTAAATCATGCTTTTATTGAGCAAAAGTTAACAAAATTTCTGAAAATTAACAAAATCAAGAGCCAGTCTGGGCTTGCTGCATTGCACCACTCTTTAAACAAGTTGTAACGGCAAGGTGACATCCTCCATTAGGAGAGGGAACAGATTCAGAGCCCATGTTTCTTTCCAGGCTTCCATGTTTCCAGAACCAGTTTTGTAGAAGTGGGACACAGCCTTGAGAGATTTCAGGAAATAAATGCTGAGGTCTGCTGTTGAAACCTTTAACTTTGGGATGTGATTTGCTTGAAAGTAACTTAAATATGTGACAAGTCTGAGGAATGAGATTTGATTTAAGGATCCTTCTGATATATCCCTTGTTTCAGTGAAGACTGGTTCAGATATTTGGGTTAATGTCTATTGGCCAAGTCTTGAACTGTAAAAATGGAGAAGCAAAACAGGCTATTACTGGCCTTAATTTAGAAACAAAACAAGTTTAGAAATTCTAATTTGAATTATCCATTGCCTAATTGTCTTCTGTGTTTCCAAAGTAATTTCTTTGCAAAGTGGATGTATAGTAAAACTTAGTGGCATATATCTCACAAATCCATAACATTTAGTTTTGGATTTAGTAACATTTAGTTTTAGTAGTACTTTTGTAACTGTCTGCTCCTCTGCCAAAGAAATGTACAATGTCTCATTATATTAAGCTGGATGAGTAAACAGTTACTAAGCATTTAGTAATGTGAGTGTGTTTTCTGGTAGAATCACATTAAGCATAAGAAAGCATTATGTATGAAAGTCAGTTGATTAAAAATTAAAGTTATTTATTATTAATTTAATGAAAGATGCACAATCTTTATTTTGCTTTTTTCTTTAATACCTGTCCATGCATTCATGAGCAAGTTGATAGCTGTTTATGCTGTATATAGTCATTTGACAAATTTCTAGTTTCATTATTGACTGACTGGCTTCTAACGTCACAAGATCAAGAATGTTATTTCACATTCTGCCAGTAACCATGGGGGATTCTGATCTGTAGATAATCTTATCATAGGAACTTTTCTTCTTTTATTAAGTACTTGGACCCTTGTCCTTTTTAAGCAATGGTCATCATCTCCTTGTTTGTTCTCCCAGCCTAGTTTCAACATTTATTGACACATGACTTCAGTTGCATTAACAACACCTGTAACAAAGTCTACACTGACTTCATGAGAGACTCCTGTCTTGTATTGCATATTGAATATTGGTCCTCCTCATTTTTACTAATGATAATATTGTAACCTTAAACACCAAGCCCAAGTTAGTCACAAGTAATGCATGTGAAATTGTACTACCTGCAAGAATTTTAATTCATAGAATGATAATGCTTCATCTCATGGATTAATAAAAGTATAGCTAACACCTAACATTTGACATTTTAAAATTTATTTGAAAATTAATATAAAAGTTCTGATTGAGAAAAAACAAACAAAAAATAATATACTCTGCTTCCAAGTTGCACAGTCAAACCCCAGACATAGAAAATGAGTCTGAGAAAGAGATTTTAATTCAGAATTATTATCTGTTCATGTCCAGATGATTTCAAAGGTTGTTGAATAAAGTGATCAAGAGAAAGTCTGATTGAATATTTCTTTTTCAATGAAAGTAGGAATAAAAATGATGATACCTTTTATATTATGGATAACTTACATTATTGTGTTTTTTATAGACTGAAATTTAATAATGGTTTTCATGTGAGAGCCTCAAATTGGTTTTCATACTTTAATTTTCATTGATACATTAATTTCACGACCATTAGGAATAAGTAAATGAGAAATTATGCACAGACACACACATGCACAAGCACACATATTCTCACTCTTGCTCCGAAGATATATATGTTAATCAACTCTGTCTTCTGTTCATATTTGGAGTACTGGGCATTACTTCTGGGCCCTTTCCCATCATTTTCTTCTATGTGAAATTCACTTAGAGGAAGCTTATACTCGTGTCCTTTGGCAAGATATGCTCCCCTTTGGGAGAAGAGGTCATCTTCAGGATGGAGTACAGATTCTTAGAAAATAATGATTAATCTAGGCTAAATGTTTAAATGCAGAAGATGTTTGATCCCTTGGTCAGGAAGATCCTCTGGAGAAGGAAATGACAACCCACTCCAGTATTCTTGCCTGGGAGATCCCATGGACAGAGGAGCATGGCGGGCTAAAGTCCACATTATTGCAAAGAGACTGACACAACTTGGTGACTAAACTACAAATTAAAATAGTCATGACTCTTAGTATCTATGTTTAAATTAAATTTTGTAAAGTAGCACAGTGCTCCTAGGACTTTATCCAAGAGAAGTAAAAACACATGTTGCCAGAAGCCTTGTACAAGGAAACGAGTAGGAGATTTACTCATAGGAGCTACAACCTGGAAACAGTTCTTCTGCTTGTCATCTATCAAGAAAAGAATAGATAAACTAACTATACCAGTTTATACAAGGGAATACTACTCAGGAATGAAAAAGGAACAAGCTGTATGAGTTCATATCAGACATTATGTCAAACCATCTAGATGCAAAAGGCGCGATGTACTTTCTACCTCCATTTCCACAAGTCCTAAAGCAAGCAAAGCAAATCTATAATGATGGAAACCAGAAGAGTGGTCATTCTGGTGAAGTCATTTGAGTTTTGCTATTGAGTTGTAGTTCAGTTCAGTCCAGTCGCTCAGTCGTGTTCGACTCCTTGCGACCCCATGAATCGCAGCACACCAGGCCTCCCTGTCCATCACCAACTCCCGGAGTTCACTCAGACTCACGTCCATCAAGTCCGTGATGCCATCCAGCCATCTCATCCTCGGTCGTCCCCTTCTCCTCCTGCCCCCAATCCCTCCAGCATCAGGGTCTTTTCCAATGAGTCAACTCTTCACATGAGGTGGCCAAAGTACTGGAGCCTCAGTTTTAGCATCATTCCTTCCAAAGAAATCCCAGGGTTGATCTCCTTCAGAATGGACTAGTTGGATCTCCTTGCAGTCCAAGGGACTCTCAAGAGTCTTCTCCAACACCACAGTTCAAAAGCACCAATACTTCGGCGCTCAGCCTTCTTCACAGTCCAACTCTCACATCCATACATGACCACAGGAAAAACCATAGCCCTGACTAGATGGACCTTTGAGTTGGATCTCCTTGCAGTCCAAGGGACTCTCAAGAGTCTTCTCCAACACCACAGTTCAAAAGCATCAATTCTTCGGCGCTCAGCCTTCTTCACAGTCCAACTCTCACATCCATATATGACCACAGGAAAAACCATAGCCCTGACTAGATGGACCTTTGTTGGCAAAGTAATGTCTCTGCTTTTCAATATGCTGTCTAGCTTGGTCATAACTTTTCTTCCAAGGAGTAAGCATCTTTCAATTTCATGGCTACAGTCACCATCTGCACTGATTTTGGAGCCCCAAAAAATAAAGTCTGACACTGTTTCCACTGTTTCCCCATCTATTTCCCATGAAGTGATGGTACCGGATGCCATGATCTTCGTTTTCTGAATGTTGAGCTTTAAGCCAACTTTTTCACTCTCCACTTTCACTTTCATCAAAAGGCTTTTTAGCTCCTCTTCACTTTCTGCCATGAGGGTGGTGTCATTTGCATATCTGAGGTTATTGATATTTCTCCCAGCAATCTTGATTCCAGCTTGTGTTTCTTCCAGTCCAGTGTTTCTCATGATGTACTCTGCATATAAGTTAAATAAGCAGGGTGACAATATACAGCCTTGACGTACTCCTTTTCCTATTTGTACACATCAATTTTGTTCATTAAAAGACAGGCAAGGACTACCTCACTTGAAATGGATGAAATGAAGGAACTATTGGCTTGAATGCAGTCAGTCAGTCCAGAGGTCAAGTGGGGTTTGGAATGACTCTCTGTCTCCCTGAAATTCTGCTGGCTCTGTCCTCCTTTGGTCATAGGGCTTTATCTTCAAGATGGTAGTAAGATGGCTGCAGCAGTTCAGAGCCTCCTAATCATGACTAATAGTAACCAGAGGAAAGGAGAGGGACAATTTGGAAACTTTCTCAGAAGATTTAGAGGGAACCTAAATCTTTTCCGAAACCCCTAGGAAAGCTCTGCTAACATTCTATTACCTCATAGTCAGTTCAGTCACTCAGTTGTGTCCAACTCTTTGCGACCCCATGAATCGCACATGCCAGGCCTCCTTGTCCATCACCAACTCCCAGAGTTCATTCAAACTCATGTCCATCGAATCGGTGATGCCATCCAGCCATCTCATCCTCTGTCATCCCCTTCTCCTCCTGCCCCCAATCCCTCCCAGCATCAGAGTCTTTTCCAATGAGTCAGCTCTTCACATTACCTCATACACACACACACACACACATACACAGAAGTCACTCAGTCATGTCCGACTCTTTGCAACCCCATGGATTGTAGCCCACCAGGCTCCTCGGTCCATGAGATTTTCCAGGCATGAATACTGGAGTAGGTTGCCATCTTTTTTTATTTGGTTTCAAATCCTTCAAGAAAAATGTGTCTGGTCAAAAGGAAGATTCGGAAATTGAGCAAGTCACTTTTCCAGAAGTCACAAATATTATGGGCAGTTGTGTATATCTGAACCAGCATAGTTATTTCAAGAAAGAAGATTGGAGGGTTGGCTGCTGGTCTGTGGTGTCTTCTCCACCCCTACTTAATTCCAGCCAATTGTTGTTCTTAGGAATTCAGGGCTCAGATATTTTGGTTTTCTTTTCCAAGAAAAACTGAAAATGTAAGTGTTGATGAGACTGGCTTTTGTGTTTAAAATTAACTGCACAGACAAAAAAAAACTGCCTCTTCAGATCATCAAGTACAGCTGAAGACCTCAGCAACATCTGTTCTAAAAGTGACATCTTTTAGGTTGTGGTCTAAAACCGAGTGGTGTTAATCCCAGGGTTGTTGAAAACCAGAAAGCAGTAAAGAAGCATAGCATCCCAGGTTGGATCCATGAGTTGCTAAGGGAAGGATTCTCAGTAAAGCCAGATATGGAGTTGAGATCAATACCTGGGGGAATAAACAACCAAAAAGACTAAAAGAATGATACTAAATTGATACTAAAAAAGCTTGGGTAAAACTGACAATAGTAGCTCTGATGCTTTTTCCAGGATACTTTTAAACAGTTTTCTTTTCCCCCACAAAGCAAAGTTCTCAACATATAATCAGTAAACATTCTGCAGAACTGAAATTAATTCTGAGGTCATCAGTCATTATCCCTGGTCACTTTAACAATCCACTCTTCCAGTGACCCATGGGGTTCTCATGTGTCTTCTAATTCTCTTTATCATTTTATTGAGCTCCTATTATCCTCCAGCACTGTTCTGTTTAAAACATTAACTCATAAATCTTGAGAACAGACAATTTTTCTCATTTTACAGATGACAGTACATACATTCAGATAAGTCAAATGACCATCTAAGGTCAGAGATCTAGGAAGTAATAGGGCCCGCATTTAGTTCCAAACCTGCTGGACTTCAAAACAGTCATATTTTATTACAAAGCTCTTTTGCCTTCACTGCCTTTATTCCTATAACAAGTACCATGTAGCAAATAAGTTTTATTGGAGATGAACTAATATTATTCACACAACCATGAAGTCCATATTCTGGAAAAACAGAAGGTATATTTTAAAATATTTTTTAGTTGAAGTATTTTTTAATGTTTTTTCTTTTTATATTTTTTATTTGTAATACTGTGTTAATTTCTGCTGAACAGCAAAGTGCTTCAGTTATACACATGCATATATATCATTATATGTATAACTGAATCACTTTATACATATATATATACACACACACACATACACATTCTTCTCTAGTGTTCCTTTGCCAATATTCTTTTCCATTATGGTTTACCACAGAATATTGAATTATTAAATATAGTTCCTTGGACTATACAGCAGGACCTTGTTGTTCTTTTTAAAAATGTTACAACTAGATGAACCACACAGTTTGACTTCAGCTCAGACAGATACCATTGCAGGCATATCTGCTTTGTACCTTACCTATCCTTTTTCTCTGTATTTATCTTTGCCTTGATTAATCTACTCCAGGGTTAACATGTTGAGTAAGTAATTAAACAGATATTTGTTGAAGGTCTGGTTCTCTCTAAGGCTGAATTATGATGTTCTAGCTGGAATCAAGATTGCCAGGAGAAATATCAATAACCTCAAATATGCAGATGACACCACCCTTATGGCAGAAGTGAAGAGAAACTAAAGAGCCTCTTAATGAAAGTGAAAGAGGAGAGTGAAAAAGTTGGCTTAAAGCTCAACATTCAGAAAATGAAGATCATGGCATCTGGTCCCATCACTTCATGGGAAAGAGATGGGGAAATAGTGGAAACAGTGTCACACTTTATTTTGGGGGGCTCCAAAATCACTACAGATGGTGATTGCAGCCATGAAATTAAAAGACGCTTACTCCTTGGAAGGAAAGTTATGACCAACCTAGATAGCATATTCAAAAGCAAAGACATAACTTTGCCAACAAAGGTTCATTTAGTCAAGGCTATGGTTTTTCCTGTGGTCATGTATGGAAGTGAGAGTTGAACTGTGAAGAAAGCTGAGTGCTGAAGAATTGATGCTTTTGATCTGCGGTGTTGGAGAAGACTCTTGAGAGTCCCTTGGACTGCAAGGAGATCCAACCAGTCCTTCCTAAAGGAAACAAGTCCTAGGTGTTCATTGGAAGGACTGATGCTAAAGCTGAAACTCCAGTACTATGGCCACCTCATGCGAAGAGTTGACTCATTTGTAAAGACCATGATGCTGGGAGAGAATTAGGACAGGAGGAGAAGGGGATGACAGAGGATGAGATGGCTGGATGGCATCACCAACTCAATGGACGTGAGTCTGAGCGAACTCTGGGAGTTGGTGATGGACAGGGAGGCCTGGCGTGCTGTGGTTCATGGGGTCGCAAAGAGTCAGACACGACTAAGTGACTGAACTGAACTGATAGGTAAAGTATCTGCAGTTGGTGTGTGTTTGTTTTATGTTAACTCCCATTTGGTGTTTGGTTGATATGTTAAATTGTGTGAAACACTGTGCTTTTTCACTTCCTGTGTGTTTAGCATGTACGTAGTCTCATTCTCATGAGTCCACCTGAAAATAGGTAAAGTATCTGCAGTTGGTGTGTGTTTGTTTTATGTTAACTCCCATTTGGTGTTTGGTTGATATGTTAAATTGTGTGAAACACTGTGCTTTTTCACTTCCTGTGTGTTTAGCATGTACGTAGTCTCATTCTCATGAGTCCACCTGAAAATTAGAATGCACCCCTCTTACCTCTCCATCTTTCCCAGATTTAGCAGTGTCTTGGCCTTTGTAGATTTGGAAAATATAATCTGTGAGATGGTTGGATTTGTCATATTTCAAACTATGTGGGTTATTAAAAACATCAATTCCATGTTATCATTCCTAACCATGTAGTTTCTGAAGTTTATTCCAAAAACGTACAAATTCTTTTTCTCCTTCTGTGTTTTTTGGGGTGAAATAGTACACTGGAAACTTTGAGTCATTTTTGATGTGGAAAAGAAAGCCTCACCCTGCAAGGAAGCCATGCAGGGAATCTGTAATAAGAACATAATAAACCACCTCATCCTGGCCTCTCAGCACCATGGCTCCTGATGACTTAGGATTCCTTCACAATCAAGTACAAATGAGTCTGTGTCTTTAAAAAATAAAGCCCATCTTTTATATGAGACAGTTTCTAGTTTATCAAAAAGCTGCATTAAGGTGTTTAATAAATCATGCTGCATACAACCCAGGGACAAGAAAGCACAACTGCCTAAAATAAAATACATTAGGAGTACAAGAAAAACATAGATTCTTAGTATGATACTCTGAGTCCTTATAAATTAATCAGAAAATTTTATTAATTGTCTACCAAGTTTAAAGCAATGAAGAAACAAAAGGAAACGGGTGCAGTCTTTTTCCTGAATATAATGTACAAGGCTTGGCTGCTAGGAAATTGAATGCAAAGCTTAGCATTTGAGTTTGACCAGTTTTAATTTTTTTGTTGTTATGGATTAGTAAGAAATGAATGAATGCTCCCAATTACAAACACAACTTTGTCTTAAGGCAAAGGGGACTCCTTGGGTGAGATATATTGCAAAATCAGCAGAGACTAATCCCGTTTTTGCTTTCTGCAGCAAATGACCAGCGTCCCACCTCACACCACTCTGGCTATCCATTTCTTTCACCATCTCAGCCAGATTTCCAGAAGGCAGGTCTCAAATATATGTCAGAGACTGGTGCTTTGATAGTGAAGTGATAAGGGCCTTCGTACTCCTGACCTAAGGACTCTAGTTGATCCACTGATTCGGTCAGTCATGAAGTTTCCATGATCACTGGAAGGTACTCAAATGACCCTTTGGCTCCTTGCTTGGTCTACATGAATCCAAGTCTGTTTTACAATTGCTTCTTTTTCTGCAAGCAAAGAGGGGATGAACAGGTCAGAAGTTAGATGGACTTCAGTCAACAATGAAAGAGAAGTCTGGTACTGGCTGCTTTCTTTAGAACATTGTTGGTGTCCTAGCATGGGAGGGGACAGGGAGTGAATGCAATCAGGGGGTTGGGGAGTTAACAGAACAAGGCATTCCTGTTTTTATCTTTTGCTGAGAGGACATCTCTTCAATCTCTCTTCAACTGAGAAACAGAGTCACTTCTTTGATTTAGGAGGCATTTAGAATGTCAGCTGCCAGGCACATTGTGTATGTGTGTGTGTGTGTGTGTGAGTGCATGCATGTGCACCTGAGCTAAGCATTTGGAATGGCCTGGTGGACTACTCCAAGGAACAAGCATGAGATTGAAGAATTTGTTTTGGCTTTGGAGTTAAACCAA
The DNA here is from genome assembly GCA_006408695.1 of Aepyceros melampus. Classification (NCBI taxonomy): domain Eukaryota; kingdom Metazoa; phylum Chordata; class Mammalia; order Artiodactyla; family Bovidae; genus Aepyceros; species Aepyceros melampus. The sequence continues at coordinate 52,223 of SJXQ01003046.1, read as the reverse complement.
ACAGACCCAAGATACCCAGCTCTGCAATTTGAGATAGGTAACCACTAAGAACGTTGGTTTAAAATGAAAATAATATTTATGCCTCAGTATGGAGACCAGATGCCACAGAATAGAAACTCTGTGAATTGTTTCCTTTAATTGTTTCCTTTAATCATGTAGTGTCCTGACTTCAATTCTGCATTGCTGGTCCTCTAGAGACATGAATTATACCTATGGGTTTAGATCTCTGCAGGCTCCAGGACTCAGTTTGTTTCTGAAAGGGATACAAGGAGGCAAAAGTTGGTCAGCTCACTATCAAATCAACAATGCTACTAATTCTACTCTGACTTCCTAACCCATAACTAAGTTGCTTCTTCTCTCTTGTGATCAAGATACAGCCTTGCACCTTACCTGTCTTCTTTCTTCACTCCTCTGTTTATCTTGATTCTTTAATCCAGAGCTCATATTTTCACTAAGAAGTTGAACAGATATTTGTGACGGCCCTGTACTCTCTAAGACTGAAATATAGTTCTTGGTCCTCATTTATATATTTCTCACAGCCCAGAATCTTGTGGCTCAGAAGTCTTGGGAGTCTTCTTAGCTTAGGTTTCTTGCCTACTGCTATTCTACCTTCTGTTGTCATCTCTCTTCATCAGCTGTCTGTAGACACTGCCCACTGCAATTTGATCCATCCTGATTTTAAACAAGAACATTTTTAATATGGGCAATCTGAGAAGGCAGATCATCTACAATTTACAGATATAATAATACAAGACAAGCAGTGGCAAGAACACATAGTCCAACCTCAGAATAGTCTAACTCTGTGCTATCTTTCACCAGGTGCATCATTTTCCTTACTAAGTCATGCTGTTTCTACGTAGGATTCTTTTAAATTCACTGCCCTCTTTCCTTTTATTTGCTACTCCATTTCTGGCTCCTTTTCCCTCACACCTGGACGATCACAAAACCTACTCCCTGGGCTGTCTGCCGACAATCACTCTTCTTGATTTATCTTTTTAAAACCCAAATATGATCACATTATCCTTCTGGCCATGTCTTGTAAAACAAAATAGTTCCTAAGCAGGGGATTGAAGGCCCTTTAAAGTCTAGCCTAAGCAACCTTTTGGGTCTCTGTCTCTGTCTTTCCCACGTTGCATCACTCATTTTTCCTTAAACACACCATATGGTGTCATTCTGTTGTGCCTTCTCCCCTGATCTGGTACTTAGAAAAATCCTACTTATACTCTGCACTCTTGCCCTATTTTAAATCACACATCTGGTTGCTTTACTCTTCCAGCTTAGTTTCTCAGTGGCTCCACATTTTATAATCCTGAGTAGAAAAAACTCTAAAGGGTAAACTTATACTTCTTACCCAAAGGCTGTGTTCAACTTGCCTCGGCCTGACTAAACTCAAGAGAGTCCCCCCACTTCCACAACAGCCCCAGCTTCAACATACTCATATATACAATGATATTTCAAGTCTCCATGCCTTTCCACATGCTGAGCCACAAATGAACTTCACTCAGGCCATCTGGCAATTTCACCTTATTCTTCAGGTCTCAGTAAGACTTGTCTTTTCCTTGTGAAGCCATTCCTCACCCACCCAAGCAGGTGCCTGACTCCCTGTTGCCCTTATTCCATATGTCTATTGCTGCCCTTAACTCCCTGTTAGTTATTTTTTTATTCTGTCTGTCCTTCCAGACTGTGAACTTTTAAAGGGGAAACATTATGTTTTATCACCTAGCATTTAGCACACTGCCTAATTCATAATAGGTATCAAATACATATTATAAAATAAATGGAAAATAGTTATTTCTATGAAACCTTTCTTATTTTCTTTTGTATAATTAATTGTTCATTTCCCCAAATCCCATAGTATCAGTGTGCCAAGGACTTAGAATCAGGCTTCTGGATTCAAGTTACTAATCTTTCATTTACTAATCAACTTTTTGAAGTTGTTAATCCTCAGTTTCCTCATCTCTGCATAATGTATATCTATGATCTAGGCTATTTGTTGAACAGGGTAATGCTACATAGTTATTAGTTAGCAAATCTCAGATACTGTAAATTTTGCTAACCAAAATGATGGGTGGTGGTAGTAGTTACTGTTATTAAATTATATTCATTTCATGTGCTTTGTCCTGCCAGCTCATGGCTACTTGAGGGCTGCTACATTTTATATTCTCCTTTGTATTCATAGAATCTAGAATCTGTTTATAGGCTACAGATATATATTAGAAATGAAATATGGGTACAAAATATAAGAATAAAAGTAATTCTGCTGCTGCTGCTGCTGCTAAGTTGCTTCAGTCGTGTCTGACTCTGTGCGACCCCATAGACAGCAGCCCATCAGGCTCCCCCTCCCTGGGATTCTCCAGGCAAGAACACTGGAATGGGTTGCCATTTCCTTCTCCAATGCATGAAAGTGAAAAGTGAAAGTGAAGTCGCTCAGTTGTGTCCGACTCTTAGCGACCCCATGGACTGCAGCCCACCAGGCTCCTCCGTCCATGGGATTTTCCAGGCAAGAGTACTGGAGTGGGGTGCCATTGCCTTCTCTGAAAATTAATTCTACGTGTATATAAAACACAAAGAGTGCTAACTATTTGGAAGACCATTGGAAGACCTAACCAGATCTAGAAAACAAAACAATTTGACTGGTGAAAATATTAATATATTCTATGAATATATAAAGGACAAGGGTGTGTTAAAGAAGTATAAGAACTCAAACTGTTTGAAGCTCAGATTCTGAAACCTGTATTGACCAAAGGAAGGATTCCATGTGTCCAGTTATGATCAAGTATATAGTAAAAAATACGTTGACTAGCTTTAGAATTGTGGGGAATATCACTTATTAGAAACTGGGATCTCGGATCAAAATGCAAAATTTGAGGTGTATAACTTTGACTGTGACAGTGAATCACAAGGAGTCCGTATAGCTCTGCTGCTCGGCTCAGAAGCACTCTTCTAAGCCCTTGGGATGAATTTGTACATCTTTAGTCAGAAGACCTATATCATCTGCCAAAACAAGATTTCCTAGGTTTACTTCTAAATATAGCTTTAGTTTGGGTAATTTGCTATAATCAATTTTGAAGAACATTTAAACTCAATTTAATGTTTATTTTCTTTGCCAATTCTTGGCGCCTGCATATATGATGACTCTCATTCAAACTAGAAGATTACACACCTATTAAATATGTACATGCAAGTGAAATCACCGTACATCATATAAGCACAAATTTAACTCTAGAAGATGTATTGCTTTCACTGATGCATTTATTCATTTGCAGAGAGATTTTTTAAAGTATGCATGTATTAAATATAACATTTAGAGAGCTTCACTTTGAAAATTCCTTAATTTCTGAACAAAATAGTGCAATTATGAAATTTCACTAATCTTATATTTACCGTTGCTGGTACATTTTATACTCAGCTTTGAGACTGTACTAGCTTTATGAAGGCCGTATTTATTTATGAAATTGTTCACCAGTTGGGTGTTTACTGATATAGGACTCTAATTATTTTATGTTTGCCAATAGTCTTATAGTTAGCAAATTTAACAAAGGTAATTTTCTGCCAAAGAATAGAAATACCAGTTGTAAAGAGCTTCTTTTCTAACCACTTGCCATTGACAGTGAGATATTAGGACTAAGATTGCAAAGCCGAAGCTACGGACACCTCACTAGAATAGACAGGGATAAAACTTTACCTAAATAGGAGCCCTGAAAGTGGATGGCCAAAGGAGAACTGAGAGATGGTTGAGAATTTTCAGTCTCCAAAGACTAAGTTTAATGAAAGAGATGGCTAGAAGTCATGTTCTCGTGACAGGAACCAACTGGGGCATCTAAAACAAACAGGGGACAAAGAGAACATTCACATAGAAACACACTGGGAAAAAGAACATGAGATGAAAGCAAAGCCTTGTATCAAGTTTGCACACTAGGGGGCAGAGTGCAAGGTCTCACTAACAGATATGGTTGGGTGGTAGGTTTGATTTTTTAAGTGGAGATTAAAAAATGGAACAGGAGAGGACAACCCACTCCAGTATTCTTGCCTGGAGAATTTCATGGAAGAGGCACCTGGAGGGCCACAGTCCATAGGATCGCAAAGAGCAGGACACGACTGAGGGACTAACACTGCCCCTTACCCCCTGGCAGCCATAAGTCTGTTTTCTACATCTGTAATTCTATTTCTGTTTTGTAGATAAGTTCACTTATAATGTTTTTCAAGATTCCACATATCAGCAATCTCATATGACATGAAGACACAACCATTTTCATGATCGATAAACTGTAGGTCCAAAGAAGCAGGTTGAATTTTAGAATGAAACAAAGCAGTGATAAGAGGGATCTTATTCCATTATCATGTGGCTCCCGAAGGTGACATGGAGGAACCTGGGGCTCCATAACCACACCTGGCCTGCAAACCTTTGTTATTCGACTTATATAACCTGTTTTCTTTTTAAGTTACTTAAATGAGGACATTTCACATTTAAACTCTGATTTCTAGCTTCTCTTGAAAAACTGGAAGTTCTAGCACTTTGAGGCCCATATGTTCAAAATGGCAGCTGAGGACAGGGCTCTTTCTTAGGAGTCTCTCCACCTCTTTCAGAGGGGGGCCTACCTTCTCTCAGTGATCATGGTGCAAATGAAATGATTCATTCATCTGCTGCACCTGCCTGGTTGCTGTAAGTCCAAGTTTTCATCAGAGGTAGGTATCAGTCCCTATGTGTCACATCCAGACTCAAAATAATTGTTTAAAACAATTATTGAAACAGAGGGGAAGGGATGGAAGTAAATAAGAGCACTTGTCAAGCCCACTCTTGCAGGCCGTTATGGATGCTATTCTACTTTTGATAGTAGAGATGACACATTAAGTACCAAGAAGATGATGTGATAAGATTGTGTGTGCGTATGTGTGTGTGCATGCTCAGTCGCTTATGTCTGACACTTTGTGACCCATGAACTATGGCCCACCAGTCTTCTCTGTCCATGGGATTCTCCAGGCAAGAATCTTGGAGTGGGTTGCTATGTCATTCTCAAGGGGATATTCCTGACCCAGGGTTTGAACCCCTGTCTTCTGTGTCTCTTGGATTCTTTATCACTGAGCCACTGGGGAAGCTCAATAATAAGATTACTTTAAACGAACTATCACTTTTCACTATTTGATTTTATAATACACCGCAACATGAATATTACCTTCTCTCTTACAGAGATACTCAGGGTAAGTTCTATGATTTGTGGCCCTTTCATAGAAATAAGAAGTCATTGTTGAGCCAACTACAAAGCCCAAGGTATTTAGCATCTTGCTTAGAGGAGTTTTTACCTTACATAAAGTACTGGAGTGATTTGAACAATCTGGAATTTCTTCATTATGGATTCTTTCTTTTTCTTACATAGAATTTAGGTACAATATTCTCTCCAGTCCTCTAACAGTTCTACTGTACAGCACTGAAACATTGCATAGTGGTCCTGAGGAAATTAAACCCTGGCTTTCCCTGTTTCCTCACACGTAACTCACTCTAGAGACTTCCCATTGCTCCTTCACTGGCACACGCCAAAGGCAGTGAAGTGAAATTCACAGACAGTCGCTAGCACTTTGCTTTTAAAGCTACATTTACTCACCTCTACACAGTTTGTCATCAAACCACCTCCAGCTTGAAGTTCACCATTATTTCCTTGAAATTTGTGTCACATCCTATGGTCCATAATTAGTTAAGCTATTTTCTATGCTCCTCAAGTTCGCTTTTTTTTTTTTTTTACCTTTCTTTTTTTTTATTATTTTTTTTAATTTTTATTTTTACTTTATTTTGCTTTACAATACTGTATTGGTTTTGCCATACATGACATGAATCCGTCTTGGGTGTACATGAGTTCCCAATCCTGAACCCCGCCTCCCTTGACCTCCCACCCCATGTCAACTCTCTGGATCATCCCCATGCACCAGTCCCAAGTATCCTGTATCCTATATCAAACATAGACTGGCGATTCAAGTTCGCTTTTATAGAATTAATAACATGGTTATTTGCACTCTGGATTAAGACAAGTACAGTGTTGATCACGTATGCAACCTATAAGTAAATGTCATAGCATTTACTACCAGCTAGCCATACCACTTGCCATATCACTGTGATGCCCACAGTGAAATTAAATGGCTCATAGCTTCTAATAGGCAGAAGAACTGCAGCATCATTTGTTTTTCCTAAGGTCATGATTTCCCAGGTTCAAAATTGTGTTTTCCTTGATTTTTATATGAATCTTCAAATTGTATTTTGAAGAAAAATTATTCAAGAGAAAGAATGGAAACATCTTGGCAATCTTTAGAATTAATACTATATTCTTGCTTGGGGAAATTATTTCAACTTCTAGCCGTACCAGTTTCTCCAATAGAGCACACTGGAGTTATCTCCCCAGAGTCTGTCCCACCACTGTTGTGTTTTGCAAGAGCGTTGGTTCTTGGTATGCTGGACCCCATCTCCTCCTCCGCGTGCACCCTCATTGCTATAAATCAACCGAAGTAGTCCTATCCCTCTCGCTCAGACATTAGTTCTACAATGGGCCTACCTTCCAAGTTGCTTTAAATAGAGTGAAATAAACATGTTTTTGTCAGTTTGGGGTACAAAGACATGATTTTCCTTATGGTATGCTTTAAGAACATAACATATAAAGCTGGTGTAGCAATTGCTGGTGGAATTGATAATCAGAAAGAATCCACCTGCAATGTAGGAGATACAGGTTCAATCCCTGGGTCAGTGAGTTAGGTGTGAGAGTTAGGAAGTTCCCCGGAGGCGGGTATTCTTGCCTGAAGAATCCCAATGACACAGGAGTCTGACAGAGCAAAGTCCATACGGTTGCAGAGAGTCAGACATGATTGAAGAGACTTATTATACATGTAGAATTAAGAGAGAATGTAAACCACTAGATCACACCATACCTGAAGCCCAGTATTAACCACCATATGAATCCTTAAGTATATGAGCTAGTAATTTCTTTACTGAAACCTTCACGGTTACATTTTCTAAAAGTAAAGATATATTTTATTAGCATCAAAAATACAGAGTGCCAATAGAGTACTATAAGCACAATATTAAGTACAGTCCCAACTGCAGGGACTGTAAAATTTTTAGTCAAAATTTTCTGTTAGCCTTTTTATCAATCCATTCATTTATATGCTAATGTTTAAATAATACATTGACCTTTTAATATTTCTAATGTTAGAGAGAAGAAAAAAAGCAAGATGAATGCTTTCACTTTGGACCATTAGCTTTCAAACATTGTTGTAGACAAAGATTACTTGGATGGCTTATTAAAAGTATAGATAACCAAGAATGCTCCAGATGTATGTAACCAGAAACTGAGGAAGAAAAGTCCAGGCATTTATTTTTCTCAGGGAATAACATCTCTGTCGTAAGTTTACTGTATAACACCAGGATTTTATAAAAGGTATTCAACTGTGTTATATTGGAAGTTTGAAACACTGATCACTGTTTGTGGTATATTTCTATAACTTCATGAGGGAGAAGTCATACCTTTCTTTTCCTATAGTATTCATATAGATATCTAGCAAAGTAAGAGTTCAATAAATATATGTTATCTAAATTAACTTTTATGTTAAGCAAGGATGCTCCAGTTTTCACACAGTTAACTGGAGAAAAAGTATTTACCAAGGAGTATATGAGTCTCATGTATGGAATCCAGCTGACATGGAAGAGGTTGAAGACATTTTGATATATCCCATCTCAGTGATTTTATTTTTTGAAAATAAATCTGAGTTAGTGAAAACCACTTCACCAGGGAATGTATGAAATCACTTAGTGATAAAACACAGGATGAAAATATTCATCACACAACTCTTGTCAAAGTGACTTTTGAATTGATCTTCATAATTTTTGCTGCTTTCAAATGAAGTCTAACCAGTTAACAAAAAAGTGAGTGATTTCCTTAACTAAAGAGTTTAGATTTAACGATGCAAAGTACAGGTTAGAAAAACTGATTTATGATTCTAACCTCAGAAATGTATCACTGTTGTTAAATTGCTCACTGAGCATATCACCACCATATTTACTATATATTCAAAATCTTTGACAATATTTAAAATAGCTGGATTTTCCTGTACACATTTATTCAGAAGGGGAAACATAGATAATTTAAGCATCAACAAACATATCAAATGTTTCATTGATAGATCCTCCCTTTAGGTGGAAGGGAGGAATGAAGACTATTATTTCAGGTGTCCTTCTCTTTAAAAATCATAAATATTTGAGCATATTTTTACTATAAATGATGTTGAATAGTTGGTAACCTTTCAGAAATGATTATATTCAAGTTTCTTAGAAGAATCCTTCTCAGTGAATTTAACATAGAATACAGTATCAACAAGTTTGAATTATATATATATATATATATATGTATATATATATGTCATCTGAATTATATGTGTGTGTGTGTGTGTGTACATCCACAAGATCACATGCAGGTAGTAATATATACAGATACACACTCACACACACACATAAAAGTTTATATAAAGCCAGAAAGTTGAACTTGTTCTGGTATCTAGGGAAATGTCTAAAAACTGACACCGCAACTCCTGGGACGGGTACAACCACAAAGCTAGAAACCTTTTATCTTTCTGTGGGAATGTCGGCACTGCTTCCAAAGAATCCTTTTGTAAACATCCTCCTAGATAAGTTAGTAATACCAGATGAGACGTGAATACACCAACAGTACCGCGTGAGAGAAGGTGGCAATTTGTCTCCCCTTTTTCCTGCTGCAGAGATAAAGAGGAGCTTAAATCAATTCACTCAAGCGTATGAGGAGGGGAAAATTAGTTTCACACCTAATGCAATCAGATTATTATACTGTCTTGTACCACTCCACCACAGAAAACAAATTTTTGTTTTCAAATTGAAAAAATTGCAAAAGTGAAATCCTCCCCATCTCATCTCTTTCTACACACACACACAGGCACATGCGCACACACTAAACACACACACACTCACACATAGAGTGATTGCCCATGAAATTTCCTTTGAAATTATTGTACAGATTCACATTCCGGCAGAATTTTGAAAGTAAATGGGCCCAGAAAATTGTCAGAAACTTGAATCTGACTCATAACCATGTTTCACATTTGAGGGACCCAAGACTCCAGGATTTCTGCCTTGCATTTATGGGAACGTGAATTACAACTGAGTTGAAATAGTCTTTTTCTTGGCTTCTTGTAATATATATTCCGAATAGGAAAGATGGAATAGGTCATTATTCAGAACAATTTACTCTTAGATGATTGATCAAAGGAATCGCCACTGAGCAATCACTCATTCTCTGCCAAGATGGGCAGCATGTGGAATATAGGCTGACAAGAAAGTCTGAAGTGACATTTGTGCCCTGCCAATGCCACCATCATCATGCAGTGATCTTTTCTCATTTTCTTACAGTGGTCATGGACACTGAGCACAAAGAATACATGACTTGAGAGAAATGAAAAAACTTGTTGTCAGAGTACCAAAGCTGGAACAGGATGCATAAGACAAATATTAATGCTTTCATTCTGTTGGGGCAACAAAAAAAGCAATGACTCCAAAGGCTTGAGATATGCTCACAATATTAAGACAATGAGATCAAAGCCAAAGGTGCCGAGAAGCACACCAAAAAATGTAAATAATTTTATGACAGAAAAGACCTCATCCAAGCTAACCCTGAGTCCCCATTCTATATGAAGAACAACTTTTAGATCAGCCATCAGCCAGAAGCAAGTGTTCAAATCCCAATTGGGTAGATGGCATACTCCCTTTCTGCCATATTAGATAAATTGACTTTGACATGGTATTCGGGCCTTTGGGGAAAGCCTTAAAACCACATCTGTTTTATTTATTTTAAAGATCCCACTGGAGCTTTTAAAAGAGTAGGCATTTATCCTGAGGCAATTGGAGTAGCAGGAGAGGACTCAAGGCTGATTACCATGGGCCTGTTGACACTCACATTGTAGCAATGGCTGATACTGTTCACCATCCCCACCACCAGCTGCCGCTGTCTTAGCAAGCTTAAATTTAAAAAAAAAAAAAAAGGCAACAAAAGCAAGCAGACAGAAAAAAGAATTGAGAGTAAGGCTTCTGAGATAAGAGAAAAGTGACCAAAATAAAACCAAACCTACTATGCACATTCCTTTGTGTCTCATTTTCTTGACTGCAAAATTGTAAACCAGGCTTCACAGGAGAGAAACAAAAGGAACTGTCAGAGACTCAGTGTGCCCACTACTCATGTGGTTTTCATCTTGCCCTCACTTCCTCTGCTGAGGTAGATAGTAGCCAATACATTTTTTTAACCCAAGTGGAGCTCTGAGGTGCAGTGGCACTTACAGGACACAGCTAATAATGGCTATGGCTTTTCATGACATCTCTTTGGTACGCTTCAGCATGACCTTGTCAAAGTTAAAAGCTCATAAAATTCCTATTTACTTTTTATGGCATTACGATTCTGCATAACAGTGCTTAAAACAAAAACACAGTATAATTATACTGTCAATCAAGTGGCTAAGAAAGGCATTTTCCACCAGCCTCTTACCTAGCAAACTGTAAATAATTTATAAAACCAGAAGTCATGACTAAGTGGCAGTGTTCGGGGGCTAGTTAAGCACTTTTCATAGCGCCACGGTTTAAGAGAGCTGGGCACAAAACACTGCTTGTTTACTTTTATCCTGTGAGTGTAAAAAATTGTCATTTGTGCTTGTCGTCTTTATGTGTGGGCTCTAATAAAAATATCAAATTGTCAGTAGAAATTTGAACAGGTGTAGAGTGAGAGTAATAATGATGTTTTATTCATACGCATTTCCAGCCCATTTAACTTCATCCAACAAACAACAAAAAATATTTCTTCATTACCTCCAATTAATGTAAATGTCAAATGTGTTGAATATATTATCACACTGATAATTTGTTGTGTTGATTGATTTCTGGAATGTTTTGGATTAAAGTAACAATTTTTCTTACTTGACTCACAATTGCATGTTGTTATCCGTCACCTCTGGATTATGTAAATAACAAATTTGTTTCCATTAGATCTAGCGCTAATTCTGGTAAATAAGATTCTCAAAGTGTCAGTGATTTCTGAGATTTCTAGCTTCTTCATTACTTTCCATTATGTTATTAATTGTTAAGTAGAATTTATCATCCCTGGAGAAAATGTGTATCTTCTCTATGCCAATGGCTAGATAACTTTTTGCAAGCCCTTTATGTTTATAGTATTTATAAAGCATTCAGTTCAGTTCAGTTCAGTTGCTCAGTCATGTTCGACTCTGCAACCCCATGAATCGCAGTACACCAGGCCTCCCTGTCCATCACCAACTCCTGGAGTTCACTCAGACTTGCATTAGCAGTATAAAATCCAAATAATTAAATTTTAGATTCTACATCCCTCTTTGTGTTTTAAATTGTTTTTGCAAGCCAAAGTCCAGTATTTGCTTCTCATAATAGTCTTTCATAATAAATAATCAAGATGTATATTATGAATCATTTCTGTAATTGGTTTTATGTTATTTTTCTTAAACTCCTCCAGCCATTATTTAATCTTCTTACCAGATACATTTAAAATGAAAAACTTATTATCAATTTTCAAAGGAAATATTTAATGATATGTTCAATAGATTTCTTAGTAGATAATGGATAAATATATTTTTTAATTTTGATATTTATATCTTTTATAGTCACATTTAAAGTTGAAGTGAAGTGGAAAATTTAGGTTATTTTCCTCCTGATTTACGAGAAAAATCTAGTGTGTATGTATTTTTTTTTTGTATCCTTTATTTATATCGTTATTTCAGTTAAACTGCATTTGTTAAGTGGGAAATTTCAAAAAGATTTGAGGGGCTCTGAATATATATATGTGGAGAAGGCAATGGCAGCCCACTCCAGTACTCTTGCCTGGAAAATCTCATGGACAGAGGAGGCTGGTAGGCTGCAGTCCATGGGGTTGCAAAGAGTCAGACACAACTAAGCGACTTCTTTCACTTTTCAGTTTCATGCATTGGAGAAGGAAATGGCAACTCACTCCAGTGTTCTTGCCTGGAGAATCCCAGGGATGGGGGTGCCTGGTGGGCTGCCGTCTCTGGGGTCACACAGGGTCAGACACCACCGAAGCAACTTAGCAGCAGCAGAATATATATATGAGCATAGCACTGAATCTTAGGTCAATAGTTTCTTAATGACATTAATAAGTGATTTGATCCCTGCATGCCTTGATTGGAGGTAATATTATTTATCACATAGTTTTCTGTGTGATATTATTACACAGTTATTTTTCTGAGTGATACTATTTATCACATAGCTTCCCTGGTGGCTCAGACAGTAAAATTGTCTGCTTGCAATGCTGGAGACCCAGGTTCAATCCCTGGGTTGGGAAGATCCTCTGGAGAAGGGAATGGCAACCCACTCCAGTACTCTTGCCTGGAAAATTCCATGGATGGAGGAACCTCATAGGCTACAGTCCATGGGGTCACAAAGAGTTGGACACAACTGAGCAACTTCACTTTCGCTTTCTGAAAATGCTAAATATTTGTGAAACACCTAGCATACTGTATTACTTATGGAAGATAGCCAACAGTTTATTTTTATAGATCTTTCCTTCTTTCTTTATTTTTTTATATCATCTAAATAAAAAGGACAGTGCATTCTGCAGAATATTATGTTTTAAATAGTATATTTTTATATATGTATCTGTTATGAACTGCACCTAACCCTTCAGATGAGAATCTCACATAATTTCTAGTATGAGCTGTAGGATTAAACTCAGTTGGTTCTTGATATTCCTCACTTTTCCCCATGGGGTAGATATTAATACCTAAAAGATTTTGTAGACCTGTGGAGAGGCAGGAGTTTGTATAATGGTGGTGGGATTTTCAGTGCTATGAGCCAGGACTTCCCATTGCAAGCATTGTCATATGTCTGTCACTGATTGAATTTTCACATCAGTTGTCCATGATGAGTCAGCTTTCAGTTCCATCTTTAAGGATTCCTCTGGTTCAGGTCCTTCAGAACTATATTAATGTGGTGTTTTTTTTTTTTTAACTGCATTGGCACAGGAAGTCAATGAGGCTCTTTCAGGCCCCCTTCATCTCCATACTCCATACTGCCTTATTATTTCTGTCATCTCATTAAATCTCCTGGAATTCCACCCAGGAAGTAAGGCTCAGGGTCTCCTAATAGCAAATCCTACAAGCTTCTCAGGGGCATGCCTCTCATCTCTTTCAACATGAGGCTTGATCCACACAGCAGGAAAAGAAACCTCCCTTTCTCAGGGACCCATTTCCATTTACTCTTAGCATCTGCTAGTTCTTTCATTTCCCTCCTAACTCAGGGAAATGTAGGTCACTGTTTCATATCAAGTAGTATCCTGGATGTGTTGCTCCTGCCCTCCATTCTGGTCTTCAAAGGCCAAGGCCTAAACTCAAAGACCATGAATGGCCTTTTAGCTTTCTTCTCATGTGCTGACATGGAAAGTGACCTTCCTGGGGTCTTTCTATCTCTTGTAGCAATAATGTGAAACACCTAGCTGATGATCTGAGGAAATAGCAACATAATATAAGCAAATACTGGGGGAAACATGCGCATTAAGCATTATCTTACTATATCAAGTTTCAAAAAGGTTCCTACAATTCGAAAAATATGAAGGAGAATTGCAAGAGTAAATAATAGAATGATGGCATTTATTGCTTGGGAGTCCTTCATTCTAGCAACCATTCCTCATTTCCGCCTTGCCTCAACCTGAGAACCACAGGGTAGGAACCAGACTGGGGTCAAGATTGAGAGTAATAAGTGGGGAAACAAGGAGACCAGAGGAGGAAGGAACTAGAACAGCTGGACAAATGTTAATAAAAGGTAAGGGATTGAAAGAGGAATTTCTGTGCAGCAGATCAGAATTTCTGTGCAGCTCACTCAGGATGCAGACACTAGTTTTCTTGCCCAGTACATCCTGGAGATGTGGCATCAAATATCACAGCATCACAGAGACAAATATAGCAACAGTCACCACTTACTTTCCGTAAATACCACCCAATTTGCAGAATAGACTCTAAAATTCTAAGAAAGCTTCTAAGCTCCATTAAATGAAAATAAACGTATTTAGAACCATTTAAGTGCCCACTAGCCTTCACATTTCATGTTAATATGCATATCCCAAGGCATATTTATTACAGCCTCTGTTCTCTAAGAGGCACTGTGCATTAGGCTTAAATTTAAGGAAACGGCTATAAAAAATGGCAAAAAACACCATAGCTAAGCTGGCAAAAATTCCCAGTGGGCATAGTAACTTTCATGACTGGGAGTAGCATCAGAATATCAGTCTAAATGCCTTTTGTCCTCAGTGTGACTTATAGGAATCTGGGCGAATTTTGTGTGCCACTGACTTCATCAATCAGGAAAGCAATGTAAACATTTAGAATCCTTATGAACAGCATTCTCAAGGCAATATTCCTCCAAGGAATTCTAGAAGCAAAGGCCAAAGTCATGACTACTAGCTAGCAGTGTAACACAACAGCATCAGATAATGAGGTTTGTTTTGTAACCATATCCTATGATAGGGGAGAAACTAAGATTAACTGCACTAAAAAAATAAAAAACAGTGACAACAACAACAAAAACACCACATACACACATATATATGTGCACATGTACACACATACAAATACACTTAATAATGAGCAAGCAATTGAGATTTAGTTCATATTTTGTGGTTCTTAAAATGGCACCTCAATAGTACTTAATGGTACTTTATTTTATTCCTCCAGTGCATACCATTACCTTGTTCATTAGTCCAGGCCAGCATATGGATTCATCCAACTAGAGAGATAATAAAAATGGAGACATTACTTTGCCAACAAAGGTCCATCTAGTCAAAGCTATGGTTTTTCCAGTAGTCATGTATGGATCTGAGAGTTGGACCATAAAGAAAGCTGAGTGCAGAAGAATTGATGCTTTTGAACTGTGGTGTTGGAGAAGACTCTTGAGAGTCCCTTGGACTGCATGGAGATCCAACCAGGCCATCCTAAAGAGAATCAGTCCTGAATACTTATTGGAAGGACTGATGCTGACTCTGAAATTCCAGTAGTTGGGCCACCTGATGTGAAAAACTGACTCATTTGAAAAGACCCTGATGCTGCGAAAGATTGAAGGTGGGAGGAGAAGGGGACGACACAGGATGAGATGGTTGGATAGCATCACCGACTCAATGTATATGAGTTAGAGTAAACTCTGGGAGTTGGTGATGGACAGGGAGACCTGGTGAGCTGCAATCCATGGAGTCACAAAGAGTCAGACACGACTGAGCAACTGAACTGAACTGAAATAGAGAAATGGGTTACCATACACCTACATCATATCTGTCTTCTGTATTCAGAAAATCTTTTTGTTTATAATGACCTGCTTACCATAAGTCTCAAAATGTCAAGGATTCTGGAGAAATAAGTAATTCTTTGTCACACTGAAACAACAACAACCAAAAGCAATTTACCACTATAAATACACAGAATAAAGAATGTCTAAGAAATGAAGAAGCAAAGAATGGCTTCTAGTTATTGCCCAGGTTTGGGGAGAAGCCTAAGGTTTATTTGGAAATTGACTAGTACTTTCAGTGTTTTCTTATAGCCAATCAAATGGGAATATGCAAATGCTTAAGCTATGATATCAGTAAGCTGGCCTACAGTGGAGACTTAGCATTGTATAGTATTAGAGTTGAAGTGCAGTTAGAAGACACTCTGCAGCAATAAATATTATGCTCAAAGCTTTAAGCCAGCACTTCAGTAGACTCTTGAGACCCACTATAAGATTGGCAGGCCCTGGTGGCTCCTCACTGGAGGGCCATTCTGCCAACTCCAGAAATATTCAGAGCAAATCAGGAAGTTCCTTTCATTTTACCTCTACTTCCAGCGTAAAAATAGCCTTAGAGATTTAGAATAAGACAAAATAGCCTCTAAAAGCTAGTACTAGGTCACAACTTATTCATTAGTCCTGGGTTTATAGATTCTCTGAAGGTTTATTATGAAACTTATTATAATCAAAATTTCCACTAAAGAAAATCAGATTAATTTAGAATTTTTCAGTGTGGCAACTGAAATAAAATGTATTTAAAGGTGATCAGAAATTGGATTTAATAAGAAATATGATGATAATAACCAAAGCCAGCTCTCAGAAAATTACATTTACTCATGGAAAGATTTGGAAATTATTTTTTTCCTGACTAGCATACCATGCTAAATATTTTAAGAAAAGAAATTGCATGTAAGTCTGAGAAATCAACCATGTATTAAAGAACTTCTGTTGCTTTTTAATAACATAGCACTTTACTTAATAAAGATGAAAATGCTTAATTGCATATTGATCATTAGAATTTTCTTTTTATATTTATCCATCAGTACAAAGATATTAGCTACAAAATCTGTGCTCAGCATGCTGCTAGAGCTTGTGATGGGGCATACATAAAATAAATAAAAGAGTCACTTCTTTTGAATGATTTTCAATAAAGTTTAAAGGCAAGAAGTTGATTCATTGGTGGAGGGAGGTTACATACTAACGTATGTAACCTATAACAAAATAGTAATTCAGATGTGAAAATAATTTAGAGAATAGATTACAATGAGCTAAAGGTCTTCAAGAAAATCAAGATTTGTGTTAATGGAAATTCAAGAATTTCATTTTTCAAAGTTCGGTGGACATTATTTAATGAAAGGAGAGCAACACAGGTCAAGCATTTTTTCAGCCATGTTTTATGTTGAATATGATAAGGAAACCCTTAATACTAATTATGCTATTATGCATCTGTTAATTCCTTGCTATTAGAAGAGGACAGGCCAATGTGAAGTGGCAAAAATCTGTAACTCCATGTGATTCAACATGTAAGAAGGAAAAAAAGAAAAATGGAAAAGCTGAGGAAATGTGTTTTAATAGACCTATTAATAAGACTTTGCATTTATTTTTTATAGAGAGGTAAAGTAAAATGCGTACAGAAACCACTGTATGGTTCCCAGGGCAAAACAGGTCCTATGGACAAAATAGAATGATGACAAGCTAGTTTTAGCTGTGACTCATTGTGAGAAACATTTCCAAGAAATTGGTCTGGGTAGAGTTGAGGACTGGTGGAAACCTGCAATAATAGTGTTGTTGTTGTTGTTCAGGCACTAACTCATGTTCTGCTCTTTGCAGTCCCATGAACTGGACCACGCTGGACTCCCCTGTCCTTCCCTACCTCTTGGAGTTTGCTCATCTTCATGCCCTTTGAACTGGTGACAGTATTTAACTGTCTCATCCTCTGCTGCCTCTTTCTCCTTTGCCTTCAACCTTTCCCAGCATCAGGGTCTTTTCCAATAAGTTGGCTCTTTGCATCAGGTTGCCAAAGTATTGGAGCTTCAGCTTCAGCATCAGTCCTTCCAATGAATATTCAGGGATGATCTTCTTTAGGATGGACTTGTTACATCTCCTTACTGTCTAAGGGTCTATAAGAGTCTTCTCCAGCATCACAATTTGAAAGCCTCAATTCTTCGGTGCTCAGTCTTTCTTCTGGTCCTACTCACGTGCATACACTACTGGAAAAACCATAGCTTAGACTATATGGACCTTTGTCAGCAAAGTGATATATCTTTTTAATACAGTCTACAAAGGAGCAAGTGTCTTTTAATTTCATGGCTTCAGTCACCATCCACAGGGATTTTGGAGCCCAAGAAAATAAAATTGGTCACTGCTTCCACTTTTTCCCCTTCTATTTGCCTTGGGTGATGGGATCAGAAGTCATGATCTTTGTATTCTTTATGTTGAGTTTTAAATCAGGTTTTTCACTTTCCTCTTTCACCCTCATTAAGAGGCTTTTCAATTCCTCTTCACTTTCTTTCATTAGAGTAACATCATTTGCATATCTGAAGTTGTTGATATTTCCCCAGAAATCTTGATTCCAATAATAGTATTGGTATACTATTCAACATAAGAATACAAGAATAATAGTATTGTGATCTATATTGGTGTGATCTATATTGGTATGTTCAATATTGAAATAATAGTATGATCCATATTAATATTTCAACATTTTGCATCTAAAATATGCTTTCAAAATAAAAGTTGGCAGTTATTAAAGATTATTCTATGTTCAACCTGAGCTAAACAGTGTATCCATAATGTCCCATTTAATTTAATAATCTTTCCTGAGGATTGATAGTAAAGGGGTAGTAGAAATCATTTTCTGATTAAGCCTGATCTTAGTTTTAGAGTAATCAGGGTCTCCAAGACCTAAATGTATATGATTTGATTGGCATGTAGTGGGCATTAGGATGGTAGGATGGGGAGCTTATGAGGTGAAATGTTTACTTCCAGGTACCCAGAATCTTAGATGACAAAGGGAAGGAAGATAGAGTGGTGTGAAGTTTGTTCTGCAGCTTGGGCAGTAAGTAAAATTTTTGACCTCCATTAGATGAGAGGCTTTCAGTAAAACAGAAAAAACTCTTTGTACATTGGTGTTCAAGAAACACAGGACAGTGGTAACTCCACTTATATCTTGTTATGATAACCTCTGACAAGAATTAGAAGAAGTGAGCATAAAACTCATTTCAACTATGTATATAAATCCTTCCAGAACCAAGGAGGACTTCCCTGATGGCTCAGCAGTATAGGACCCACCTGCCAATGCAGGAGACACAGGTTTGGTGCGTGGGTTGGGAAGATCCCCTGGAGAAGGAAATGGCAGCCCACTCTAGAACTCTTGCTTGGGAAGTCCCATGGACAGAGGGGTCTAGTGAGCTACAGTCTATGGTATCGTGAAGAGCTGGACATGACTGAAGTGACTAAATAACAATAATCGTAGAAAACATCTGCTATTTCCTGATTATGGAGGAATCAGGGATCACAGCAGAGTCTTGGTAGAGATAAAATGCCAGTGTGAGACTACAGATGCTTTGGGGTGGGAAGTGCTATGTATGTGTCCATTTGGTGCCAGACAAAATACTGCAAGTGCATTGTGGAAATAGACTTTTTAATGTATACATGAGAAATATCACCTTAGAACTCCCAGAAGTACCCATGTAGGGACAAAGGGAAGAAGGCATTGCAAGAGAATAAAAATTCTGTGTTATTCAGGTACAGGCAAGGATGTGTGGAATTTCATCTTCATTTATTTAAAAATTAATTTCTAAATACCTGCAGTGTTTCAGAAATCATTCTGAAATTCAGAGCAAACAAAGTAAAAAAGTAAGACACTGTTAATGGTTAGCATAATGGGGGCATGAATCAATTAATAAACAGTAATATGAAGAACTCATACAACTCAATAGGTAAATAATAATAATAATCTAATTAGACAATGAACAAGGGAAGTGAAAGGACATTTTCCAAAGAACACATACAGGCTTCCCTGGTGGCACAGTGGTAAAGAATCTGCCTGCAATGCAGGAGACCTGGGTTTGATCCCTACGTTGGGAAGACACACTGGAGGAGGACATGGAAACCCACTCCAGCACTCCTACTTGGAGAATTCCAAGGACAGAGGAGCCTGGCAGGCTACAGTCCATAGGGTTGCAGAGTCGGACGTGACTGAAGCAACTAAGCAGCAGCAGCAAAGAACACAAACAGATGGCCAACCGTACATGAAAAGGTGCTCAGCATCACTAATCACCAAGGAAATGGAAATCAAAAATGTAATGAGGTATTGCCTCACATCTGTTAAAATAGCTATCATCAAAAAGACAAGAGATAATTAGTGTTGGTGAAGATGTGAAGAAAAGGGAACACTTGTGCACTGTTGAGGAAATGTAAATTGATCACACTGTGGAGGTTCCAGAAAATATTAAAAATAGAATTATATGATCCAACAGTCTCACTAATGGGTATATATTCAAAGTAAATGAAAACAGGATATCAAACAGATATCTGCACTCCTACATTAATTGCAGCATTTCTTACAATAGCCAAGATATGGAAACAATTGAAGCCTCATCAACAGATAAGTATATAAATAAAATGTGGCATATATAATTATATGCATATAATTAATTCAACCATGAGAAGGAAAGACATCCCACCATTTGCAACAACATGGATGTACCTTAAAGTCATTATGCTAATGTGAAATCAGCCAGACAGAGGAAGACAAATACTCCATGGTATCACTTATATGTGTAATTAAAAAAAAAAAAAAAAAGGCCAAACTCATAGAAACAGAAACAGTCTAAAGAAATGGTTGCCTGGGACTGAGTATGGGGGAAACAGGAAGAGGTTGTTAAAAGGTACAAACTTTCAGCTACAAGATAAGTGATCTGAGGATCTAAGGTAAAGCATGATGACTGTAGTCAATAACATTATTGTATAACTGAAATTTGCTAAAAGAGTAGACACGAATGCTGTGATGTTAATATTTGTTCATTAACAAATAGGTTCCTTTCATGATATGAATACATATGTCACATTACTATAATGTGTATCATATATATCTTGCAATTTTATATGTCGATTATACCACAGTAAAAATTATAGAAAAAAATCAGAGTTTCATTGCAAAATAAGGAGCCCAGAAGACAACCAAATTCCTCTGTCCATGGAATTTTCCAGGCAAGAATACTGGAGTGGATTCCCATTCCTGTCTCCAGGTGATCTTTCTGATCCAGGGATCCAACCCACGTCTCATTTGTTTCCCGCATAGACAGGCAGATTCTTTACCACTGAGCCATCCCACTCCCACCTCCAAAAGTGATAGAGAAAAATCAGAGTTGTCATTGTAAAATAAGAAGCTCAGAAGACAGCCTGATAAGGAACACTAGTGATGGATTCTGGGGTTGGGGGTGGGGGAAAATAATATAAACTGAGATCTAAAATATGAGTAAGAATAACCTGGGTAATGCTGAGCAGGGGGCATGTCTATGTTATAGGAACAGCTTTGTGTAGTGTCTAAAGGATAGAGCTGATGGTTTGAAGTAATCAGGACCTGGATTAAATGGCTGGAATGCATGAGGTCAGTAAGAGAGACTGCAAGCTGTAGAATAAGGTAGATTATAGACCCACTCCAGTATTCTTGGGTTTCCCTGGTGGCTCAGCTGGTAAAGAATCCGACTGCAATGTGGGATCCCTGGGTTGGGAAGATCTCCTGGAGAAGGGAAAGGCTACCCACTCCAGTATTCTGGCCTGAAGAATTCCATGGACTGTATAATCCATGGGGTTGCAAAGAAGGGTCTTGAGTTTAAACTTGATCTTAAAGGCAATAAATGTGATTAAATGACTTCTCACTTATTAGATTTACATTTTTAAAAGATCATATGGAGTATGGATTTAAGGGATGAATGACTGGAGGGGTGGAGACAGTGATAGACACTGGAGCTTCTTTCATTTTCTTGGACCTAGATGATTTGGGCCCCAGGTAAGATAATGACAGGAAAAGAAAAGGGAACATATTTGAGAAACACTGAAGCAGTTAACCAGAAAGCACAGGATTGATAGAACGTGGGTAAATGATAACAGTTCAAGAAATGTACTCACAGTATTGGCTAGGTAGGTTTGCTCCTGAGGCTCATCCCTACTGGGGAAGGATGATGGGGATGTCAGAACTAAAGGCCAAACCCAAAAGGCTATCTCCTTATGGATTCTTATCCACCACAGTTGCCTGGTACTCTTAGCGTTTGTCATTGTTCTTTGTCATTTTCCTTATGAGTATCTTCTCACCCCTTGGACCTCTACTTTTAGTCTTGGACTCAATCCCTCCTTTTTTTTTTTTTTTCTGTCTCTATCTGCTATCAAAATAATCCACCTACTCTCATGGCTTAAATACCACCTGTAAACTGATAATTTCCCACATCTTTTTTTCTACCTAAACTTTTGAACCAACTCCACACACTTATGTCCAACCATGGACTTGCAATTTTACCTGGACCTCTGATGCATACTTCTAAAAGTTATCTGAGCTTTATCTAAAACTGAGCTCCTGTTCATCCCCATATCCTCATTTTATCCCATTAAGCAGCTTTCTCTAGGTTCCAAGTCCTATTTGGCTTCCTACTTAGCTTCTTGCTGTTTGTAGCCAATGTGGCCTCTGCCTTGAGTTGGTAAGGGACTTTGCAGTAATCCAGTGGAGTGAAGTTAGTGACTAAACAAGGATGGGAGAAAAGTGGTTGGTGAATTGTGGCTGGATTTTGGATATAGTTTGAATTTACTATACACATTGCTACTTCAGAGCCTCTGCATTGTTCCCTTGATTTAATGTTTTCCCTGTAGATATTCCTGGGGTTGACTCCCTTACTTTCTTACAAAGGCCTCTCTAGGCTTCTCTATATAATGTTTTACCTTACCCTAACATTTTATATTCCTTTTTCCTAATTTGTTTTTCTTTGTTATCATTAGTCATGCTTTAACATTTTATATATTTTACCTACCTAAAATATGTAGGTTGCACACCCCCCTGGAGTAAAATCTCCATGAGGCACGCATTTCTTTTTTTCTTTGTTTCTTATTCCATCTCAATCGTGTGTATAATAGTTCCTGACACATAGCAAATGTTCAATGCATATTTGTGGAATGAATAGGTGAATTAACAAATTCCAAATAATTTGACTGATGCGCTGCATCTAGAAATAATAAATAGTCACTGGCAGGTGCTCATTTCCCAGGTCCTGCTGGACAATTTTGAGAGCTATCCTAAGATGTTTCATGCTGAGAAACTCTAGTGTGGCTCAGTAAAATCTAGCAACATTTAATAACATTCAGCATGCTAAAAAAATTCTGGAATAAATGTAGGTCCAAAATTAAGGAGATGCTTTTTAGATAATATAATTATACATTTTCCCCTAAACACAGGAGAATGGTTCATATATATGTTTGGAAATAAAGTGTCAAAGCTCCCAAAGCAAAGTAACTGCTAACAGAAATAAAATATTTCCAAATATCCATGAAATGATGCTATTATTTTACTTTCATGAGACACTGTTTCTTTCTCTCTAGCAATTCAATAGAGAATGTTATGACAAAAATACTGCCCTTGACCTATGGTATAGAGACATTTTACATTTCAAGAACTTGTTTAATGAAGCAGAGGTTTGACTGCTTACAAATGCTTAGAACTTAGACTTGGTCCAAAGAAAAATAAAACTTTTCACATGATACTTCGTTGAAAAACATATGGAGGAAGAAGCGAGATTTTGATATTTATTTCCTGTTATCAGAATACCCTTTCCTTAAAAAAATGTGAAAAGAGTAGAATGTGTAGAAAATATTTTTATATTTTAAAATATATGATTATCCAAAAATACTAATTGCAAATTAAGTATATTTGGGTTCACAAGGAAAATATATTTCAGTATTCCTTGAATAGTTTCTCTTTTCTAGTAGTGCACAGATAATGAGTCTCTGTTGTTTTCTGTTATACTCTATCATTTTCCAGGGGTTCATAAATTATACAATACTCTGCTTAATCTTCCACACCTTCTTTTGCTTCTCTCTTCTCTGTTTACACATTCTGAGTATATGTCAGCCAATATCAGCATTTTGATTATGAACAGAATGAAACTTCTTCCAAAGCCTGTTAGCATACCAAGCAACATATTTCATAATATTTTATGGTGTTTTTTTTTTCTCTCTGAAAATCCATAAGTAGTATAACATTTCTTTTTGCCATTGCATGAACTTGGCATTTTTAACCAGTCTGGGATTAGCTTTTCTGTGTGTTCATGAAGCATTAAAGCTTTGCTGAACAAAACAGCTCCTTCTGACCTCTGCTAGAAAAATGGAATATCTTTAAGCATGCTCTTTTTATTAATGGATTTTTTTTCCATTTGTAATTCTTTTCCCAAATCTCTTCTCTGTGGCTCATACTGTTGGTTTTGCTTGCATGACAGTGTTGAGGAAAATTATTTGTGTCATGTAAAATTTTTACTTCAATAACATTTCAGCTTAAAATTAAATTATAATATATTTGGTTAATTAGCTAATTAGCTTATAAAATGCAAAATCACCAGGACCTGGTCAACTTAGAGTTAAAATGTGATCCAGATGTATGTTTCATATTCCTCTCTAATAGTAGGGAGACACTAAGATTTCTGTAAGACATGAAGCATTTTTAAATGGAAACAACAAATTTGTTCTCTAAATAACTGTGAGTTAAATGCTTAAAGGAGAGATACTTGGACAGGTGAATGAGTCAACAAAATACGGTATATCCATACTATAAAAAGGGCTTCCCTAACATTTCAGATGGTAAAGGATCCACCTACAATTCAGGAGACCCAGATTCGATCCCTGGGTTGGGAAGATCTACTGAAGAAGTCAATGACTACCCACTCCAGTGTTCTTCCCTGGAGAATTCCATGGACAAAGAAGCCTGATGGGCTACAGTCCTTGGAGCCACAGAGAGTGGAACATGACTGAGAGACTAACACTTTCACTTTACATACAATATAAAAGAACAAGCTACTAATAATATATGATGCAAAATTAATGAACCTCAAAAACATCATGTTTAGTGAAAGAAGCCAGACACAAAATATCATGTCATATGAGTCCATCTATATTCTATGAAATCGCCATAAAAGACAAATCTGTGACATAAAGAGTATATTAGTGGTTACCTGGGCTGGGAAAGGATATCAAGAATAACTTTAAAAAGGATCCAGAATCTTACTAGCATGAAAATTAGGTCATGGTGGTAAATTTATTAAAAGTTTTTGAATTATACACTTAGCATGTATAATTTTATGTTATGTAAATTATGGCTCAATAAGATTACTTAAAAAAAATAATAAAGAGCCTTAGGTCTATATATTGTTAAGTACTCTCAAACTGTCTTTAAGGTCATCGTTCTTTCCCTTGGCAATTGCATCCAAAAATGTAAAGTAAAAGCTACCACCAAAAAGGATAAGCCTATTAAAACACAATCAATAGGAAGTAGTAGACAATTTATCCAGCTGAAAGAATGCAAAGTAATAAAAACGAATACCGACAGTTCTCCCTGACCATTTAGTTTCAGAAACCCGGTATCCTGTTGCCTAAAAGCATGCATATTATGCTTACTTATTCTATGCCAGTAAGTACTAGAAACAGTCCCATTAGTACTTTTTCATATTATTCTCCAAAACCTGAGTTGAATAAATATGTATTATATCTTCAGAAATCACACTAGTCATTGCATCTCTTCTAAAATACCAGCTGAATAAATAAATGCATTTTGTACTTTCAAATAAATAACACCAGTAAAATTTCCCTTCTGGTTTCAAATATCTTAGTGAAATTTAACAATTTCATAAAAATGTACTAGTTGAGGGAATTGTATTCAAGATTATGCACAAAGTCACATAAATATTCAAAAGCTTTTTTTTTTTCATTTCCACAAACATGTTTCAGCACTTAGTATATGGAACAACCTTTTTATAGAGCTATCTTTGTCATATCCATATCCTTTTTGAGTCCTATTCTGTACCCATTTTTAAGGATGAGTTTTATTCAGGAGTTATCTCTATATTTTCTGCTTAATTTCTTTGTACTTATGGAGAAACTTGACTACAATATATATAGACAACTGCCTTGCTTTGAGTATTCATTTTGAAGTTTATTCCTTTTTTTTATTATGGATAATTGTTTAATGATAATTCTTTATTTGTATTGATAGCCATGTATCAAATAAGGTAAATTGTGTCCAAGGAAATTGGACTTAGTACTTTGACATCTTAGGTACTAGTCAATAATCAACAGAGATTCTCACATTCAAAATTCACCTTTTTGGTATCAGTGATTGAATTTTTTATTATAGGAAGTATTTGGTATAGCATTATTTTGGTATAACATCCATTGTTCTAAACAGCTCAGGGCTGGGAATGGGAATGGAAGAATTTAATTCAAATGACCATTATATCTACTACTGTGGGCAAGAATCCCTTAGAAGAAATGGAGTAGTCCTCATAGTCTGAAATGCAGTTCTTGCAATCTCAAAAATAGCAGAATGATCTCAGTTTGTTTCCAAGGCAAACCATTCAATATCACAGAATCGAAGTCCATGCCCCAATCTCTAATGCTGAAGAAGTTGAAGTTGAATGATTCTACAAAGACCTACAAGTCCTCCTAGAACTAGCAACAAAAAAAGACATCCTTTTCACCTAGGGGACTGGAATGCAAAAGTAGGAAGTCAAAAGATACCTGGAATAACGTCAAGTCTGGCCTTGGAGTACAAAATGAAACAGAGTAAACACTAACAGAGTTTTGCCAAGAGAATGCACTGGTCATAGCAAACACTCTTCCAACAACACAAGTGATGACTGTACAATTGGACATCACCAGATGGTCAGTACCGAAATCAGATTGATTATATTCTTTGCAGCCAAAGATGGAGAAGCTCGATGTAGTTAGCAAAAGCAAGACCGGGACTTGACTGTGGTTCAATCATCAGCTCCTTATTGAAATTTTCAGACTCAAATTGAAGTAAGTACAGAAAACCACTAGGCCCTTCAGCTATGACCTAAATAAAATCCCTTACAATTATACAGTGGAAGTGACAAACAGATTCAAGGGAATAGATCTGGTAGACAGAGTGCCTGAAGAACTAAGGATGGAGGTTCATAATATTATGTAGGAAGTGATAACCAAAACTATCCTCAAGAAAAAGAAATGCAAGAAGGCAAAGTGGTTGTCTGAGGAGGCCTTACAAATATCTTTGAAAAAAAGAGAAGCTAAAGGCAAAGGAGAACAGGAAAGATATGCCCAACTGAATGCAAAGTTCCAGAGCATAGCAACAAGGGATAAGAAAGCCTTCTAAGTGACCAGTGCAAAGAAATAGAGGAAAACAGTAGACTGGGAAAGACTAGAGATCTCTTCAAGAAAATTAGAGATACCAAGAGAATATTTCATGCAAAGATGGGCTCAATAAAGGACAGAAAAGGTATGGACCTAACAGAAGCAGAAGAGATTAAGAGAAGGTGGCAAGAATACACAGAAGAACTATATAAAAAACTCTTAAGAACTATGCAAAAAACTATACAAAAAAAACAGATAACCGAGGTGAAGTCGTCACTCACCTAGAGCCAAGCATTCTGGAGTGTAAAGTCAAGTGGGCCTTAGGAAACATCACTACAAACCAAGCTAGTGGAGGTGATGGAATTCTAGCTGAACTATTTCAAATCTAAGAGATGATGCTGTGAAAGTGCTGCACTCAATATGCCAGCAAATTTGGGAAACAAAGTGACTGGAATAGGTCACTTTTCATTCCAATCTCATAGAAGGCAAAGCCATATTATGTCCAAATTATCATACAATTGCACTCATTTCACATATGCCAGCTAGATTATGCTCAAAGTCCTCTAAGTTAGGCTTTAGCGGTACAGGAACCAAGAACTTCCAGATGTACAAACTGGGTTTAGAAAAGGCAGAGGAACCAGAGATCAAATTGCCAATGTAACTCTAGATCACAGGAAAAGTAAGAGAATTACAAAAAAGCATGTACTTCTGCTTCACTGACTATGCTAAAGCCTTTGATTGTGTGGATCATAACAAACTGTGGACTATTCTTAATAAGGTGGGAATACCAGACCACCTTACTTGCCTCCTGAGAGACCTGTATGCAGGACAAGAAGCAGCAGTTCGAACTTGACATGGAATAGCTGACTGGTTCCAAATTGGGAAAGGAGTGTGTCAAGGCTGTATACTGTCTACCTGCTTATTTAACTTATATGCAGAGTATATCATGCAAAATGCCACACTGGATGAATCACAAGCTGGAATCAAGATAGCTGGGGAAAATATCAACAATCTCAGATATGTAGATGATACCACGTTAATGGCAGAAGATGAAGGGGAACTAAAGAGCCTCTTGATGAAGGTGAAAGAGGCTTAAGACTCAGCATTCAAAAAACTAAGATCATGGCATCCAGACCTATCACTACTTGGCAGATGAGTAATATGTAGAAATAGAGTCAGATATCATTTTCTTAAGTTCCAAAAGCAATGCAGGCAGTGACTGCAACCATGAAATTAAAAGATGCTTGTTCTTTGGAAGACTAGCTATGACAAACCTAGGTGATGTATTAAAAAGCCGAGACATCACTTTGCTGAAAAAGGTCCATGTAGTTAGTCAAAGCTTTGGTTTTTTCCAAAAGTCACATATGGATGTGAGAGCTGCATCATAAGGAAGGCTGAGCGCCAAAGAATGACACTTTTGAACTGTGGTGCTGGAGAAGACTCTTGAGAGTCCCTTGGACAGCAAGGAGATCAAACCAGTCAGTACTAAAGGAAATTAACCCTGAATATTCATTGAAAGGTCTGATGCTAAAGCTGAAGTTCCAATACTTTGGCAACCTGATGCAAAGTGCTGACTCATTGGAAAAGAACCTGATGCTGGGAAAGATTGAAGGCAAGAGAAGTGGGCAACAGAGGATGAGATGGTTGGATGGCACCACTGACTCAATGGGCATGAGTTTGAGCAAACTTGGAGATAGTAAAAGACAGAGATGGCTGGTATGCTGCTGTTCATGGGGTTGCAAACATGAACTAAGTCAGATATGACTTAGTGACTGCACAACAACAATATATGAACTGCTTTGATCATAAATGCCAAAGTCATAAAGGATTCAGTATGCATCAATAAAAATTTGATTCTAGAAAACAGATAAGCCATTTAAAATGTACCACTTCCCTGGTGGCTCAGACACTTTCCTGCAGTGCAGGAGACCTGGGTTCGATCCTTGGGTCAGGAAGATCCCCTGCAGAAGGAAATGGCAACCCACTCCAGTATTCTTGCCTGGTAAGTCCCATGGACAGAGGAATCTGGAGGGCTACAGTCCATGGGGTCACAAATAGTCAGACACAACTGAGTAACTAACACCCTCTGCTGCTGCTGCTGCTAAGTCGCTTCAGTCGTGTCCGACTCTGTGCGACCCCATTGACGGCAGCCCACCAGGGTACCCTATCCCTGGGATTCGCTAGGCAAGAACACTGGAGTGGGTTGCCATTTCCTTCTCCAATGCATGAAAGTGAAAAGTGAAAGTGAAGTCGCTCAGTCGTGTCTGACTCTTCGCGACCCCATGAACTGCAGCCCACCAGGCTCCTCTGTCCATGGGATTTTCCAGGCAAGAGTCCTGGAGTAGGGTGCCATCGCCTTCTCCATACTAACACCCTCACCTAGCCCTAATTAATCTTTGCTGTATGGAACAATAGATTGAGTGTGATAGGGGTTTTAAATTTTTAGGGGAAGCTGAAAAGTTGAATACTCAGATGAAATTCCCCTATTGTTAAATTTGACAACTAATTCAAAAATTTTAAAACACTGTACCTGGCAAAATTTACCTGAGGACAGGTTTCCTAGCAGCCAGTTCAATACCTCTACTTTACAATACCATCTCCTTTTCTCCAAAATATCTTCCTCTCTCCTACTTAAAAATGAAAACTAGCAAAATCCTAGTTTTCATTTTTCTATGAAATCTTCCATTTGTATTTCTGTACTCTTCCATTATAGAAATTGTGACTTTATTAAAGTAATATCTGTGTGTATTCATTTCAGTCTCTCTCTAGTGGAAAATAGTTCCTCAACACTCATGAAAGCAGGGTGTTTTATGTTCTCATTTTATGTTCATAGCACAGTCACTGTAGATATTTGACATGCAAGTGTTTGAATGAATGACGAGTATGTTAACTACTTAAATGTAAAGAGATTGATTTCGTATCTTAGCTCCACCACTAATTTGTTATACTGTTGGATACAAGCCACTTCCACTGCTCAGGCTTCAGTTTTATCATCTAGATACAGAATACAGTTTGGATTCTTCCTGTGGCCTTCAATAATCTATTTTAATGATATGAAATAATGACAATAATATCAATAGTGAGTAATGTTCACTGAACCCTTACTGTGTACCAAGAACTGTGACAAGTGCTTCAGAAAAGTATCTCATTTAATCTTCACACGATGCTTGGGGCTGGTGCACTGGGATGACCCAGAGGGATGGTATGGGGAGGGAGGTGGGAGAGAGGTTCAGGATGGGAAACACATGTACACCTGTGGTGGATTCATGTCAATATATGGCAAAACCAATACAATATTATAAAGTAATTAGCCTCCAATTAAAATAAATAAATTTATATTAAAAAAAGAAAAAATAATCCACACAATATTATAAAGTAGGTAATTTTGTCCCATTATACAGATAACAAAAGTACACTTGGAGAAGCATTTTGTTCTGTCATTAAACTACAGATTGTGATTTACTTTATTGTTGCTGGGAAATTTTTTTTTTTAAACAGGTGAAGTTTATTTGGTAATTCCTTGTTGCTTCCCTATTCTAAGAGGTTTGTGAATCATAATAACTGAAGTTCTCTTCGTTTAAGACTTTAATCATAGTCACTGAAATGGCTAGTTATTACCTGTCAGGCTCTGTATAACACTACATTTCCTCTACTCCAAGTCTTTCATGGAGCCCCACTACTCAAAGTGTGGTCCTGAGACAATCAGCATCACCACCATCCAGGAGCTTGTTAGAAATGCAGAATCATTATCCCCAGCAGAGACCGACTGAAACAGAATCTGCATTTTAACAAGATCCCCAGGGGATGTCCATGCACGTTAAAATTTCAGAAGAACTGACATAGAGAAAAATTGTTCCTGGTTTATCACCATAATCCTATCAATAGGGAAACAGATAACTAAGGGAGTGCCTTCAAAAAGGAGGTCTCCAAAAGTGGAAAATAAGAAAATTTATAAAGAAGCATCAGTGACATGACCCTGAAGCTATGAGACTGTATCTAAAGAAACTGGATATCCATTCCTGCTCGTTTCTGTTTTACATAGCAACACCCCTTAGTAAAACAATTCATTGGCCAAGTTTAGTCTCCAATTGTTAGGTACTTTCTTTCTTTGAGAGTTGGCACGCCTGTTTTACTGGAGGTTTTGCTTACTGTGCCTTCATGCCATGGAGAATTGTAAGTCAGAATAATTGAAGTTGTATTCCTTGTATTCCCTTCAGACACTTTAATTGCAGATATTACCAAGACTCAGGCTATCTATTTTAAAGCCAAATCTGTGAAAGTTGTTTTTGTTTTTGTTTTTTCTGTAAGCACTTGTATATCCTATATCAGTTTTAAACCATGTTAGAAAAAAAAAAAAGCCTTCAGTTGAAATCTTGTTAATAAGATTTCCTTGTTAATAATTGCTGTTGTCAACCTCAAATAAATACTTTCCTGAGTAATAACAAGACAAGAAAAGGTTAGGTGCTTCATTGTATCAGTAAGTTGGAGCAACTGGTATAATATAGACTTTAAAAAAAAATCATTATTCTTTCAGTGAGCAAACTTTTCTCTCTGTTTCTTGTTTTGAAAATATGGTGCCTCACAAGCTGAGATGGGTAGAAAAATGGGGTATGCATCACTTCAGTATTACGCATTTTCAGAAGAAACTGATTTTTCCTTTTCCTTGTCTCTTCCTGGCTAATTAGGTCTGTGGAAGAGAAACATCTCTTGAGTAACTCTGGTGGCTTTTAATATGTTATCAGTGTTGTAAAAGAACCTCTTTCTTCTGGTGATCATACTTCTTGCTTATTACTAAATTCCTCTTGGAAACAGAGGAAGAGAAGAGATTCATGTAAGGGAGATCAGAGTCTTAGATAAAGGAAGATTGACCTGTTTATAAGTATGCATAACTATGCATTTCTATTCTTTCTGCTTTATCAATAAGAACTACTAAAAGGATATATCAAAATCATGTTACACTGAAATTAGTAAATAGCATACAGAATCAGTTGGATAAAATCTCAACTAAGAATAGCTCTAATTCTGTGGATTCTGGTCGATGAAAATGACCAGTAAAAATTTGCTTGCAGCTGACCATTAGAAGAATATAGAACCATACTCCTTGAATATAGTCACTAGTGTGTGTGGTCAGAGTGCAGGGAAGGTTATTACTAAGATATGTGACAAGTGGGCAGGAAGATCCCAGGGCAGGACACAGCTAAAACACCAGGAAAGATGATTCAAAGCTGAACTTATTCAACATTTTCAACTATAGTTTAGTTTGCCTGTTTTCAACATTTTCAACTACATTCAAACTGTAGTTTAATTTGCCTGTTTCTGAGGGTCGTTGTGTGGTAAATGCTGGGAGAATAAGCTCTCCACTCTGATTCATTTTTTTGTTTTCAGTGATTACCTGTTCTTCCAATCCAATAATAGTCTTTATTGTTAAGCTATATATGAGACTCTATTAATTTGTTTACTTTATAGCTAAATTTCCATGTCTTTCTTTCTTAGCAGTTAGCTATTTGAGTCATGAATTTTCAAAAATGATATTTTAAAATAAGCACTTGTTACATACAAAAGTCTTATTACTCAGCAAGCTCAGCTGACTTTTCTGAAATTTTCTCCAGCAAATCTTCTTGATATTTGCATATTTGCTGTCTTCTGGTGATTATACCAAGCCAATTCTTCCTGAAGAAAAATATCATCCTTGTTTGTGTCTAATTTTTTTTCTTATTTTTCATAGAATTATTCTTAAATTTTTGAAAAGTTAATGCCTTTACCAACATCTCCCCTTGGCTTAGAAGAATATAGGTGTGTATACCCATATCATGCAATCAGAAGTTTTCCTTTCTCACTATTTATCTTGTTATATACATATATATTATATACATATGCATAGAAATAACTACAAATAACTGCTTAGGCATGTCCAACTCTTTTGTGACCCCATGGACTGTAGCCTACCAGGCTCCTCTGTTCCTGGAATTCTCCAGGCAAGAAGCCATTCCCTTCTCCAGGGGATCTTCCTGAACCAGGGATTGAACTTGGATCTCACTGCTGATTGTGTCCAGATGGTCCTCTTCACTTTAT
The DNA here is from genome assembly GCA_006408695.1 of Aepyceros melampus. Taxonomy (NCBI): domain Eukaryota; kingdom Metazoa; phylum Chordata; class Mammalia; order Artiodactyla; family Bovidae; genus Aepyceros; species Aepyceros melampus. The sequence continues at coordinate 19,447 of SJXQ01003046.1, read as the reverse complement.
CCATCCATTGTTTTTATAGTAGAAACTGACCTTTTAAACTTGGAGTCTCATTTCCAAACCCTTTTGCCTTAAAATAGGATGCTTGTTTCCAAAATTTCCCTCTTTCATGATACTGCTGTTGACATTCTATACATTCAGTTTCTTTTTTTTCCCACACATAGACTAGAGTGAAAAGGAATTCCAAATTTTAAGAACATTTCTCAAAATCTGATGGCTGTTTTAAGAGTAGCTACATCTAATCAACTGAGTCAACTCAACTCTTCACAGTTTTGTTGATAGAAGCCCATCATTTGTGAATTTATAAATGTGTTTGGGCTGTTTATGTCTCATTTAAAATAAGGAAGATTATAAAATAAAGAAAAGAAGTGCAATTGCAACTCTATTAATCTTAAGTCAGACATTTCCTGTGGCTATCCTAGAACCATTCCTTTACAAATAAGATGGCTAATCTATGTATGCATACCTGTGGAGAAGGCCAAGACAGGGAACTTGTCTTCATCTTGTCTTGTTTTATTTCCCACAAGAATAAGAGTTATTCATCCATCTATTCGATAATATTTTTGCTTCCTGCTGTAGATGCAGCACTGTGCTAACTTTGTAAGGAAATAACTGAAAACTAAGCTCAAGCATGATAATGAAATTTGATTCAATTCAGTACATCAACTAGTATTAGAGTCACCCGTTACCAACCATGTGCTAGCCCTGAAATCAGGCAAGTGAATAAAACATGGGATCTTTGTCAGAGAGATCACAATATCCTAGAAGAGACAATATAGTAATCAAATGCCAAGAGATAACTGTAATGTTCTGCTGGTGATAAAACTGAAATGCACATAAGAGAAGAAGAAGTGAAGTGAAGTCGCTCAGTTGTGTCCGACTCTTTGCAACCCCATGGATTGTAGCCTGCCAGGCTCCTCTGTCCGTGGGATTCTCTAGGCAAGAGTACTGGAGTGGGTTACCATTTCCTTCTCCAGGGGATCTCCCCCACCCAGGGATTGAACCCGGGTCTCCTGCATTGGAAGCAGACGCTTTAATCTCTGAGCCACCAGGGAAGCCCTGAGAAGGGATCATTAATTCTTTCTAGAAGTGGAAGATGAGAAGTTTCTCTGGTGGCTCAGTCAGTGAAGAATCCACTTGTTATGCTGGAGAATGCCTGCAGTACAGGTGCACTCAAGTCAACAGGGTTGCAAGGGTCAGACTTGACTTAGTGGCTGAACTACCATGCACCAGAGAAGTGGAAGACAGGTAACAGATAAAGTGAGCAGGGATGCGGACAATGAGGTTTTATCTGGTAGGTGAAGAAGATAGAAGACCAAGGAAATTTGAGGTAGTGACACTTTAGATGTGGCAGTTTTGTACAAAAGCATACAGTCTAGAGAACGCAAAATATGCTCAGATTATTTCTAATATAGGAACTCATGTAACCTGCAGATCAATTCACAGGAAATTTTTTTTTCTGTTTCTTTCATTCACAGATAGTGGCTCAGGAATATTTAGTAAGTGATTGAAGTCACACAGTGAATAATTCCTGAATAAGGGTAAAAACTCAAGTCTGTCTTTATGACTTTTTAAAAATCATGATATTCTTTTTAGTGAAAAGCAGTATAAAGCAGCTTAAGTAATAAGAGGAAGACAGTATTTTACATTATTTTTTGTGTTATGAATTTTTGTATGCTTTGAGTTGGAATTTGCTTTCTATCTTTGTATTATCTGGAACATTCTTTTTTATTGGAGTTCTACATTATTGAATATCTATTAGTGTTTAATTTAGAAGAGCTTAACAAATTGCTAATCTGAGAACAATAGTCTTTCCCTTTTTAGACCTTATTTCTGAGCATGCTTATTTCTGTAGAGTGATTTAATTTTCATGTTAGGAGAAGTGTCTGAACCATATTCTAGATAGCTTGTTTTTATTTTCATTTAAATCATCCCTCATCTCACATGAAGTACATCTAAGAATTATAGTCTACTTAAACATTTCTGCTCTATTTTTCAAAAGGATCTCATCTTTGTCCTGTTACATGGTTTATTTTTACCATTTGAGCCTTTATTCAACTTAGTTTAAATAAGTTATAAAAGCTATCATTTATGTTGGCATTAACTAAAGATATTGTCATGAACGGAATAAGAATGTCTTTCTTTATAAGGGTCTCATTCAAAACATTTTAGAATATAAAAAGTCTTTCATCCTAACACCACTATTTAGTTCTTAGATTCACAAATCTGTAACTGTAAAACACTTAAAATTGTTGATATTTCTTTCCATATTAAACTTTAACAATGGATGATTTTGATAAGCCAATTAGCTTTTTAAATGATAATAAAGATTATATGGACATCTGTGTCTTATAGTCTAATCATTCATACTATTTTATGAGAAACCTAAAGTTGGAAGAGACATGAGATATTTCAGAACACTGAAACAGCTTCTTTTTTCTCTTGCTTCTTGAATGCACATAAGATAACTTTGTTACTTACTGGATAAATTCAGCCCCATAAATCTTAAATAGGCACAAAATCATTTAAGGACAAATTTAAAATAGATGCTTAAGTGATGTTCATTATGTATCTAGGATACATATGTCATATTCTGCATATTGAGGGTCATTTTAGTAACCCAGGAATACTACCAGTTGTAAGAATCATAAAATACTTCTCATTTATTTTAAATCTAAACTCCTATGTTTTATACATACTTTTGATTATTTTAAATATTTCACTTAGCAAATATTTACTGAGCTCTTAATAAATACTAGGTTCTACGATAGACACCAAAAAAGGAGACATATTAATATAAGACCCCTCCCCCAAGTTTAACAAACAAAAAATTGTGCCACTTGGTAATCTCATAAGAAATTTAAAAGGTTTCTAGACAGGGAATTGGAGAAGGCACTGGTGACCCACTCCAGTACTCTTGCCTGGAAACGCCCATGGATGGAGGAGCCTGGTAGGCTGCAGTCCATGGGGTCGCTAAGAGTCGGACACGGCTGAACGACTTAACTTTCACTTTTCACTTTCATGCATTGGAGAAGGAAATGGCAACCCACTCCAGTGTTCTTGCCTGGAGAATCCCAGGGACAGGGGAGCCTGGTGGGCTGCTGTCTATGGGGTTGCACAGAGTCAGACATGACTGACGTGACTTAGCAGCAGCAGTAGACAGGAAATAAAGAAAAAGGAGTAGCCTACTTCATACAGAACAATTAAGCAAAAACTCTCTAGAAGGTGACTTTGAAGCTGAGAAAGTGAAGACAAGGAAAAAGCCTGAAATGAAAAGATCAGGAAAATAGTTTAGGTAGCATATTAGTTATCCATCATTGCATAGCAAATGACTTCAAAACTTACTAGCTTAAAACATCATGTTTATGTCTCATGGTTTCTTCAGGTCGTGAGTCAAGACAGAACTTTGCCATTATATATGGGTTGAGTTTTTAAAAGCAGCACTAATATCAACTTTGATTTAATAACACTACCTGATTACTTTAAAATAACATTTTAGAGATATTGTAACAAAATCTAAAACCTCAATATTAAATTTCATTATGTGATTTATTAAAAGTATGTTTATTTTAAAAAAGACACAGCTTTCTGGGTGACTCTGATGTAAAGTCTCTTGGAAGTTTGTCTTGTGCTGCTATCCTCTGCTCTGGGGTCTGAAGGCTCGAGTAGGGCAGGATTTCCTTCCAAATACAGTCAAATGGATGTAGTCAGAACTACTTAAATCAAATCCCTTATGATTATACAGTGGAAGTGACAAATAGATGCAAGGGATTAGATCTGATAGAGAGTGTCTGAAGAACTATTGACAGATGTTCGTGAAATTGTATAGGAGTCAGTGATCAAGACTATCCCCAAGAAAAAGAAATGCAAAAAGGCAAAATGATTCTCTGAGGAGGCCTTACAAATAAATAGCTGAGAAAAGAAGAGAAGCTAAAGGAAAAGGAGAAAAGAAAAGATATACCTATCTGACTGCAAAGTTCCAAAGAATAGCAAGGAGAGATAAGAAAATCTTCCTCAGTGATCAATGAAATAAAGGAAAACAATAGAATGGGAAAGACTAGAGATCTCTTCAAGAAAATTAGAGGTACCAAGGAAACATTTCATGCAAAGATGGGCTCAATAAAGGTCAGAAATGGTATGGACCTAATAGAAACAGAAGATATTAAGAAAACGTGGCAAGAATACACAGAAGAACTATACCAAAAAGATCTTAAAGACCCAGATAACCACAGTGGTATGATTACTCACCTAAAGCCAGACATCCCGGAGTGCAAATTCAAGTGTGCTGCTATGAACAAAGCTAGTGGAGGTGATGGAATTCCAGTTGAGCTATTTCAAATCCTAAGAGTTGATGTTGTGAAAGTGCTGCACTCAATATGCCAGCAAATTTGGAAAACTCAGCAGTGGCCACAGGACTGGAAAAGGTCAGTTTTCATTCCAATACCAAAGAAAGGTGATGCCAAAGAATATTCAAACTACTGCACAATTGCACTCATCTCACTCACTAGCAAAGTAATGCTCAAAATTCTCCAAGCCAGCTTCAACAGTATGTGAACTGAGAACTTCCAGATGTTCAAGCTGGTTTTAGAAAAGGCAGAGGAACCAGAGATCAAATTGCCAACATCCATTGGATCATAGAAAAATCAAGAGAATTTCACAAAAACATCTACTTCTGCTTCATTGACTGCACTAAAGCCTTTGACTGTGGATCACAACAAACTGTGGAAAATTCTTAAAGAGATGGGAAAACCAGACCAACCTTACCTGGCTGCTGAGAAATCTGTATGCAGGTCAAAAAGCAACAGAACCAGACAAGGAACAACAGACTGGTTCCAAATTGGGAAAGGAGTATGTCAAGGCTGCATATTGTCACCCTGGTTTTTTAACTTATACAGAAAGTACATCATGCAAAATGCTGGACTGAATGAAATACATGCTGAAATCAGTGTTGCCAGGAGAAATATCACTAACCTCACATATGCAGAAGACACCACCCTTATGGCAGAAAGCAAAGAGGAACTGAAGAGCCTCTTGATGAAAGTGAAAGAGGAGAGTGAAAAAGCTAGCTTAAAACTCAGCATTCAAAAAACTAAGATCATGGCATCTGGTTCCATCACTTCATGACAAATAAATGGGGAAACAATGGAAACAGGGACACACTTTATTTCCTTGGGCTCCAAAATCATTGCAGATGGCTACTACAGCCATGAAATTAAAAGATGTTTGCTCCTTGGAAGAAAAGCTATGACAAACCTAGACAGCATATTAAAAAGCAGTGACATTACTTTGCTGACAAAGGTCTGTCTACTCAAAGCTATGGTTTTTCCGTAATCATGTATGGATGTGAGAGTTGGACCATAAAGAAAGCTGAACACCAAAAAACTGATGCTTGAATTGTGGTGTTGGAGAAGACTCTTGAGTCCCTTTTACTGCAAGGAGATCCAACTAGTCCATTCTAAAGGAAATCAGTCCTGAATATTTATTGGAAGGACTGATAACTGAAGCTGAAGCTCCAATATTTGGCCACCTGATGCAAAATTCTGACTCACTGGAAAAGACCTGATGCTGGGAAAGATTGAAGGCGGGAGGAGAAGGGAACAACAGAGGATGAGATGGTTGGATGGCATCACCAGCTCAATGGACATGAGTTTGCGCAAGCTCCGGAAGTGGATGATGGACAGAGAAGCCTGGTGTGCTGCAGTCCGTGGGGTCGCAACGAGTTGGACATGACTGAGCCACTGAACTTACAGTCACATGGATATAGTCAAAATTCAATTTCTCCTCAGTTATTTTACTGATAACCTCAGTTCTTAATGACTTTGGACCAAAGACCTACCTCAGTGCCCTGACTTGTTATCCTTCCCAAAGGATCTCACAACACTGTAGCTGGCTTTTCTCAGAGTAATAAGAAAGAATACTTAGTCCTTTGTAATCTAATCACAGAAGTGACATTTCATCATCTTGCTATATTCTATTCTTGTGAAACTGATCACTGGACCCAATCTACACTCATGGGAGAGGATTAAACAAGAGTGTAAATATCAACAAATAGGAAACATAGAGGGCCATTGTATGGCCTGCCCACCACAGGTGGAAAGAATAGTTTAATACCAAATGTCTTGAATTTGAAAGTAGCATGAATGTTCTAGAAATTTTCAAGAGACCAGTGTAGCTTAAAGGTGGAGGTTGGAGGCAAGATTATGTAATAAGATTGGATCAGTAAATAGAAACCAGCTAATTTAGGCACATAGGGCTGTGTTGGTCATAGTAGGAAGCTGTGAGTGAGAAATTAAGAATACCCTTCCAGAAGCTCTTCTTTTTAATGAGAAGTATATACATATTTTTAACATGAGTAAAAGAATATTGCATATGTCTAAATTCATACTTTTAATGAACTAGGGTAGCAGAGTAACCCTGAATCCTCACACGCATATATCCAGTGATGAGAAATGATGAATTATGCATGTAACATTTCTCAGCTTCTCACAGTTTTCACTGGAGCCTGCATTTCAACACTGATTGCAGACGGTCCATGAATCCACCCAAAAGCCAGATATGCTGAACAAAAGCTGCTGTTGCCTGGACAACCCTATCCTTTAAGCATACTAGGACATAAATTGTGTTTCTAGGAAATTTTACACAGGGTTTAAAAAAAAAACAACTCTTCTTGCAAACCAAATGCTTCACATAATTTGAAGTTTCTTGTGATTTTTTTCTAAGAATGTTGTTTGTCACACCACGACAGAGATGAATTTTAATGTACAATTGGAGCACATGTTGGCTGAGATATTTGATCTTGTAATTTATGGTATTGTTCCTTGTATACCATCAGTTGCAAGACCTTTTCTGCCATAGAAGCAGCTTTTTTGCAAATTGTCCTAGTTCTATGAAGTGAATGGGGAACTTAAATATTTACCACTAGAGATTTATTAGATGTACAGATAAACTCGAGAGGAAAAAATATCAAAAAAATTAAAGAATATTCATCTTTGGGGAATTAGAAAAGAGCAATAAACCTCCATAAGAAATATTTTAGAATCATTATTTAGGGAAACTCATTCATTTTATTCCATCATTCAAGTTATAATCATGTTTTATTAAGTAAATCAATTGATGATAAAATTTTTCTTATCTGTCTTTATTTATATGCATTTATCTCTAAAGAAGATGAAGGTAGTATTTTAACTTTATCATGTGTCCAGATAAAGTTATACCACAGTTATAACTGGAAATATTCATTCATTTTAGGTTACAGATTTTTATTTTGTCTATTATTAGTTTTTCAGACATTAATTAGTTATTTTTTATGCATCTTAGCAACCCATTAACAAAGAGCTAATTGAATAACAGGAAATATGTATCAAGTTATTCCCTTAAACCCCCTTTTTTCAGTAATTATTTCTCCTTTTAAGAGAACATTATCTTTCTCACAGATGGTTGGAGTGATGTATTATGGGAAATTAAACACACTTGGCTTTTTTCCTGAATTTTCTACTTAGCAACTAAGGCCGTTCACCCCAGAAGAATTATTTAACTCTTCCCCAGATACCCTCTTAATCAACAGCAGTAGGATCACAGTTGGAAAACTCCTTTTTTATAGTCCCAAACACTATTTTACTTTCTTTTTATTTCTGTTTTAAGTATTTGTAACATTATAGAATAGCAGGCCATAAAATATATTTATTTTGAAACCAAATGTAGAATTTAGAACAGACTAACTTGTAATCATCCAAACATTTACCACCATTTAGAGTGTGGAGCAGTGTCCCTCGAGAGGGATGGGTGAATTGACACAAGCTTTGAGACCCAACTGGTAATATGTCTCAACATTTTAAGCATGCAGATCTTTTGATCTCTTATTTGGTTTCTGGAAATTAGTCTTAAAGAAAGAGAAAAAAAAAAAAAAGATTTGTACTTCCAGATAAGCAATATCTATTCTAGAATTTATATTAATGAAAAATTAATCTATTGTTCCTATGGAATTTATGAAATAGGAGTAGTGAATAATAGTTTATAATATTATATATGTATAATATCATATTTACAGATGATAATCGATCATCTTTACTGAGGTTTTGCTCTGTGTCAATAATATCCTGAGCTCTTCACACCTCTCATATCAAATTCTCCATATATCTAATTCTCTCCACATTCTCTTAACATAGGTACTATAATTATCCCCATTTTTCAGATAAAGAAGCGAAGCTGTAGAGGTGTTAAAAACCACCTTAATACTAGCTCAGTTATACAGCCAGTGAGTAGCAGATCTGAATGGATTACAAATTCATATTAAGAAAAAGATAGGCTTAACCTTGACATGAAATGATAGATAAGGATTAAAGCAGATAATAGAAAATGTATTTAATGTCATCACATTTATGTAGTAATTATTTTGCACATGGATTTTAAATAAGAAGCCCATCCAGTCTGCCTCGTATATTTGTCTGTTCATTCTATTGCGTATCTCTAGCGATGACAGCAAACCCCACTCCCCAGTTTCCTTTCATCTTTTATAAAGATGAGACTGAATTCAACATCCAGAAAGAAGCAGGAGTGGGACGTACAGTAGAGGCGTTGACCATATTGAATTCCTAGTATAAGGGAAAAAATAATAATAATAATAATTTTTCTCTACCCTTCTAGGTTCTTGGCTGATAACCCCCTGTAACAGATAAACAGGAGAATAAACAGAGGTTTAACAACACATATATGTCTTTTATACAGGGGATGATACCTAGGAAAAGTGATAACTCTCACTGAAATGGCTCAAGCCATCACCTTAAATATCATCTTCAGCTAAATTCAAAAGAAAGATGTTGTGGGGTGAGAGGAAGGCCTATAATGGAGGTTACCAGGTAAAGAACAGATAAACAGGAGTCTGGTTGTTTTGGGGAGCTAAGTTGTAGCCTTCTCCATTGATGAGAATTTCTAGCAACTTATTCACCCTCCTCTTCCTGGTACAGAGAGGAAGAGGAGATATGTGCTTAGTCGTGTCTGACTTTTTAGGGACCCCATGGACTGTAGCCTGCCAGGCTCCTCTGTCCATAGAATTCTCCAGGCAAGAGTACTGAAGTGAGTTGTCATTTCCTACTCCAGGGGATCTGCCTGACACAGGGGATCTTCCCTTACAAATAAAGATTTCCGTTATGAATATCTATTTGATTTTTAGAGCTTCTCCTGTGTCTACAGCCACTCAAAAATAATTAGCACAGAGTAATTTTTATGCCAAAGAGACATATTTTAGGGTGGTAAATTCTGCTCCTCTTCACTAGCTGCACCCCTGCCTTTTCCAACTATTTCAATCTGTGAAGCCAGACTTCTTTTTCCTAAGCTGCTTTGACCCAGACCTCTTTCATTTGAAATAGTACTGCCTTTTGCTATTCCATAAGTCATTATTTGAGCATGAGACAGTCAAGCTTACTCCACTGTGGGTTTGTTTTTATTGTGTGTAGGCTTTTTTTTCTTTTTCATTTATTTCTTTATTCTCTACTACCATTTTATATATGTGAATTTTAAACATTTTTTATTAAAAGTCAGACTAATAATGATACCCCAAATATGATTCTGATCTAAATTTCATTTCCAGCAACTTACTCACCCTCCTCTTCCTGGTAGAGAGAGGAGGAGGACACGTGTGCTCAGTCATGTTGACTCTTTAGGGACCTCATGGACTGTAGCCCGCCAGGCTCCTCTGACCATAGAATTTTCACTTATCATAGTTAACTTACCAACAATGTAAAAATGGTTCCATAAAAGGATACAGTGAGACTTATGGATGACTTATGAAATTTATTTCTTTCATTATCTGTTTACAAGTGACTACCAAGACCTGTAGTTTCAACATTGTTTCAATTGTGAGCCCTGCTGACCAAGAATATTTTTGTTAGAGTTTATTTGTAAGTGATTTTAAATAAGAAGATAAGAGGGCTTTAAACACTGTTTTAATACAAAATCATCTTGAAATATTGCATACACTTTCTCAGACTGCGTTTACACATGCACAAACATATACACCTATACACTACATATACGTGTGTGCACATATATTCCTTTGCCTTCCAGACTCAAGAAATTTTCCTCTTAAGCAAACCATTGGTTGGATGTCACATCAGATAGATTATAGGTTTGCCAGCCCCACCTGGGGAGAAGGCAATGGCACCCACTCTAGTACTCTTGCCTGGAGAATCCCAGGGATGGCGGAGCCAGGTGGGCTGCTGTCTGTGGGCTGCACAGAGTCAGACACAGACACGACTAAAGCAACTTAGCAGCAGCAGCAGCCCCACCTGGAGACCTAGATCTTATTTAAGTATGTCTAAGTAACTCAAGTAGTCCTTGCTAATCAGATTCCCAAAATACGTTTGGGAGCTCAAAATTTCATTATTTCTACTTCATAAGGTAACTATTGTTGGGGGGGAGGGATAGATATCTAATTTGTGAAATATTGACTTGTTTACTAAGACAAAAATAAAAGAAGCAGTAATAGTTAGAAAAAGAGTACCGCTCCACACACTCTAAAATCAATACACAACACAGCCTTAGTAGACCTATAGAAGATAGCTGTGTTCCAGTCATCTGGGGCATTTTTCTCTACCACTTTAGGTATAAATTGCCTTTTATCAAGGAACATAAAACAAACAATAACAATAACAAAAAATAACAGTCCAGCAATGATAAGAGGAAAATAAAAAAAGATGCATCACACTCCCCAGTAATTATTAACAAGGAAGATAAATCAACATGTTTTTCAAGCCCTAGTATAACATTTAAAATTGCTCTTGATAATGAAGAAAAATAAAGCAATGATCCACTTTTTAGATTTTAAAATTTTTATCTAACTATATTTCTCAAGGTTTTAAGACAAATTTGTCCTTTGCCTTTCAGGTGATACAAAATAATCATTACCAAAATCTCATTTTCTCTGATTATTTACTTTGAAAAAAAATTATCATATTTTATACTTAATATCTAAAGACCTGTGTTTTTAATTTACTTTCAAAATGTTCTTATTAAGTACTCTTCTGAAAATTTGTTAGAAAAAATAATGTTCTTTTTATATTTACTAATTTGGTATTTTAACTGAAGATGGCCTCTTGTGTGTCTCCTAGTTTCATTTGTATATTCACTGATTTTTCTAAGTATCTATTTAGATCTTATCCTTTCTACATCTTGTGCATACACTGCTGAATGAACACCTGAGAAGTGAAGCTGGGAGAGACTTTTTGCATCAAAATGAATTTGTGGTTTGTTGGAGAAAATTAATACTTAAGATATTAATTCCACTAGAGGTTCATAAGGAATATAATATTGTGATCTTAATGCTTTTACAAATTGCAAAGGAAGTCAGATATGGGCAACTTAGGGAACCTGACTGGAGAGAACACACCTCATGTGGTTCTTGTTAAATGAGCAGGAGCTTTCTAAGGAGAAAAGCTGTCACACTCTCACCACAGGGCCTTAGCACACACTGTTAATATTTCCTCTGCCCGGGCATCCATTTGTTTCCATTTACTCTCTCTTTCCTTTACTATGTAAGGTATGATCTACCATTTACTTATCAGCATTATCATTACTTTCTCAGGGAGACCTCTCTGGATCTGCAAATTGAATTAGTTTTCCATTCAAAGGAAAATTTTACAGAGTTTTTTTTTTTCTTTTTATAGTCTTAGCTTGCAATTATATGGAAATTTATGTATTATTTCATTAGAGTCTTCTTTAACATCACTGTAAACTCTATAGATTTAAGGGACTAGATCTGATAGACAGAGTGCCTGATGAACTATGGACGGAGGTTCTTGACAATGTATAGGAGACAGGGATCAAGACCATCTCCATGGAAAAGAAATGCAATAAAGCAAAATGGCTGTTCGAGGAGGCTTTACAAATAGCTGTGAAAATAAGAGAAATGAAAAACAAGGAGAAAAGGAAAGATATAAGCATCTGAATGCAGAGTTCCAAAGAATAACAAGGAGAGATAAGAAAGCCTTCCTCAGCGATCTATGCAAAGAAATAGAGGAAAATAACAGAATAGGAAAGATTAGAGATCTCTTCAAGAAATTAGAGATATCAAGGGAACATTTCATGTAAAGATGAGCTCAATAAAGGATAGAAATGGTCTGGACCTAACAGAAGCAGAAGATATTAAGAAGAGGTGGCAAGAATACACAGAACTATACAAAAAAGATCTTCATGACCCAGATAATCACGATGGTGTGATCACTCACCTAGAGCCAGACATCCTGGAATGTGAAGTCAAGTGGGCCTTGGGAAGCATCAATATGAACAAAGCTAGTGGAGGTGATGGAATTCCAGTTGAACTATTTCAAATCCTAAAAGATGATGCTGTGAAAGTGCTGCACTCAGTCTGCCAGAAAATTTGGAAAACTCAGCAGTGGCCACAGGACTGGAAAAGGTCAGTTTTCATTCCAATCCCAAAGAAAGGCAATACCAAAGAATGCTCCAGCTACTGCACAATTATAGTCATCTCACATGCTAGTAAAGTAATGCTCAAAATTCTCCAAGCCAGGCTTCACCAATACGTGAACCGTGAACTTCCAGATGTTCAAGCTGGTTTTAGAAAAGGCAGAGGAACCAGAAATCAAATTGCCAACATTCACTGGATCATCAAAAATGCAAGAGAGTTCCAGAAAAACATCTATTTCTGCTTTATTGACTATGCCAAAGCCTTTGACTGTGTGGATCACAATAAACTGTGGAAAATTCTGAGAGAGATGGGAATACCAGACCACCTGACCTGCCTCTTGAGAAATCTGTATGCAGGTCAGGAAGCAACAGTTAGAACTGGACATGGAACAACAGACTGGTTCTAAATAGGAAAAGGAGAACGTCAAGGCTGAATATTGTCCCCCTGCTTATTTAACTTATATGCAGAGTACATCATGAGAAATACTGGGCTGGAAGAAGCACAAGCTGGAATCAAGATTGCAGGGAGAAATATCAATCACCTCAGATATGCAGATGACACCACCTTTATGGCAGAAAGTGAGGAGGAACTAAAAAGCCTCTTGATGAAAGTGAAAGTGGAGAGTGAAAAAGTTGGCTTAAAGCTCAATATTCAGAAAACGAAGATCATGGCATTTGGTCCCATCACTTCATGGGAAATAGATGGGGAAACAGTGGAAACAGTGTCAGACTTTATTTTGTGGGGCTCCAAAATCACTGCAGATGGTGAGTGCAGCTATGAAATTAAAAGACACTTACTCCATGGAAGGAAAGTTATGACCAACCTAGATAGTATATTCAAAAGCAGAAACATTACTTTGTCAACAAAGATCTGTCTAGTTAAGGCTATGGTTTTCCAGTAGTCATGTATGAATGTGAGAGTTGGACTATAAAGCAAGCTGAGTACAGAAGAATTGATGCTTTTGAACTGTGGTGTTGGAGAAGACTCTTGAGAGTCCCTTGGACTGCAAGGAGATCCAACCAGTCCATCCTAAAGGAGATCAGTCCTGGGTGTTCATTGGAAAGACTGATGTTGAAGCTGAAACTCCAATACTTTGGCCACCTGATGTGAAGAGCTGACTCATTTGAAAAGACTCTGATGTTGTGAAAGATTGAAGGCAGAAGGAGAAGGGAATGACAGAATATGAGATGGTTAGATGGCATCACCAACTCAGTGGACCCGAGTTTGGGTAAACTTCTGGAATTGGTGATGGACAAGGAGGCCTGGCATGTTGTGATTCATTGGGTCACAAGGAGTTGGACATGACGAGCAACTGAACTGAACTGAAGCTCCATGAAAGCAGAGGCTCACTTTCATATCTGAAGCGTCTGGCAGAGACCCTGGCATATAGTAAGTGTTCAATAAATGCTAGTTTAATGAGTTACTGGATGAAATTTGCTATAGTTGAGTCTTCTCATTCATCAAATGGATGAATGGATTTATAATGAACATCTCAGTTACATTATGAAATGTGAGATGCTTTAAAGTGTGATTGTGTTTTATAAGCATAATGCACTGTTGTCATTACTGTCTAATATTAGCTCAATATTCAATTCAATTTTGTCCATGTTTTAGAATTCACTAGTGTGAAGAATCTATTTATTTTATGTTCATGTCTCTTTAGGCTTGGTAAATTAAGATTACTGGCCCTCTTAGTTGTGGTTTATATCCTTAGGATTTCTTTATGATATTTTTAATAAACCTACTTCTTTATTATTATTAGAGTACAGAGAAGTAAATCATAGCCCAGGGAAAATGTACTATGACTTCCTGTAAGTATAAAAATCCACAGATTTATTGGTACTATTTCTCCCTTTTTTTTTTGTCAATTATCAGAAAAATATCCAATTTGCTCTCATACAATTACTGAAAATAAGTTAAATTTCTTTTTTATGTTCCTATTAACTTTGAAATTTGATTTAAAATCCTACTTTTCTTCAGTAAATCACAGTTGAGTGTCTACCACATGTAAGACAATGTTCAGTACATGTGGTGGACTATCTGACACTGAATAGTCATAGGTTAAACATCTTAAAACTCCTTAAGTAGGAATTTCTATCATTTTTACACAACAGAGATAGAGAATGTTTTTCCTTGTGAACATGCAATTAACCTGGTTTATGCCACTGCTAGCACTTTATCTCTCTTGTAATATTAGCACTGATTCAGAATCCGGATATATTTACCTAGTCTTTTCTCCTTTAAATCCTTTTTTCCTCTTTGTCGCAATAAGAAGACCAGCTTTCAGTTCAGACACTTCTAACTATCCTCATTTACATTTCAGAACTAAATGTTCTGCCTTCACACATTTAGAGATTTTTTACCAGTCTGACAGTTTTTAATTTGATCTTGTTTTGCAGGTCATGAATTCAATTTCTAAATGCTTTACCATTTTTTGTTTTCTCAAATAGAATAATGTTCTATCCATCAATTGTTATCTCCTTATCTTCAGCTTTTTTTTCATTTCCCCTGAACCAAGGTCAGTGTTTATAAAATCTGCTTTTTGCTAATTAAATCTGACATCATTTGATAATATCAGTGGTACTTAAATAGCATATAAATTCATCTTGAAGTGAATCCACCCTAGTGAATTGGAAGGCATTAGAGATTACATTTACAATAATAAACAAGTCATGTGCATTATTTTCAATGAAAAATTTTAAAAGGAAATAATTCAAACTCTATAACTGAACTGTGAGCTGGTTGAATATATTCTCTCTGGCACTTACCATAGAGAAAAGATCTGATCACCTTTTAAAATACTGTGTGCAAATTTTATTAATTATGTGTCTCCTTAGACTAAAATGTGCTGAATACTGCTTCTTTGGAACAATTTCTGCTTTGTTATTCAGAAATCCGAATTTTAAGGAGAAATAAAGAATAGCTTAACAGCATGTTGATTAAGCTAGCATAAATTTTATTGGAAGACCTCACCTCACTTTATAAAAAAGATCAATTGATATTGATGAAAATAGGTATAATGAGTAAACATTATCATACAGTGAGAAAAGCCTAGTTATCTTCCCTAAAGTATCCAGGGAGACTCATCAGGGATTAAGGCCCATTTTCTGCTGGGCTTTTATATTCTGAGAAAACAAAAAAATGCAAATGGCAAGATGTCCTTGACTATGTAAGGTTTCCATCTAGTGTAATGAATTTGAAGATACCAAATAACAATATTATATTAATAATAAAGGGACATGCCTCCATGTTTTATATTTTAATGGGAGAGTCCGATACTAGTTAGCAGAACTGATAACTAAACCTAGTCATATTAAATAGTGCTTAATATGTATTGTCTTGTGCCTTCTCTTTCTTTCATACAAATTCCAATTTTAAATTCGAAGGGCTGAGTAATCAGATGACAATATTATTGCTCTTTGAAGATCATAGTTTACCTAGCATTAAAATCACAGCTGTTCCCTGTGTCTCTGTTGACCCAGTGACATACTGGCCTCTCATTCTCAGAAGAAACCAGGGCTGGAGGGCTGGTCACTTGATTTCAAATCAGAAATGTGGCTGTGACCTAAGACTGACTTTCTTTTGTTGTATAGCTCATAGTTTTTGCTTTCCTATATAAACCCAGGACCCACCTTGAAGTCTCTCTCTTTGAACATAGCTGAGAGTGCATCAGTTCAGTTAAGTTCAGTTCAGTTCAGTTGCTCAGTTGTGTCCAACTCTTTGTGACCCCATGAATCGCAGCACGCCAGGCCTCCCTGTCCATCACCAACTCCCGGAGTTCACCCAGACCCACACCCAAGGAGTCAGTGATGCCATCCAGCCATCTCATGCTCGGTCGTCCCCTTCTCTTCCTGCCCCCAATCCCTCCCAGCATCAGAGTCTTTTCCAGTGAGTCAACTCTTCCCATGAGGTGGCCAAAGTACTGGAGTTTCAGCTTTAGCATCATTCCTTCCAAAGAAATCCCAGGGCTGATCTCCTTCAGAATGGACTGGTTGGATCTCCTTGCAGTCCAAGGGACTCTCAAGAGTCTTTACATGACCACAGGAAAAACCATAGCCTTGACTAGACGGATCTTAGTCAGCAAAGTAATATCTCTGCTTTTGAATATGCTATCTAGGTTGATTATAACTTTTCTTCCAAAGAGTAAGTGTCTTTTAATTTCATGGCTGCAGTCACCATCTGCAGTGATTTTGGAGCCCCCAAAAGTAAAGTCTGACACTATTTCCACTGTTTCCTCATCTATTTCCCATGAAGTGATGGGACTGGATGCCATGATCTTAGTTTTCTGAACGTTGAGCTTTAAGCCAACTTTTTCACTCTCCTCTTTCACTTTCAAGAGGCTTTTTAGCTCCTCTTCACTTTCTGCCATAGATGGTGTCATCTGCATATCTGAGGTTATTGATATTTCTCCCAGCAATCTTGATTCCAGCTTGTGCTTCTTCCAGTCCAGCGTTTCTCATAATATATTCTGCATATAAGTTAAATAATCAGGGTGACAATATACAGCCTTGACGTACTCCTTTTCCTATTTGGAACCAGTGTGTTGTTCCATGTCCAGTTCTAACTGTTGCTTCCTGACCTGCATACAGATTTCTCAAGAGGCAGGTCAGGTGGTTTGGTATTCCCATCTCTCTCACAATTTTCCACAGTTTATTGTGATCCACACAGTCAAAGGCTTTGGCATAGTCAATAAAGCAGAAATACATGTTTTTCTGGAACTCTTGCTTTTTCCATGATCCAACGGATATTGGCAATTTGATTTCTGGTTCCTCTGCCTTTTCTAAAACCATGGCCAGGATAAATGCAAAAGAGCAACATTTAAATGATACATCCTACTCATCAGTTCAGTTCAGTTCAGTTGCTCAGTCATGTCCGACTCTTTGTGACTCCATGAATCGCAGCACACCAGGTCTCCCTGTCCATCACCAACTCCCATGTCCATCGAGTCAGTGATGCCATCCAGCCATCTCATCCTCTGTTGTCCCCTTCTCCTCCTGCCTCCAATCCCTCCCAACATCAGTCTTTTCCAATGAGTCAACTCTTCGCATGAGGTGGCCAAAGTACTGGTGTTTCAGCTTCAGCATCATTCCCTCCAAAGAAATCCCAGGGCTGATCTCTTTCAGAATGGACTGGTTGGATCTCCTTGCAGTCCAAGGGACTCTCGAGTCTTTTCCAACACAACAGTTCAAAAGCATCAATTCTTTGGCGCTCAGCCTTCTTCACAGTCCACCTCTCACATAGCATGATGTTTCCTCTCCAGTGCCTTGATTTGGCAGCAAAGAAAGGAAGATTTAAACTAAAGTCGAGAAAAACCTTAGAGTCATCTGACAATCTAGTATAGTGTGGTTGAGAAAAACGGTTTAGAAGTGGAAAGATCTAGTTTTCCCTCTGGTTCCAATATTGTATGTCTGTTTGACCTTAAACAATATACTAAACATTGCAGCATTCTCATCCCTCATTCTCAGAAATAAAAGCTCATGGGTTTTCTCCTGTTGTCCAAATGTAGATTAATGATGTTTCCTCTCCAGTGCCTTGATTTGGCAGCAAAGAAAGGAAGATTTAAACTAAAGTCGAGAAAAACCTTAGAGTCATCTGACAATCTAGTATAGTGTGGTTGAGAAAAACGGTTTAGAAGTGGAAAGATCTAGTTTTCCCTCTGGTTCCAATATTGTATGTCTGTTTGACCTTAAACAATATACTAAACATTGCAGCATTCTCATCCCTCATTCTCAGAAATAAAAGCTCATGGGTTTTCTCCTGTTGTCCAAATGTAGATTTCTACAAGAATAAAAATGAAATTCTGCATTTGAAGCATCTTATTGAGAACTGCAACTGTTCCTGGAAATGGGAACCATTGTAGCAAAATGATTGTGGAAAGAGGCCTTGAAAAACTAGATTGCAACCCTGCCATGACCCCTGATATAAGATAGGCATGAAGTCTGATCCAGCCCTGACTGCTCTTCTAACTGTGATCTATAAATCAGAGTTTGAATAATATCTATTTCTGAAGAATGTTGGGCAGATAAAATAACAGAAGGGATGAAAGCAACTTAGCAAACAGTAGGGCATGTAGAGAACGTACAATCAACAGATGCTGTTTCTACTGTTGCTGCTGTTATTAAATTTATTACATTTATCATTCCCTCCCAGACTGTGTGCCTGACACAGAGCATTGCAATTTTACTACCAGCAAAACAAGCATGGGATGAGAGCTGGGACATCTACTGCTCAAGAAAGCTGCTAGGCCTTGACAGGATGCTTCTCTCAAACTATTCAGTAGGAAAATGAGTGAAAGCAGAAAAGCATTATTAGAAACAGTGATCTGCAAACTACGACCTATGGGCCAAACTCTGTCATTGACCCTTTGTTTTGCAAATAAAATTCTATGAGAGCAATTATGTCTTGTCTCTTGCCACCTTCATGCCACAACTGTAGAGCTGAATAGTTACATCAAGACCTGGTGGCCCTCAAAACTGAAAGCATTTGCAATCAGGATCTTTAGTTTGTTGACCCCTGTATTGTTCAAGGCACTGTTTGGGAGGACACAGTCCAAGAAATCAAAGAACAGGTGTTTGATAAAATAGCAAACACTGAAGTAAGCTATTAGAAAACCAAAATCCAT
Organism: Aepyceros melampus; assembly: GCA_006408695.1. Lineage (NCBI taxonomy): Eukaryota > Metazoa > Chordata > Mammalia > Artiodactyla > Bovidae > Aepyceros > Aepyceros melampus. The sequence continues at coordinate 407 of SJXQ01003046.1, read as the reverse complement.
TTAACCAACATTTAGATTTTGAAATTGATTTTTAAGCAGAAAGTTTCAAAAAAATCCCATTATCACATGACTAGCCCTTATGCAAGCCTGACAAATGGTAAAGGAGCTGTGGGCACCTGCAGGGCAGGGAGGAAAAACACTATGGCTTAGTAGTGGTCTGCTAGTCACAGGCATCCATGATGCCTCTCTGGAAATAAGTTCAGAACTAAACATATGAAAGTTGAACAGTGCTTTCATAGGTTATAAAGGAGATTTCTGCACCATGAGATGTAAAAGAAACTTTATAATGCTTAATTGCATCTTCCCCGTGGAAATAAATAGTCTATGGTGACATACATTAATAACGGTTCAGTTCAGTTCAGTCTCTCACTTGTGTCCGACTCTTTGCGACCCCATGAATCGCAGCA
>SJXQ01003045.1:114888-150519 GCA_006408695.1 Aepyceros melampus | reverse complement strand
CAAACATTTTATAATGAGAAGCAAAAGGACAACTCTCAACTTCAGATATAAATATGAAGTGCCTAATGATTTTAGCAAAAGTTCAGGAACTGGAAGAGTGCATTATCCAATATTTTATATTAAAGAAACAAAATTGTCCCCCATATAAAGACTGTGTGTGTGTACCCAGTTGCTTAGAGAGTCTGACTCTGTGACCCCATGCACTATAGCCTATCAGGTTCCTCTGTCCATGGAATTTTTCAGGCAAGGATACTGGAGTGGGTTGCCATTTCCTACTCCACTGAATCTTCCCAACCCAGGGATCAAACCTGCCTTCTTGTGTCTCCTGTGCTGGCAAGCAATTCTTTCACCACTGTGCCACCTGGGAAGCCTCCTTATAAGGAGAGGAATACAATTTTCTATAGGTTTAACGAGGTACGTAGCCATCACAAGTCAATTATTTAATGAGTCAATGGACCTATTCAAGATAGTTGCCTCAGTTTCACTGGAGGAAATTTAAATGCAGGGTTGAGTTAAGGTTCTGGCAGTTTAGACCTTTGGAAAGCAAGAGTAAATATAGAAGAATTAACAAGCATTGAATGCACCTGGCCTGTTAACGGTATGCTGGGCATAGAGAAGCGCCAGGAAAAAGAAAATCCTTTCTGTCAAGTCAGCCTTCTTCACAATCCAACTCTCACATCCATACATGACCACAGGAAAAACCATAGCCTTGACTAGACGGACCTTAGCCGGCAAAGTAATGTCTCTGCTTTTGAATACAAAGAGAGCTGTAAATATCTCCTCTGCTGCATCCTTGAGTTTGTATCACTTGGGCATGGGTGAGACATGGTTGTTGCATTTTGAGTTCAAAGTCCGACTAAGGGACCAGTGCTTGTCTCCTTCCTGCTGTTTTGTCTGGGGACAAAGCCTCAGTCTCCAACATCAAGCATTCATAAAAGGATTCAGCCTGTCACGGGAAGACCTTCTTTTCAGAGTTCCCATGCAGGAGAGTCCAAGAGCCCAAAAGACACTGCAGGTAAAGATTAGAGAGGATATCCCAGATATTTACCTGAGGTCGTTTGAGTACCAGCTCAGCCCAGCCCAGAGCCCGTTGTGGTTGGTTTGTTGCTTAATTAAATATCAGTGTATTAATATTATTATGATATGAAAAGGAGAAGTGAATATTGAACTCAGAAAGGCAGTGTTCTGTGATGCCAACTAAATGACAGAAATCAGTTCAGTCACTCAGTTGTGTCTGACTCTGCAAGCCCATGGACTGCTGCACACCAGGCTTCTCTGTCTTTCAACAACTCCAGGAGCTTACTCAAACTCATGTTCATCTATCTAGTCGGTGGTGCCATCCAACAATTTTGTCCTCTGTCATCCACTTCTCCCCCTCCCTTCAATCTTTCCCAGCATCAGGGTTTTTTCCAATCAGTCATTTCTTCCCATCAGGTGGCCAAAGGATTGGAGTTTCAGCTTCAGCACCGGTCCTTTCAATGAATATTTGGGACTGATTTCCTTTAGGATTGACTGGTTTGATCCCTTTGCAGTCCAAGGGACGCTCAAGAGTCAATAATAGGAATGGAAGCCCAATTAGAAGAGGGATGAAAAGCATAAAATGCTTCCTGTAAAAGTAGAACATGTGCCCAAATATTTTATTAATTAAATGGGGCATGGAAATAGGGTATTAGCTGTGGAGGGATATGACTTAAAGTGAAGATATTTTAAATTTTTTGATGGGTCTCATTTGATCATGTTTTAATATTGAGAGGAAAAAGATCCACACCAAAGGATGCTTGCAAATACACCTGTGCAACAATAGCACACATATTTCAAAGTATCTGAGATATCTATTTCACAGATTCTTTGTGAAGTAAATGAAAAAATTTCAGAATGAGAAAACAGGAGTCCTAATGATCTTACATTGCCATTATTTCATTTCCCAAGGGCTATGTATGTGGATATGTTAGTCATCAACTTTCTCTCTCTCAAATGATCTATGTGAGTCCCTTCCTGCTTTATAATGAGATTATTTTTTAAGTTTTAATAGTTATTTTTATTTTAAAAATTTAATTGAAGGCTAATTACTTTATAAATTGTAGTGTGTTTTGCCATACATTGACATATATCAGCCATGGGTGTACTGTGTTCCCTATCCTGAACCCCCATCCCAGCTCCCTCCCCATTCCATCCCTCAGGGTCATCCCAGTGTACCAGACCTGAGCACTCTGTTTCATGCATTGAACCAGGACTGGCGATCTGTTTCACATATGATAATATATATGTTTCAATGTTATTCTCTCAAATCATCCCACCCTCAACTTCTCCCACAGAGTCCAAAAGACTGTTCTATACATCTGTGTCTCTTTTGCTGTCTTGCATTTAGGGTTATCATTATCATCATTCTAAATTCCATATATATATGTGTTAATATACTGCACTGGCATTTTTCTTTCTGACTGACTTCACTCTGTATCATAGGCTCCAGTTCAACCACTTCATTAGAACTGATTCAAATGTATTCTTTTTAATAGCTGAGTAATATTCCACTGTGTATATGTACCACAGCTTTCTTATCCATTCATCTGCTGATGGACATCTAGGTTGCTTCCATGTCCTGGCTATTATAAACAGTGCTGCGATGAACATTGGGGTACATGTGTCTCTTTCAATTCTGATTTCCTTGGTGTGTATGCCCAGCAGTGGGATTGCTGGGTCATATGGCAGTCCTATTTTCAGTTTTTTTTAGGGAATCTTCACACTGTTCTCTGTTGTGGCTGTACTAGTTTACATTCCCACCAACAGTGTAAGAGGGTTCCCTTTTCTTCACACCCTCTCCAGCATTTATTGTTTGTAGACTTTTGGGTAGCAGCCATTCTGACTGGCTTGAGATGGTACTTCATTGTGGTTTTGATTTGCATTTTTCTGATAATGAGTGATGTTGAGTATCTTTTCGTGTGTTTGTTAGCCACATTTATGTCTTCTTTGAAGAAATGTCTGTTTAGTTCTTTGGCCCATTTTTTGATTGGGTCATTTATTTTTCTGGAATTGAGCTGCAGGTGTTCCTTGTATATTTTTGAGAGTAATTCTTTGCCAGTTGCTTCGTTTGCTATTATTTTCTCCCATTCTGAAGGCTGTCTTTTCACCTTGCTTATAGTTTCCTTCATGTACAAAATTTTTTAATTTTAATTAGGTCCCATTTGCTTATTTTTGCTTTTATTTCCATTATTCTGGGAGGTGGGTCCTTGAGGGTCCTCCTGTGATTTATGTCAGAGAGTGTTTTGCCTATGTTTTCCTCTAGGAGTTTTATAGTTTCTGGTCTTACATTTAGATCTTTAATCCATTTTGAGTTTATTTTTGTGTATGGTGTTAGAAAGTGTTCTAGTTTCATTCTTGACAAGTGGTTGACCAGTTTTCCCAGCACCACTTGTTAAGGAGATGGTCTTCTCTCCATTATATATTCTTGCCTCCTAGTCAAAGATAAGGTGTCCATAGTTGCATGGATTTATCTCTGGGCTTTCTATTTTGTTCCACTGATCTATATTTCTGTCTTTGTGCCAGTACCATACTGTCTTGATGACTGGCTTTGTAGTAGAGCCTGAAGTCAGGAAGGTTGATTCCTCCAATTCCATTGTTCTTTCTCAAGATTGCTTTGGCTACTTGAGGTTTTTTGTATTTCCATACAAATTGTGAAATTATTTGTTCTAGATCTCTGAAAAATACCATTGGCAGCTTGATAGGGATTGCATAGAATCTATAGATTGCTTTGGGTAGTGTACTCATTTTCACTATATTGATTCTTCCAATCAATGACATGGTATATTTCTCCATTTATTTGTGTCATCTTTGATTTCTTTCATCAGTGTTTTATAGTTTTCTATATATAGGTCTTTTGTTTCTTTAGGTAGATATATGCAGTTCAGGAAGCAACAGTTAGAACTGGACATGGAACAACAGACAGGTTCCAAATCAGGAAAGGAGTACGTCAAGGCTGTATATTGTCGCCCTGGTTATTTAACTTCTATGCAGAGTACATCATGAGAAATGCTGGGCTGGAAGAAGCAAAAGCTAGAATCAAGATTGCTGGGAGAAATATCAATAACCTCAGATATGCAGATGACACCACCCTTATGACACAGTGAAGAGGAACTAAAAAGCCTCTTGATGAAAGTGAAAGTGGAGAGTGAAAAGTTGGCTTAAAGCTCAACATTCAAAAAACGAAGATCATGGCATCTGGTCCCATCACTTCATGGGAAATAGATGGGGTAACAGTGTCAGACTTTATTTTTTGGGGCTCCAAAATCACTGCAGATGGTGGCTGCAGCCATGAAATTAAAAGACGCTTATTCCTTGGAAGGAACGTTATGATCAACCTAGATAACATATTCAAAAGCAGAGATATTACTTTGCCAACAAAGGTCTATCTAGTCAAGGCTATGGTTTTTCCCATGGTCATGTATGGATGTGAGAGTTGGACTGTGAAGAAAGCTGAGTGCTGAAGAATTGATGCTTTTGAACTGTGGTGTTGGAGAAGACTCTTGAGAGTCCCTTGGACTGTAAAGAGATCCAAGCAGTCCATTCTAAAGGAGATCAGTCCTGGGTGTTCATTGTGAGAACTGATGCTGAAGATGAAACTCCAATACTTTGGCCACCTCGTGTGAAGAGTTGACTCACTGGAAAAGACTCTGATGCTGGGAGGAATGGGGGCAGGAGGAGAAAGGGACGACAGAGGATGAGATGACTGAGTGGCATCACGGACTTGCTGGACATGAGTTTGAGTGAATTCCGGGAGTTGGTGATGGACAGGGAGGCCTGGCGTGCTGTGATTCATGGGATTGCAAAGAGTCGGACACGACTGAGTGACTGAACTGAACTGATTCCTAAGTATTTTATTCTTTTCATTGCAATGGTGAATGGAATTGTTTCCTTGATTTCTCTTTCTGTTTTGTCATTGTTAGTGTATAGGAATGCAAGGGATTTCTCTGTGTTAATTTTATATCTTGCAACTTTACTATATTAATTTATCTCTAGTAATTTTCTGGTGGAGTCATTAGGGTTTTCTATGTAGAGCATCATGTCATTTGCAAGCAGTGAGAGTTTTAATTTTTCCTTTGAAATTTGGATTCCTTTTATTTCTTTTTCTTCTCCGATTGTGTATAGTAATGGTGAGAGTAGGCAGCCTTGTCTTGTTCCTGACTTTAGGGGAACAATTCAAATTTTCTCCACTGAGGATAATGTTTTCTGTGGGTTTATCATATATAGCTTTTATTATGTTGAGGTATGTTCCTTCTGTGCCTGCTTTCTGGAGTTTTTTTTTTTTTTTTAATCATAAATGGATGTTGAATTGTGTCAAAGGCTTTCCCTGCATACATTGAGATAATCATATGGTTTTTATGTTTCAATTTGTTAATGTGGTATATTACATTGATTGATTTGTGGATATTAAACAATCCTTGCATTCCTGGGATAAAGCCCACTTGGTCATGATATATAATCTTTTTAATATGTTGGATTCTGTTTGCTAGGATTTTGTTAAGGATTTTTGCATCTATATTCATCAGTGATATTGGCCTGAAGTTTTCTTTTTTTTGTGGTATCTTTGTCAGGTTTTGATATTAGGGTGATGGTGGACACATAGAATGAGTTTGGAAGTTTACCTTCCTCTGCAATTTTCTGAAATACTTTGAGTAGGATAGGTATTAGCTCTTCTCTAAATTTTTGGTAGAATTCAGCTGTGAAGCCATTTGGTTCTGGGCTTTTTCTTTGCTGGAAGATTTCTGATTACAGTTTTGATTTTTGTGCTAGTGATGGATCTGTTAAGATTTTCAATTTCTTCCTGGTTCAGTTTTGGAAAGTTATCCTTTTCTAAGAATTTTTCCATTTCTTCCAAGTTGTCCATTTTATTGGCATATAGTTACTGATAGTAGTCTCTTATGATCCTTTCTGTTTCTGTGTTGTCTGTTGTGATTTCTCCATTTTCATTTCTAATTTTGTTGATTTGATTCTTCTCCCTTTTTTTCTTGATGAGTCTGGCTAATGTTTTGTCTATTTTATTTATGTTCTTGAAGAATCAGCTTTTAGCTTTGTTGATTATTGCTATGATCTTCTTTGTTTCTTTTTCATTTATTTCTGCCCTAATTTTTATGATTTCTTCCTTTCTACTAACCTTGGGGTTCTTCATTTCTTCCTTTTCTAGATGCTTTAAGTATAGAGTTAGGTTATTTATTTGAATTTCTCTTGTTTCTTGAGGTAACCTTGTACTGCTATGAACCTTCCCCTTAGCACTGCTTTTACTGAGCCCCATAGGTCTTGGGTTGCTGTGTTTTCAGTTTCATTCATTTATATGCATATGTTGATTTCTTTTTTGATTTCTTCTGTGATTTGTTGGTTATTCAGAAGTGTGTTGTTTAGCCTCCGTATGTTTATGTTTTTAATAGTTTTTTCCTGTTCATTTCAGTTGCTCAGTCATGTCCAATTTTTTGCAACCCCATGAATTGCAGCACTCCAGGCCTCCCTGTCCATCACCAACTCCCAGAGTTCACTCAGATTCCTGTCCATCGAGTCAGTGATGCCATCCAGCCATCTCATCTTCTGTCATCCCCTTCTCCTCCTGCCCCCAATCCCTCCCAGCATCAGAGTCTTTTCCAATGAGTCAAGTCTTCGCATGAGGTGGCCAAAGTACTGGAGTTTCAGCTTTAGCATCATTCCTTCCAAAGAAATCCCAGGGCTGATCTCCTTCAGAATGGACTGGTTGGATCTCCTTGCACTCCAAGGGACTCTCAAGAGTCTTCTCCAACATCACAGTTCAAAAGCATCAATTCTTCGACCACCTCATGATCAGAAAATGTGCTTGAAAATATTTCAATTTTTTCAATTTACCAAGGCTAGATTTATGGCCCAGGATGTGATCTATCCTGGAGAAAGTTCCATGTGCACTTGAGAAAAAGATGAAATTCACTGTTTTGGGTTGGAATATCCTGTAGATATCAATTAGGTCTAACTGGTCCATTGTATCATTTAAAGTTTGTGTTTCCTTGCTAATTTTTTGTTTAGGTTATCTATCCATAGGTGTCAGTGGAGTATTACAGTCTCCCACTATTGTTGTGTTATTGTTAATTTCCCATTTCATACTTGTTAGCATTTGCCTTATATATTGCAGTGCTCCTATGTTGGGTGCATATACATTGTTATATCTTCTTGTTGGATCGATCCTTTGATCATTATGTAGTGCCCTTCTTTGTCTCTTTTCACAGCTTTATTTCAAAGTCCTTTTTATCTGATATGAGTATTGCTACTCCCACTTTCTTTTGGTCTCCATTTATGTGAAATATCTTTTTCCAGCCCTTCACTTTCAGTCTGTATATGTCCCTTATTTTGAGGTGGGTCTCTTGTAGACAGGATATATAAGGGTCTTATTTTTGTATGCATTCAGCCAGTCTTTGTGTTTTGGTTGGAGCATTCAATCTATTTACATTTAAGGTAATTATTGATAAGTATGATCCTGTTGCCATTTACTTTGTTGTTTTAGGTTCGAGTTCATCCACCTTTTCTATGTTTCCTGTCTACAGAAGATCCCTTAGCATTTGTTGAAGAGCTGGTTTGGTGGTGCTGAGTTCGCTCAGCTTTTGCTTGTCTGTAAAACTGTTGATTTCTCCATCATATTTGAATGATATCTTTGCTGGGTACAGTAATCTGGGTTGTAGGTTTTTCTCTTTCATCACTTAAAGTATGTCATGCCATTCCCTTCTGGCTTGAAGAGTTTCTATTGAAAGATCAGCTGTTATCCTTATGGGAATCCCCTTGTGTGTTATTTGTTGCTTTTCCCTTGCTGCTTTTAATATTTTTCTTTGTATTTGATCTTTGTTAATTTGATTAATATGTGTCTTGGGGCGTTTTACCTTGGGGTTATCCTGTTTGGGACTCTCTGGGATTCTTGGACTTGGATGGCTATTTCCTTCCCCATTTTAGGGAAGTTTTCAACTATTATCTCCTCAAGTATTTTCTCATGGTCTTTTTCTTTTTGTCTTCTTCTTCTGGGACTCCTATGATTTGAATGTTGGGGTGTTTGACATTGTCCCAGAGGTCTCTGAGATTGTCCTAATTTCTTTTGATTCTTTTTTTCTTTTTTCCTTTCTGCTTCATTTTTTCCACCATTCTATCTTCCACCTCACTTATCCGATCTTCTGCCTCAGTTGTTCTACTGTTGGTTACCTCCAGAGTGTTTTTGTCTCAGTTTTTGCATTGTTAATTACTGATTGAATCTTTTTTATTTTTTTTCTAGATCCTTGTTAAGTATTTCTTGCATCTTCTCAATCCTTGTCTCCAGACAATTTTTCTGTAACTCCATTTTGTTTTCAAGATTTTGGATCATTTTTACTATCATTATTCTGAATTCATTTTCAGGTGGACTCCCTATCTCCTCTTTTGTTTGGTTTGGTGGGTTTTTATCATGTTTCTTTACCTGCTGAATATTTCTCTGCCTTTTCATCTTGTTTAGATTGCTGTGTTTGGGGTGGCTTTTCTGTATGCTGGAAGTTTGTGGTTCCTCTTTTTGTGGAGGTTCCTCATTGTGGGTGGGGCTGGATGAGTGGCTTATTAATGTTTCCTGTTTAGAGAAGCTTGTTTCAGTGTTCTGGTGCGTGGAGCTGGATCTTTTCTCTCTAGAGTGCAATGAAGTGTCCAATAATGCATTTTGAGATGTCTGTGGGTTTGGTGTGACTTTGGGCAACCTGTATATTAATGCTTAGGTAGGTCTATGTTCCTGTGTTGCTGGAGAATTAGCATAGTATGTCTTGCTCTGGAACTTGTTGGCTCTTGGGTGGAGCTTTGTTTCAATGTAGGTATGGAGGCTTTTGGATGAGCTCTTGTCGATTTTTGTTCCCTGGACTCAGGAGTTTTCTGGTGTTCTCAAGTTTTGGATTTAAGCCTCCTGGCTCTGGTTTTCAGTCTTATTTTTACAGTAGCCTCAAGACTTCTCCATCCATGCTGCACCAATGATAAAACATCTGGGTTAATGGAGAAAAGATTCTCAACAGTGAGGGACACCCAGAGATGTTTGCAGAGTTACATGGAGAAGAGAAGAGGGAGGAGGGAGATAGAGGTGAACAGGAGGAGAAGAGGGGGAGTCAAAAGCTGAGAGAGCAGTCTAGGCAGTAATCAATTCCCCATGTGCTCTCCAAAGCCTGGAACACCTAGAGAGTTTCACAGAGGTAACAGAGAAGAGAAGAGGAAGGAAAGATATAGAGGTGACCAGGAGGAGAAGAGGGGGTGTCAAAAGGAGAGAGACAGATCTAGCCTAAGTGTTCTCCACAGCCCAGAATACCCAAAGAGATTCACAGAGTTGAGTAGAGAAGAGAAGGGGAAGGGAAGAGATAGAAGTGACCTGGAGGAGAAAAAGGAGAGTTCAAAGGGGGAGAGGGCAATCAGGCCAGCAATCATACGCCTAAGTAAAAATGAATACTGAAGATTGGATTCTTAAAGGTACAAAATTGATAACAAATACCAAAAAGCAAAGATTAAAAATCTAGAATATAGGTTAGACTCTTAAAAGTACAATATTAAAAAAAAAATCACAAAAATTATTAAAAAATATGAAATTTGCTTTAAAAGTAGGGCCTTTTTTTGGGCAAGGTAATAGTAGGTTATAAAAATGAAAATTAAAGGAGCAATAAAGGACTTAATAATTAAAAAAATAAAAAAATGGTAATAGTCAAATATATTTAGGAATTTCTCTGGAGCTGTTGTAGGCAGTGTGGTGTCAGTTCAGTTTCAGATAGCTTCTTGTTCCAGCTTATACTTGTTCTCAAGGTCTCTAAGCCCCTTTCAATGTAGTCAGTGCTAACTACAGGGTTTTAATCTGTTGCCTCTGTCATTTCCAAAGCATTTCCCTTAGTTTATTTTGGCTTCTTCTGTTTGCAAGTCTGTTCAGTGTCTAATTTCTGCCCTTACACAAGGGTGTGAAGGTGGTCACTTACTTAGGCTCGTTTGTTCAGTTATGTTGTGGGGAGGGAGGAACACTGTAAACAAATATCACTGGTATGTGTGGGGAGTGCTCGGAGTATCTGGGTCACACTGAGTTTGCCCCCACTCACGGTGTGTGTGCATTCCCAGTCTACACTGCTCAGGCTCCAGGTTGCTCTGCAGGGGAACTGTCTAAAGCGAGCCCTGGGTTGTGTGCACTTCCCAGGTCTAAGCCACTCAGGTTCTCGGGTACTCCACAAAGGCACAGACTTAGTGGGCCTGTGTTTTGTGCCCTTCCCAGGTCCGAGCAGCTCAGGTGACCAGGTGCTTGGTGAATGCACTCTCCCCAGGTGAGCACTGTGTCTTATCACCTCCCCTGTTCCAGCCACTTGGTTTCCTGAGTGCGCAGGGGGAGCACTGTCTCAGGTGTGCTGTGTGTCTCCTCTGGGGAGCTGATCTCTGGCTGCAACCCTCCTGGTGTATGTCAACCATCCAGGATCCCAGGAAGACTTGGTTAGCAAATGGGAGCCTGCTCACAGTTTGGTAGAGGATGCCATCTCTGGGGCCGAGATTGCCTCTCGCCTTCCCACTCTGGCTGTTGCCGGCCTGCCTCTCTTCCTCTGGTGGGGGATGGGCCGGTCCACAGCCGGCTAGCTCTCCTCTGGTATTCTTTCAGTACTTTTTCTGCAAGAGGGCCCAGCTGTGCCTTAGGTTAGAGCTTTTCATGGGAAAGCTCTCTCTCTCTCTTTCTGTTTTTTTTCTCTCTCTGGCTATCCCACAGTTTGGGTTGCTATCTCACATTAGCTCCCTCAGATTGTCCTCAGTGCATTCAGGCCTGGTCCTTACCCTAAGCAATGCAGCCAGTGCCTCCCTGTTCAGCCCCCACTTGCTGGTGGTGGGCGTGAGAGTCTGGGCTACTTCTCCACTGGGAGTTGGGGTTAGGTGTGTAATCTGTGGGGTTTATTTATTTATTTTTTCCTCCCGGTTATGTTGCCCTCTAAGATTCCAAAACTCCCCACGGACCCGCGGGTGAGAGGGTTTCCTGGTGTTTGGAAACGTCTCCTCTTTCACAACTCCCTCCCTGGGACAAACCTACATCCCTAACTCTTTTGTCTCTTTTTATTTTTTGTCCTATGTCCTTTTGAAAGACAACGGGCTGCCTTTCTAGGTGCCTGGTGTCCTCCATCATCATTCAGAAATTGTTTTGTGCAATTTGCTCAGCGTTCAAATGATCTTTCAATGAATTTGTGGGGGAGAAAGTGGTCTCCTCATCCTATTCCTCTGCCATCTTAGGACGCCACCCAAATATTATCAATGTTTGATCAGATTGCAGAAGTAGAATGTGCCCCTTCCATTTTTCTTGGAATTTATATTTCAACTTCAACTTTATATGACTTGTGTAACTCACTTTTATGTTTGGTAATGTCTCGGATTTCAAAGATTTTGCCACTTTTTTATTTTCTTCTCTCATAATTATATTCCCAATTTTGTATTTAAAATATCTCAAAGTACTGAATAGATCTTTTATGAATAATTTCTTCTTAAATGAAAGTATCATACTATTTTCTCTTTTAGTTGCTGAGTCCAAGTCTTTATTGCTCACTGGATGACAGCCCAAGAAATCGAGAGATGAACTTTTGGGGCAAGGAACAGTGAGTTTATTTGGAAAGACTGCACACTGAAAATATGGTGGACCTGTGTCTAGCAAACCACCTTGCCTGGTTTGGATGTTAATTTCTTCTATAGAGCAAATAGGGGCAGGTGGTAGGTAAAGGAAGAAAAAACCCTGAAAACTGAAACTGTTAGTCACTCAGTTGTGTCCAACTCTTTGGGACCTCATGGACTATAGCCTGCCAGGTGCTTCTGTCCATGGGATTCCCCAGGAACATGTAGTCATTCCCTTCTCCAAGGGCTCTTTCTGACTCCAGGGTCAAACTCGAGTCTCCTGCATTGCAGGCAGATTCTTTACCATCTGAGTCAACAAGGAAGCCCAGCACTACTAAAGCCACTGTGTTGCCCCTCCTCTTGGAGGGGATGTAGTAATTTCTTCTTTCCTGCAGTCATTTACAAGTGAACCTTGTCAGGATGTTTCTGTGAGCTGTACAAAGGTATTTTAGCTTAAACTCAGGCAAAGGAGGCAGGCCTCCAGGAGATGGGCCATTATGCATACTTAAAGCTATAGGCAACATCCATTTAGTAATTAACTTGTAGCCAAAGGAATAGAATACAAAGTTTAAAATGAAAGAAACAGGTCCAATGTAGAGTCAGATTTCTTCTTGCCTATTACACTTTGTTTGACTAAAAATCAATTGTGAGTTGTACTACTCTTATGGAAAAATCTCCTCTTAGTATCCAGAGATATTAATAAGTTTATAGCAGTGGAAAACCTGTGACCAGAGTTTTTCACTTTCGGGCACATACATTCCTTGCATATCATTACCTTAACTGTCTTCCTTGATCATGCAAATGTTAACATACAGTCGGGAGGGTGGAGGTGGGGGTCGGGATTGGGAGTTCATGTACACTCATGGCTAATTCATGTCAATGTGTAACAAAACGAATACAGTATTGTAAAGCAAAACAAACTAAAAAATAAAAATTAATTAAAAAAAATAAAATGAAAGAAACAGGTCCAATGTAGAGTCAGATTTCTTCTTGCCTATTACACTTTGTTTGACTAAAAATCAAATGTGAGTTGTACTACTCTTATGGAAAAAAACTCCTCTTAGTATCCAGAGATATTAATAAGTTTATAGCAGTGGAAAACCTGTGACCAGAGTTTTTCACTTTCGGGCACATACATTCCTTGCATATCATTACCTTAACTGTCTTCCTTGATCATGCAAATGTTAACATACAGGGTGTTACTACTGATTATGGGGTATTATTATTATTTTACTTACTGTTTAGTGTTTTGTTCCATTAAGTAGCCTATGTCTACCATGCCTACCACAGTCACTGGCAAACAGTGCATGTGGCTCAGTTTTGTCTGACTCTGTGACTCCATGTAGTCCACCATGCTCCTCTGCTCATGGGATTTCCCGGGCAAGAATTCTGGAGTTGGTTGCCATTACCTCCTTCAGGGGATCTTCCCCACCCAGAGATCTAACCGATGTCTCCTGCATCTCCTGTATTGCAATCAGATTCTTTACCACTGAGCCACCTGGAAAGCCCATCACTGGCCAAAAGATTAATAATTAAGTTATTGCTCCCAAGTGGAGTAACAGTGCATGTGGCTCAGTTTTGTCTGACTCTGTGACTCCATGTAGTCCACCATGCTCCTCTGCTCATGGGATTTCCCAGGCAAGAATTCTGGAGTTGGTTGCCATTACCTCCTTCAGGGGATCTTCCCCACCCGGGGATCTAACCGATGTCTCCTGCGTCTCCTGCACTGCAGTCAGATTCTTTACCACTGAGCCACCTGGAAAGCCCATCACTGGCCAAAAGATTAATAATTAAGTTATTGCTCCCAAGTGGAGTCCACACAGAAAGACAAATATGCAAAAATAGGTTGTTAAAAGATGGTGTTAGAGTTGGTCTTAAATATGATGAACAAAATATTGTCATACATTAATTATTAATGAAATAAGTCTCTTTTGGACAGTTCATCTACTCACTGAAGTACAGAATATCAGTTTCCAATTGTGAGGTGTGTCATTGAGCTGAAAGGAAACAAGCATGTTTTGATTTTTATTAAATTATTTTTGTTTCTGTTTGAAAATTTCTAGTGCTTCCAGAAAGTATGATTCCTTAAATTTCTCTGAATGAAACATCTCTTCTTATTGAAAATTTTGTCACAACCTCTAAAAATGTAGAGAATGAATAGTATCACTATCCATTGTATGGCACCCTAGTAAGCAAAGGATGACTCATTGGAAAGTTTGGATTCCTGTTCAGAGATATGATTCAGGGTCACAGGTGTTGTACATGTCCTTCCAGCCTGTCCATGGGACCTCAAAGAGACTTCAGTGGAGTCACTTATCAATACAGTTATATAAAATAAACTGGAATAGCAGAGTAATCATGGATGTTACCTTCAAATATCAGAACAAATACTAGAACAAGTATATTCAGATCATTACAACTGTCATCACACCTGTCCAATTTGATGATTGTATCAGTTAGCTTTTGCTGCTACATAAATGAGGGTGAGACAAGAAGAAAATTGGCGTGAGAGAGAGAGATTTGAAAATATTGTGCTGGTTGCTTGGAAATGGAGGAGTCCTGAGTAAAGAATGCAAGTGTCCTTTACAATCTGTAATAGGAGATGAAATGCATTCTCCAGTGGAGCATCTTGCAAATGGAGATGTACCTTAAGAGAACTTGGTGCCTTTCTGCTCAAAGCTCCAGGAAATCTGTTCCAGAACTGTGAGCAGTTCCAGGTGGGCCACTCAGAGGACAAGAGGATATGTGGAGCAGAGTCTGACAGTCCCATCTAAGGCCATGATATATTAGCCTACACCTAACTGAGGCCCTAGTATATTAGAAAACTCAGCCAAGATAAACAGAGCCTTCCCAACTGACCTACAGGTGAATAAAGACACAGGAGGATCCAGGAGAGATCAGAACCATTCAACAATGTACAATTCCAGTTTTTAATAAAGTCATAATGCTAAATGATTTGCTTTCAGGATTGCTTATTAGGTGGCAATAGCTTATTGATACAACAATCTAAATGAACAAATGTGAAGGCAAATATTATAATCTGCTGTTTATTTTTGGCATCTGCTCTGATATTTGAGACAATAATCATGACCATTCTGTTATTCAAGTTTGTTTCATAAACCTATATTATTAAAGTGAAAGTCTATTAAGTTTCCCTGCTGATAACCAAAGGTCTTTATAAGAAAAAGTCTGTTTGAGAAGAAAAGTTGGTGACATTGAATCACATATTGGGGAGGAATTAAATGCTCTTGTGAATCACTCTTAAATGATTGAAGAGATCCCCAGTCGTAAAGAAGACACATAATAGATGATATTTAAAATATACATACTGAGAGGGTAACAGGCAGGAAGGCCAGGGGTCTCCAAATGGAGGAAATAGGCTGCAAGTGTCAGACATTTTTTTTATCTCTCCCTTAAGTGGCAAGAGGAAACAAACTGCAAATGTCAGATTTTTTTCCTCCTCTATACAAAATTAAAAGGAAGTTTCTCTTAAAATTCTGTGTTGCCATGACAACACCTGGTTCCACTTGAACTTAACTTTTCTCAAAGCTTGAGCTAACCAATGCGTTTTTCTTATGGAAATGTTTTCTTAAGTTGTGTTAATGAAACTACGTATTTGCTTTGGAATTTGCCTTTCTTCAAAATGATTCCACCTCAGACTAACTTTTTTCTTTTCTCAAATCTTGGGCTGGTAATACCTCAACAAACCAGTATTCATATCAATTGTTTTATGGCTGGGGATGACACATCTCATGCCATCCTATGTCAAAAATGCATACTGTGGGAGAGGGCCCCGGTGAAACTCCCTCAGCCTTGAGGCATCTCTCTTATTTGAATAATAGCCATTACCAGACATAAAGCAGCTTGCTAAAACTAGAAAGAGGGGCATTCTTTCTTCCCCCTTCTCATCTATGTCAGAATCTTCATCTATCTCTTTTATACTTTAATAAAACTTTGTCACAAAAAAGCTCTGAGTGATCAAGCCTCATCACTGGCCCCAGATTGAATTCTACTCCAGAGGCCAAGAATCCTGGCATCTTTCATGGCTCAACAATAACTTTTCAATACATTGTTCCTTTTATTATTATGACAGAATTTAGAAAAGACAGAATTTATGCACCCAATATAGGAGCACCTCAAAACATAAGGCCAATGTTAACAATCATAAAAGGTGAAATTGACAGTACCATAATAACAGTGGGGGACTTTAACATCTGACTTACACCAAAAGACAGACCATCTAGACAGAAAATAAATAAGGAAACACAAGTTTTAAATGACACAATAGACCAGGTTTAATTGATATTTGTAAGACATTCCAACTGCAAGAGGCAGAATACACTTTCTTCTCAAGTGCACATGGAACATTCTCCAGCATAGATATATCTTAGGTCACAAATCAAGTCTTAGAAATTTTAAGAAAATTGAAATCTTATCAAGTCTTTTCTGATCACAATGCTGAGATTAGAAATCAATTATAGGAAAAAACTGTAAAAACACAAACCCACGGAGGCTAAACTACACTGCTAAATAACCAAGAAATCACTGAAGAAACTAAAGAGGACATTCAAAAATACTCAGAAGCAAATGACAATGAAAGCCCAAAACATGGGATGTACCAAAGGCAGTTCTAAAAGGGAAGTTTATAGGAGTCCAATCTCACTTCAAGAAACAACAAGAATCTCCAGTAAACAATCTAACTTTATACCTAAAGCAACTAGCAAAAGTAGAAAAAAAAGAAAACCCAAAGTCATTAGAAGGGACTAAACAATAAAGATCAGAGTAGAAATAAATGTAATAGAAACAAAGAAAACAAAGGTAAAGATCAATAATGTAGAAAAATCTTTTGAGAAAATTCAACACTCATTTGTGATAAAAGACTCTCCAGAAAGTGGACATAGAGGGAATGAACCTCAACATAATAAAGGTCATATACAACAAACCCACAGCAAACATTCTCAATGGTGAAAAACTATTTCCCCTAATATTGGGTACAAGACAAGAATGTACACTTTCACCACTTTCAACATAGTCTGGAAGTCCTGGCCATGGCCAGGACTTTTTCTTCAGAGAAGAAAAAGAAATTAAAAAGTACACATTGGAAAAGAAGAAGTAAAACTGAGACTATTTGTAGATGATGTGTTACTATACATAGAAAATCCTAGAGATGCCACCAGAAAACTACTGAAGCTAATCAATGAATCTGGTAAAGATACAGGACACAAAATTAATGCACAGAAATTACTTGCATTCCTATGCACTAACAGCAAAAGAGCATAAAGAGAAATTAAGGAAACAATATCATTTACCATTGAAACAAAAAGAATAAAACACCAAGAAAAAAATCCTACCTAAGGAAGCAAAGACTTGTAATCAAAAAAACTATAAAATATTGATGAAAGAAACCAAAGATGATACAAACATATGGAGAAATATACCATGTTCTTGGATTGGAAGAATCAATATTGTGAAAAGGAATATATTATCCAAAGTAATCTACAGATTCAGTGCAGCAACTCCTATTAAATTGCCAGTGGCATTTTTCACAGAATTAGAACAAAAAAATCTTCCAATTTGTATGGAAACACAGAAGACCCCAAAGAGCCAAAGCAATCCTGAGAAAGAAAAATGAACTGGAGAAATCATTCTCCCTGACTTCAAGCTATACAAAGACAGTAATCAAGATGGTATGGCAGTTGAACCAAAAAAGAAATATAAACAATGATACAGGATGGAAAGTCCAAAATAAACCCATGTACAAAGATAAACCCATAGGTCACTTAATCTATGACAAAAGGGTCAGGAATATACAGTGGAGAAAAGACAGTCTCTTCAATAAGTGGTGCTGGGAAATCTGTACAGTTACATGTAAAAGAATAAAATTAGAACACTTTCTAACACCATACATGGAAATAAACTCCAGATGGATTAAAGACTTAAAGATCAGACACTATAAAACTCTTAGAGGAAAACATAGACAGAAAGCTCTTTGACATAAAACACAGCAAATCTTTTGATTTACCTCCTAGAGTAATGGAATTAAAAATACAAATAAGCAAATGGGACATAACTAAATTTAAGTTTTTGCACACCAAAAGAAATCATAAACAAGATGAAAATATAACCTTCAACTTTCTCTCAATGGGAAAAGATGTTTGCAAACAAAGTATGGAAAAATGATTAATCTTCAAACTATAGAGACAGCTTATGAAACTCAGTATCAAAAAAAGAAACAACTCAAGGGAAAAATGGGTGGAAGACTGAGATAGATTTCTCTCCAGAGAAGACATACAGGTGGCCAAGAGGCACGTGAAAAGATGGTCAATATCACTAATTATTAGAGAAATGCAAATCAAATCTACAATGAAGTATCACCTCACACCAGTCACAATGACCATCTTCAAAATATCTACAAACAATAAATACTGAAGAGGGTGTGGAGAAAAGGGAACCCTCTTACACTGTTGGTGGGAATGTAAATTGATACAGCCACTGTAGAGAACAGTATGGAAGTTCCTTAAAAAACTAAAAAGAGAACTAGCATACAATACAACAATCCCACTATTGGGCATATATCCTGAGAAAGCCATAATTCAAAAAACACATGTAGCACTGTGTTCACTGAAGTACTATTTCAATAGTCAGGACGTGGAGGCAACCTAGATGTCCATTGANAAAAAAAATAAAAACAACAAGCACACATACACACAAAGACAGAGAGATTACATGTAGAGTAATGAAAGATTCATGTACAGGCAAGTACTAGAAGTTTTCAAGCAGAAACAGGAAGATAATCCAATACAAGCCCATAGATAAGCCATCAACTGTTTCATTCCAATATATAAAATCCATTTCAATGAATCTTGAGCTTCCATAATATGAAGAGTAGATGTACAGCTTGAAAAAGAAATATTTTGCACAATAGTGTAAAGTATGTTTTAAAATTCTTCATTATGTTTCACGTATTTATTGAAAAACTACTCAAATTTGAGTTACCTTCAGAATCTGCGGGGGCTTCCCTGGTGGCTCAGAGGTTAAAGTGTCTGCCTCCAATGAGGGAGACCCAGGTTTGATCTCTGGGTTGGGAAAATCCCCTGGAGAAGGAAATGGCAACCATCCCAGTACTCTTGCCTGGGGAATCCCATGGATGGAGGAGCTTGGTAGGCTACAGTCCACGGGGTCGCAAAGAGTCGGACATGACTGAGTGACTTCACTTTCACTTTTGGAATCTGCATGAAGACAGGTATATTCAATAATCTTATTTTTGCCAGTGGCTGAGGCTGTGGTAGGCATTATGGACACAGAGCTGAAGAACACAGTGGAAACTTAGTGAGGAGAATAAAACTCATTGAACATGTGTATGTGGTACAAATATAGAGGAATATTACTCATCCATAAAAGAATAAAATAATGACATTCACAGCAGCATGGATTGACCTAGAGATTATCATGCTAAGACAAAGAAAAATATCACATGGTATCATTTATATATAGAATCTAAAAAAATGATACAAGTGAACCTATGAACCAAACAAATATACAACAGATAGAAAACAAACATGATTACCAAAGAAAAATGGTATGGGGTGGAATAATTTAAATAATGACATTCACAGCAGCATGGATTGACCTAGAGATTATCATGCTAAGACAAAGAAAAATATCACATGGTATCATTTATATATAGAATCTAAAAAAATGATACAAGTGAACCTATGAACAAACAAATATACCACAGATAGAAAACAAACATGATTACCAAAGAAAAATGGTATGGGGTGGAATAATTTAGGAGTTAGTGATTAACATATCCACACTGCTGCTGCTGCTGCTGCTGCTAAGTTGCTTCAGTTGTGTCTGACTCTGTGCGACCCCACAGATGGCAGCCCACCAGGCTCCTCCGTCCCTGGGATTCTCCAGGCAAGAACACTGGAGTGGGTTGCCATTTCCTTCTCCAATGCATGAAAGTGAAAAGTGAAGTCGCTCAGTCGTGTCTGACTCCATATCCACACTACTATATATAAAATAGATAACAAATAGAGATGTACTATATACCACAGGAAATTATATTCAACTTTCTGTAATAAAGTACAAGGGAAAATAACCTGAAAAATTTATGTATATGTAACTGAGTCACTTTGCTGTATATCTGAAACAACAACATTGTAAACTACTCTTCTTCAATTAAAAAAAGAAACCCTTCTATGATAAATGTGATAAATCCTATGATAAATGTGAATTCCCCAATTTTTCAGATCCAAGGGTGAGGATAAATTTGAGAGTTGGAAAAAAATAAAGGGGAAAATCTTTTAGATATGAGGGAGCTCACAAGCTTAATCAAGCTAGTTACAGAAATTGTAGGGAGGAGTTGAAGTCAAATAAGTCGAAATTCCAGGAAATAAATAGAAGGAGCAAGTTTGAATTCCACAATCTGATCAAAGAAGCTCATTAAAGATCTGCAATTTCTGTCTCTGAGGCTTTGAAGACTTCAATCATGTGCCCTTCCTCAGTGGAAGACAAGTAACCCTTTTCTAGGTGGCGTTCTAAAGAAAGTGTTCAGAGCCCTCTTTATGTCTTTGTTCCTCAGACTGTAGATGAAGGGGTTCAGCATGGGTGTGACCACAATGTACATGACTGACATCGTTGCAGTTGAATGTGAGCTGTGGGTAGCAGCAGAGCTAAGGTACACTCCTAAGCCTGTGCAATAAAATAAGGAGACAACTGAGAGGTGAGATGCACAGGTGGAAAATGCTTTATACTTCCCCTGAGCTGATGAAATTCTATGTATAGAAGACGCTATCTTAGAATATGAGTAAAGGATGCCAGCAAAGGGACCAACTCCTAGCAGTCCAGCTGCAAAGTACATCACCATGTCATTAAGAAAGTTGTCAGAACAGGCAAGCTGGATCAACAACTTGACTTCACAGTAATAGTGAGGGATTTTCACCTCTTTGCAAAAGGACAGCCTTAAGACCATTAAGGTTTGTAACAAGGAATCCAGGACACTGATGATCCAGCTAACCAGAACCAAAATTCCACATATTTTCGAGTTCATGATGACTGTGTAATGCAGGGGGTGACAGATGGCCATGAAACGGTCATAGGCCATCACTGTCAGGAGGAAGATGTCCAACCCTGCAAATAGCATGAAAAAAAACATCTGGGTGATGCAGCCTTCATAAGTTATAACTTGGCTCTGTGTCTGGATGTTCCACAGCATCTTTGGGATGGTGGTGGAGGTGAAGCAGATGTCTACAAAGGACAAGTTGGAGAGGAAGAAGTACATGGGGGTGTGGAGGTGGGAGTCTGAGCTGACTGTTAGGATTATGAGAAAGTTTCCAAACACGGTGATCAGGTACATGGAGAGGAAAAGTCCAAATATGAGATGCTGCAGTTCTGGTTTCTCTGAAAGTCCCAGAAGCAAAAATTCTGAATCTCTTGTTATGTTTTGTGGTGCCATGTGATAGAGGTGACTACAAGGAAAACATTAATATTGTGATTTTTTTTTGGCACCAAATGACATTAACCACACAGTTGAAATGCTACCATTTATAATTTTCTGTGGACTTCCCTGATGGCTCACATGGCAAATAATCTGCCTGCAACGTGGGAGACCTGGGTTAGGAAGTTCCCCTGGAGGAGGGCATGGTGATCCACTCTAGTATTCTTGCCTGGGAATCTCATGGACAGAGGAGCCTGGCAGTTACTGTCCAAGGAGTCAAAAAAAGTTGGACATGACTAAGCACAATATAATTTTCAGTCACAATATATTGCCAATATTTTGTTCATGGATTTGATCCTCTTTAGGGAATTGTCTGTGCCTTCTCTAACTAGCAAACTAGTGCTTTTATCTTTTTCCTCAAGATGTCATGTATTTCACAGTTTATTATTTTTCTTTTTTATGTTCTTAACTTTTCCAGTTAATTTTTATAAATTGATTTTTTATTTTAAATTAATTTTTATTGTAGTACAATTGTTTTACTATTCCATAGTTTTAATGAGAAATTCTTTCATTCTTTTGGGGAATATAAACTGACTTGGGCAATGTTCCAGGTGCTGTCAAGGCAACAAGTACAGGGTTCTGAGAAACAAAAAGCTCCTAAATTCCAGTTATAAAAATTAATATAAGCTAATTAAAAATATAAGCAATATATGAGCATGTCAGGTGGCTTTTATTTTTCTTTTTTATGTTCTTAACTTTTCCAGTTAATTTTTATAAATTGATTTTTTATTTTAAATTAATTTTTATTGTAGTACAATTGTTTTACTATTCCATAGTTTTAATGAGAAATTCTTTCATTCTTTTGGGGAATATAAACTGACTTGGGCAATGTTCCAGGTGCTGTCAAGGCAACAAGTACAGGGTTCTGAGAAACAAAAAGCTCCTAAATTCCAGTTATAAAAATTAATATAAGCTAATTAAAAATATAAGCAATATATGAGCATGTCAGGTGGCTGCAGTAGGTTTAAGGGACAAAGCAAAGAGGCTGTGCTATTTTTTGTGGCTTCAATAAAAACTTGAAAAACTTGAAAAGAACTATACTGTAGGCAGGATATACTTTCATTGCAGAAGCCTCTAGTGTATTTGTTCATAACATTTATGTTTAAAAAAAGGAAGCCAATTTGGGGAGATTAATGGACAGGAGGGAGAGTGAGGAGAAATGAAGTCAGAGGATGTTAAGAAAAACAAGGTAGCCAGGCTGATGCTAACTTTTCAAGGCACAAAGATCCCCTCATTCACACTATTTTCCCCTAGCACCTTATGAAATTGTTGCAAAGGTGACCTGTATCTTTAAATGAATCCCTTCTTTTGACTGAATTCTGGTCTCTTTGTGTAAGAGTCAGTTTGGAATATGTGAGCTCAGTATCCTTGCTTTGAGGACATCTCACACTCCACAAGTCAGGGACAGAAACACACACACACACACACACACACACACAGTACATCCTGGCTTCATAGGCTGTTACTAACATATCCTTTTTACCCTTAACTATCCTGATTAAGTTAGAGGTCAAAATAGCTCAAATTAATCAGATTAGGTTATATACAAAAGGTACCCAGAACGTCCAGTTTCAAACTTCCCAGCTTCAATAAACTTGTGCTTTGAAACTGGCATTGCGTTTTTATGCCATGTATTTTTTTGGGCTCCAAAATCACTGCAGATGGTGACTGAAGCCATGAAATTAAAAGACGCTTACTCCTTGGAAGAAAAGTTATGACCAACCTAGATAGTATATTCAAAAGCAGAGACATTACTTTGCCAACTAAGGTCCGTCTAGTCAAGGCTATGGTTTTTCCAGTAGTTATGTATGGGTGTGAGAGTTGGACTGGGAAGAAGGCTGAGCACTGAAGAATTGATGCTTTTGAACTGTGGTGTTGGAGAAGACTCTTGAGAGTCCCTTGGACTGCAAGGAGATCCAACCAGTCCATTCTGAAGGAGATCAGCCCTGGGATTTCTTTGGAAAGAATGATGCTAAAGCTGAAACTCCAGTACTTTGGCCACCTCATGCGAAGAGTTGACTTATTGGAAAAGACCCTGATGCTAGGAGGGATTGGGGGCAGGAGAAAAAGAGGACGACAGAGGATGAGATGGCCGGATGGCATCTCTGACTGGATGGACGTGAGTCTGTG
Organism: Aepyceros melampus; assembly: GCA_006408695.1. Taxonomy (NCBI): domain Eukaryota; kingdom Metazoa; phylum Chordata; class Mammalia; order Artiodactyla; family Bovidae; genus Aepyceros; species Aepyceros melampus. Next base: position 127,280 of record SJXQ01003045.1, on the reverse strand, counting down.
TCAACTCTGGGAGTTGGTGATGGACAGGGAGGCCTGGCATGCTGAGATTCATGGGGTTGCAAAGAGTTGGACACGACTGAGCGACTGAACTGAACTGAACTGAAACATACATAAAGAGTTGTTAAGTGAATATGTGTCTGTATATGAATCTGTATTCCTTCTCAAAACTTGGATTTTAAGAAATATGTATGTATATATATTTAAGCTTCCCAGTGTAATAGTAAAGAATCTGCCTGACAATGCAGGAGACTCAAGTTGAGTCTGTGTCAACTCTGGGAGTTGGTGATGGACAGGGAGGCCTGGCATGCTGAGATTCATGGGGTTGCAAAGAGTTGGACACGACTGAGCGACTGAACTGAACTGAACTGAAACATACATAAAGAGTTGTTAAGTGAATATGTGTCTGTATATGAATCTGTATTCCTTCTCAAAACTTGGATTTTAAGAAATATGTATGTATATATATTTAAGCTTCCCAGTGTAATAGTAAAGAATCTGCCTGACAATGCAGGAGACTCAAGAGACATGGGCTTGTGCCCTGGGTCAGGAAGATTCCTTGGAGGAGGGAATGGCAACCCACTCCTGTATTCTTGCCTGGAAAATCCCATGGACAGAGGAGTCTGGTCAGCTACAGTCCATGGGGTCGCAAAGAGTTGGACATGACTGAAGTGACTAAGCGCGCACACACACACACACATGGAGAGAGAAAGAGAGAAGCGGAGACAGACAGAGGGAGAAAGAGAGAGAGAGACAGAGGAGAGGCAGATAAATATAGACACACACATATAGAGAAAATGGACGTCAGAGGGTATAAAGATCTAATAAGCTCAAATGTCCCCGAGAGACTGTGGTGAAGAAAAACTTGTTTGGTTATGGTGAAATTTCATGCTCTCTTATATTTGCTTAATGCCCCCAAAAACGATTAAAAAGAAAAAATAAATTAATCCAAAGAAAGAATAAAACAATATTATCTTTATGATTTGATAGATGTATGAAATGTGTAGCCCAAGAGAAAAATAAAGAATGGGGAAAAACCAAAGCTTCAAAAGAGGATGTTTAAAACATACAATGAATATAAAATGAAATTGGTCATTTTAAAAATCAGATAGAAGAACATGGTTTTCCTGTGCCTATTTCATATTTATTTGAAGAACTGTTTGCCAAAAACTGTTTGCCTCTCTTCTTCCTTCTAACATTTTACAGAAAATTAAAGAGATTACAACTTCAGCATAAGAATAATACCTCGATATCTAAATATATAAAATCTAAGGGTGGGCATATCTCTTTGCCTTCATACTGTTCAGGAAATCAATCCTGAATATTCACTGGAAGGATTGATGCTGAGGTTGAAGCTCCAAGACTTTGGCTACCTGATGTGAAGAGACAACACATTAGAAAAGACTCTGATGCTGGGAAAGAGTAAAAGCAGGAGGAGAAAGGGATGACAGGATGAGCTAGTTGGATGGCATCACCGACTCAATGGACATGAGTTTGAGCAAGCTCTGGGAGATGGTGAAGGACAGGGAAGCCTGGCGTGCTGCCGTCCATGGGGTCACAAAGACCTGGACATGACTGAGTGACTGAGCAACAACAAAGGGTGGGCACAAGCAACTTAAATAAGGAAAAGAACTCAGAAGTAAGATAATAAACATATTTAAGTAAATAAATTTAAAATATTATGGCCAAAAATATGCCCCAAAGTCAATTGAACAAAAGTCATTTCTAAAAATTATTTGAAGGGTTGATAAACGTAGAAATGGACACGTAATACATGGATGTATGAGTAATAGGTAAATAAAAAGGTGAGCAAATATAAAAATCTTTGCTCTAACTCAGTGTATAGTTTAAGAAAGCCAAGGAAATCCCTTTCGTATCATAGACCTGGGAAAACCTTAAAGATCTGTCTTATTTTGGGGGGAGAACTTTTGAAATAGTAGCAAGGGTTTTCCTGAGTCTCTGAGTTTTCTGCATAAATACAAAGTTTTACAGTATTTTAGGGCTTCTGTGATAGCTCAGTTGGTAAAGAATCTACCTGCAATGCAGGAGACCCTGGTTCAATTCCTGGGTTGGGAAGATCCCCTAGAGAAGGGAAAGGCTACCATTCCAGTATTCTGGCCTGGAGAATTCCATGGACAGTATAGTCCATGAGGTCGCAAAGAGTCGGACACGACTGAGTAACTTTCCCACTTCACTTTAACCTCATTAGCATACTCCTTTTTATATCTTAATTTTTTTCATGTACCCACAGAAGACACTCTGACATATGTTTCCTATACAGTGAAATATGTGTACTGTAGTTGCAAAGATGTATTTGCAGGTATGCCTTAGTGTGGATCCTTCTCATCAATTGGAAATATGGTCAAATATCCAATCTTAAAAGTTAGGAAGAAATGCCTTCACTTTATTTTATACACTGCACAACTAATACCTTATTTCTGTGCTCCAGTTAATTAGGAAGATGCTTGGACATACGTTGTACTTTTACTGGAAGCACTTTACGCCTCTCATAATTGGGCTTCCGTTTCTATCATTTGGCTGGTATCACTGAGCATTGTCTTACTGAATTCGGTGTTCACTTTTCTTTTTAGCATCATAAAGATACCCTGATATTTAATCAAGCAAGCCAACAACCACAGTGGTCTCTGTGCTCTGGGCTGGGTTGAGTTGGTGTTCAGGTGATGTTAGGTAAGCATTCTTGAATTTCCTTCCACTGACCTTTTCCATCAGTGTCTTTTGGGCTCTTGGACTCACCTGCACGGGAACTCTGAGACAGTTTTTTTGTGTGTGTGTGTGGAAATCTGAATCTCTTCCCGGATAACTGATGATGAAGACTGAAACTCTTTCCCCAGATAAGACAACAGGAAGGGGTCTCCTGTTGTCCTTTAGTCAGATATAGGACTCCAAAACCACAGCTGTGTCTCATTCATGTTCAGGTTACACAGACTCAGGGAACACAGCAGAGGAGATATTTATAGCTCTAAATCTGCTCGTTGGGCTTCCCAGGTGACTCAGTGGTAAAAAATCCATGACATGGGTTTGATCCCTGTATCTGGAACATCCCCTGGAAAAGGAAATGGCAACCCACTCTGGTATTGTTGCCTGGGAAATCTCATGGACAGAGGAGCCTGGTAGGCTACAGTTCATGGGGTACTAACAATAGTTGGGCATGATTTAGTGACTAGACAACAATCTGCTCATTAGAAGCTTTTCCCTTGGGTTACATTAACCTATAAACACTGGATTTCCCTGTGGAACTTGGTCTGGACAGAAAGATTTTTTTTTTTTTCTGATGATTTTCTGATTCTCAGGAGAGCAGGTTATCAGCCCTATGAGAATGAGGCAATTCTCTTGCATAGGTTCCTTGGTTCTTCAAAGCACTCACTTGTGGTGGGGGCATAGCCCAAGATATCCTTAGGAAATTATTACTCCCCTCTTTATTAGAGGACCAACTTTGCTCCTTTGATGTAAAATATTGAGTAGCGCACTTTCTCCCTTCCTGACACATTTACTAACTCTACTAGAAATTTCAGACCTATTCCTGAAGTGAAGGGGAATTGACTATGCTAAGTGGGCTTTGCTGGTGTCTCCAACAGTAAAGAATCTGAATGCAATGAAGGAGACTTGCCTTTGACCCCTGGGTCAGGAAGATAGGACTTCATTCTTATCTCTGAAGTTAAGGGGAATTGATTAGCTCCTAATTAAAAATATTTGCAAGTTATGATGCATACTTTGGTATTTTCAAGCACCATAACCTACCTTAGCACACTAGAGGGATTATCTGATTTAATTTTCAGAGAACCACTTTCTGTGAGATAGCATTATTATGACTCCATCCTCCATTTCAGGTATAGAATTCAGAAGTACGTAATATTCTGCTGTATGTAATTTTCTGCTGAAAATGCAAGCCTATTTCAGATTGGAGTCATGAATGGAATTCCATCAGAATGTTTCCAGTTCTCAAACTTTGGGTCATGGTTTTCCATCAGAGATGATTTTGCTCCTGGGGATATTTGGCAGTGTTTTAAAGGATGCTGCAAAACCCCCATAATAAACAGTATAGCACTTGACACAAATAATTATTCTGCCACAAATATTAACCCTGCGAAGGTGAGAAAACCCATTTTATACCAGCACTTCTTTTACATCCTTGCACATACAGGCCATCAGGGATTCTAATTCAAGTACAAATTCTGACCAACTAGGTCTGTGATGAGCCTTCAGTTCAATTCAGTCACTCAGTCGTGTCTGACTCTTTGTGACCCCATGAATCGCAGCACGCCAGGCCTCCCTGTCCATCACCAACTCCCAGAGTTCACACAGACTCATGTCCATCGAGTCAGTGATGCCATCCAGCCATCTCATCCTCGGTCGTCCCCTTCTCTTCCTGCCCCTAAACCCTCCCAGCATCAGAGTCTTTTCCAATGAGTCAACTCTTTCGCATGAGGTGGCCAAAGTACTGGAGTTTCAGCTTTAGCATCATTTCTTCCAAAGAACACCCAAGCCTGATCTCCTTCAGAATAGACTGGTTGGATTTCTTTGCAGTCCAAGGGACTCTCAAGAGTCTTCTCCAACACCACAAGTTCAAAAGCATCAATTCTTTGGCTCTCAGCTTTTTTCACAGCCCAACTCTCACATCCATACATGACCACGGGAAAAACCATAGCCTTGACTAGATGGACCTTTGCTGGCAAAGTAATGTCTCTGCTTTTGAATATGCTATTTAGGTTGGTCATAACTTTTCTTCCAAGGAGTAAGAGTCTTTTAATTTCATGGCTGCAGTCACCATCTGCAGTGATTTTGGAGCCCCCCAAAATAAAGTCTGCCACTGTTTCTCCATCTATTTCCCATGAAGTGATGGGACCAGATGCCATGATCTTCGTTTTCTGAATGTTGAGCTTTAAGCCAACTTTTTCACTCTCCACTTCACTTTCATCAAGAGGCTTTCTAGTTCCTCTTCACTTCTAGGACCTTGCATTTCTAACAAGCTCCCTAGTGATGCTGCAGGTCCTGGTCTGTGGTCACAATTTAATAGGGCTAACGTCCTTTGTTACAGTATAGGATTCCCAGGTGGTGATAGTGGTAAAGAACCTGCCTGCCAATGCAAGAGATGTGGATTTGATCCCTGGGTTGGGAAGATCCCCTGGAAGAGGCATGGCAACTCACTCTAGTATTCTTGCTTGGAGAATCCTCTGGACAGAGGAGCCTGGTGGATTACTGAGGCAACTTAGCAGAAACTGTGTTACAGTAGGGTGTAGGTGATACTGTACATCTTCTGTACCCAATACCATTTTTGTATATAATTTTATAAGAAAAAGATTTTACTCACTGCAGCAGCTGTAATGCATTCTGTTTTCACTTCTTCATATAACGGCTCTTGAATGACATCACATGATATACACCAGGAAAATCCTTCGTAGTAGGCAGAATAATGGTCTCAAAAAGCTGTCCACATCCTAATCCCAAGAACTTTTTAATATGTTAGCTTGTATAAGGGGGAATAAAGGTAGCAGATAAAAAATTTTCTGATCTTTCATTCTCTGCTGAGAAGATTAGCTTGGATTATCCAGGTTGGTATATGCAAAGGCAAAGACTGAAGGCGAAAGGAGAGGAGGGTGGCAGAGGATGAGATGGTTAGATAGAGTCACTGACTCAGTGGACATGAATTTGAATAAACTCTGGGAGATGGTGAAGGACAGGGAGGCCTGGCATGCTCCAGTCCATGGGGTCTTGAAGAGTCAGATACAACCTAGCGACTGAACAACATAAGTAATGGCAATGGTATTCTAAATATGTAGGAGAGGGGAAGAAGAATTATAGCCAGGGAGAGCTTTGAAGATGCTGTGCTGCTGGCTTTGAAGATGCTGGAAGGACTGTGACATAGGGAATGCAGGAGGCCACTAGAAGTTGATCTAGTAAGGCTGTTCATTCTTTCTTGGAGTGTCCAATGCATCTCAGCTTTCACACACATTTGCCTTCAGTCCAATGAGAGGGAAAGCAACTTCTGTTCTCCAGAGCTTTAATTCTGCAGCCACTAGTATAGTAATTTGTTATGGTCGCAATAGGAAGGTAATATACACATTTATCCAATAGCATATGGCTCTTGGGGAATGATTTTAAGCTTCTCAGTTTAGCCATCTAGTTTCCCCTAGATCAAGGTATTTTGTGTTGAAGTCCCACATTAAAAGAAGTCAAATTCAATTCAGGTATATTTTGCCCTATTTCTGATGAATTGAATTACAAATTCCTTAAATATAGATGTAGTTCTGACTTTGAGGCATTAAGGTAGATAATTAATATCAAAAGTAAAATCACATATTCTCTTTGTATCTTTTTGTCAACATTTCTACAATCTTTGACTCTTATCTTAAGTCTAACATTCATTATTTTCATTTCTTTACCATCCAACTCTCTTTAAATGTTTCCCTCAACATACTATATGGAATTATAAATGAATCTGTGTGCATTTATACACATGTATGTGAATGTGTTTATTTGAGAGAAAAATATATACAAAGAACACACAGACATACACATCCCATAGCCTTGAATGTCTTCTTTGGTCTAGTTTTACAGATTTCATTTTTTCTCACCACATCCCTCAGAAGTTATGTGTTCTATCCCACATTACCTTATGAACTAAGAAAACAGACATCAGGGAATCACATTTAAAACAAATTCATAACAAAGCAGTAAAACTTATTTTAGACTTTCTCAAGTTGCATACAGTGGAAACTGGCAGAATATAGTCTTAATTTTTAAATGACATTTTAATTTCTTCAATTTTTACACATTAAATGGATACAGTATATTACATGTTGTTGTTTAATTACTAAGCCATGTCCAGCTCTCTCTTCTGACCCCATGGACTGTAGCCTGCCATGCTCCTCTGTCCATGGGATTCTCCAGGCAAGAATACTGGAGTAAGTTGCCATTTCCTTCCCCAGGAGATGTATCTTTCCTACCCAGCATTGAACCTGTGTTTCTTTACCACTGAATCACTTGAGATGCCATATTAGAGAAGGAAATGGCAACCCACTCTAGTATTTTTGCCTAGAGAATCTCATGGACAGAGGAGCTTGGAGGGCTACAGTCCATGGGGTCACAAAGAGTCAGATACGACTGAAGCGACTAGCACATTATATGCAATTCTGTTTTAACAAACTTATTAGAATTAAAAAAACAGTGTTGGTGACCAGGTAAGATGAAGTAAGAAGACCATTCATTTTCACTTTAGTTTAAGGCAAATATTCTTAAGATTTCAATATTTTGTTTATGGATTTTGTCCTCTTTAGAGAATCCTCTGTATCATCTCTAATAGTGATTTCCCCTCAACATGTCGTGAATTCCACAGTTTTAATGAGATATTCTTTCATGTATCTGTAAAATATAAATTGAAATGTGACAACGTTCCATGTATTGTCTACGCAGGGAGTGTAGAATGCTAAAAAACAAAAGTTCTGTAATTTTTGCTTTTGTTTAAGGGAAAGATTCAATTCCTTCCCTTACAAAATAGAGAGAACATAAAATGACTGACACAGACTTTACTATATAAAAATTAAATGGCAACCCACTCCAGTGTTCTTGCCTGGAGAATCCCAGGGACGGGGCGTTGCCGTCTCTGGGGTCGCACAGAGTTGGACACGACTGAAGCGACTTAGCAGCAGACATTCTGCAAACATAATTGTATACATACATACAATATCTAAGTGGCAAACAGAAAATTTTATGAAAAAAATTCAATTTTTGGTTTGAAAGAATACGGTGAAAAACAGGAATAAAAATGTGCTAAATTCACTATTTGAAAAGAAAGGAGCTGATCAGGCAATTTTAAATAAAGGAAGTAATTGGCTAACTAACCTAACAGGTATATTCAGATTTACAGGGTATTTGTTCATTGTAAAGAAAGCTAATTCACACACTTATTTGCACATAATGAATAATTATTTTCATTTGAATACTAAGAGAGGGAAGATGCTATTCTATGAAGTATGTTTCATGAACTGCTGTTGGTCTGGATCTTACTTATCATAGTCAAATATGCTCCTTCTTAAGAAAACTACCCTGCATCTCTGTATAAACCTCCACAGCTAATACCCTTTGTCTCTACTCAAGTGAATTGTAGAAGTACTTGGACTTAGGTTCAAGGTTTTACTTTACACCTCCCATTTCCTCTTCTAATTGGGCTTCTATGTCGGTCATTTTACAGTCAGCATTGCTCCTTACATTGTTGAATTCGATATTCCTTTTTATTTGTAGCATCATAAAACAAGGCATTAATTAATTAATCAAGCAAATGACCACAGTGATCTTGGCCCTAGATTAGTCTGAGTTGCCTATCAGGTGAACTCAGGTAAATGGTATTGCCTGCTATTCCCTCTGACCTTCTGCAGTATTTACTCGACTCTTGCGCTGACCTGGGTGGAGTCTCTGAGAAGAAGGTCTTATCATAGAGGTCCAAATTCCTCTTGGATGGTTGATGGTGGAGATAGAAACTCTGTTTCCAGACAAGACAGCAGGATGGAAGTCAAGCATTGGTCCCCTAGCCAGAGTTACAAGTCCATAAGCAACAACCGTGTCCTGTTCATCCAAAGGTTGCACAGGCCAAGGGATGCAGCAGAGGAGATATTTATAGCTCCCTATGTCTGCTCATTAGCATATTGCCCTCTTGTTATGCCAATCTCTAGTAACTGATTTCCTTCTGGAACACTGGTCTGGACAGATAAGAGAATTTTCCTGCTCTTTGTGTCTAGGAGACACTGTTACAAGCCAGATTAATTCAGTGATTATTACACCTTCCATGCTATCTCCTGTCTTCCAGAACAATAAACCTTAAGGTCTCAGCACTTTAGCCCAACTCTGAGTTCACTGTTAACCTTGAGAAATCTGTTTTTATGTTCCTGATGAGAGCAAAATTGAATCTTGTTACTTGAGACAATATGATGGATCCAGATAGTACTTTGCTAAGTGAAAAAAGTCAGATGGAGAAAGATTCACTTATATGTGGAATATCCTTTCATTTGGAATAAAAAACACAAAACACATGAGCAAAAAAAAAAAAAAAGCAGACTCATAGATACAGACAACAAATGAATGTTTGACAGGGGGGAGACTGATGGTGGAGCAAAATAGGTGGTGGAGATTAAGAGATACAAATATCCAATTATAAAATAAGTAAGCCACAGGGGTGTAATAAACAGCATAGGGAATATGGTCAATAATATTGTCATAACTTTGGGGACAGATGGTTATTGAACTGAACCAGTAGATCATTTCATAATGTATGCAAATGTCAGCTCACTATATATTACACCTGAAACTAACAATCTTGTATGCCAACTATCAATTATAACACAATACACAAAAATAAACTGAAAATGTATTTAAGACCTGAAACTGTAAAACTTTTAGAGGAAACAGGCACAATGCTCTTTGACATAAATTGCAGCAAGATCCTCTATGACTCACCTCCTCAAATAATGGAAATAAAAACAACAAAAATATAAATGAGCCAGGTGGCGCTAGCGGCAAAGAACCTGCCTGCCAATGCAGAGAATGTAAGAAACTCAGGTTCAATCCCTGGGTCGAGAAGATCCCTTGGAGGAGGGCATGGCAACCTACTCCAGTATCCTGGCTTGGAGAATCCCATGGACAAAAGAAACTGGCAGGTTGCAGTCCATAGGGTCACAAAGAGATGGACACAACTGAAGTGACTTATCACACACACAATTAAACTTAAAAGCTTTTGCACAGCAAAAGAAAGACAGTCCTCAGAATGAGAGAAAATAATTGCAAATGAAGCAAGTGACAAAGGATTAATTTCCAAAATATATAAGCAGCACATGCAGCTCAATATCAGAAAAACAAACTACTCAATCAAAAAATGAGCAGAAGACCTAAACAGTTATTTCTCCAAAGAAGACACACAGATGACCAATAAACACATGAAAAGATGCTCAACATTGCTCATTATTAGACAAATGGAAATCAAAAGCACAATAAGGTATCACTTTACACTTGCCAGAATGGCCATCACAACAACTCTGCAGACAATAAATGCAGGAGGGGGTGTGGAGAAAAAGGAACCCTCTGGCTCTGTTGGTAGGGATGTAAATTGATACAGTCACTGTGGAGAACAGTATGGAGATTCCTTAAGAAACTAAGAATAAAGTTACCGTGTGTATCAGCAATCCCACTACTGGGCACAAACCCTGAGAAAACCATAATTCAAAAAGACACATGTATCTTTATGCTCATTGCAGCACTATTTAGGATAGCCAAGACATGGAAGCAACCAGGATGTCTATTGACAGATGAACACTCAGCCACAAAAAAGGAATGAAATTGAGTTAATTATAATGAGGTGGATGAACCTAGAGCCCGTTTTACAGAATGAAGTAAGTCAGAAAGAGAAAAACAAATATCGTATATCAATGCATATATATGGAATCTAGAAAAATGGTTTTGACAAACCTATTTGCCGGGCAGAAATGGAGATGTTGACATAGAGAACAGATTTGTGGACACAGTAGGGGAAGGAGAAGTTGGGATGAATTGAGAGAGTAGCCCATATACATTACCATATGTAGATAGCTAGTGAGAAGTTGCTGTGTAATGCAGGGAGCTTAATCTGGTTCTTTGTAACAATCTAGAGGGGTTGAGGGTGGGAGGGAGGTTCAAGATGGAGGGGACTTATGTATAATTATGGCTGATTCACACTGTTGTATAGTAGAAACCAACAGAACACTCTAAAACAATTATCCTCCAACTCAGTTGAGTCGCTCAGTCATGTCCGACTCTTTGTGACCTCATGGACTGCAGCAGGCCAGGCTTCCCTGTCCATCGCCAGCTCCCGGAGTTTACTCAAACTCGTGTCTATCGAGTTGGTGATGCCATCCAACCATCTTATTTTCTGTCGTCCCCTTCTCTTCCTGCCTTCAATCTTTCCCAGCATCAGGGCCTTTTCTAATGAGTCAGCTCTTCGCATAAGGTGGCCAAAATATTGGAGTTTCAGCTTCATCATCAGTCCTTCCAATGAATATTCAGGACTGATATCCTTAGGATGGACTGGCTGGATCTCCTTGCAGTCCAAGGGACTCTCTAGAGTCTTCTCCAACACCAGAGTTCAAAAACATCAATTCTTTGCCACTCAGCTTTCTTTATAGTCCAATTCTTGCATCCATACATGACTACTGGAAAAAAACCATAGCTTTGACTTAATGGGTCTTTGTTGGCAAAGTAATGTCTCTGCTTTTTAATATGCTTTCTATATTGGTCATAGCTTTTCTTTCAAGGAGCAAACGTCTTTTAATTTCATGGCTGCAGTCACCATCTGCAGTGATTTTGGAGCCCCAAGAAAATAAAGTCTGTCACTGTTTCCACTGTTTCCCCATCTGTTTGCCATGAAGTGGTGGGACTGGATATCTTGAATGTTGAGTTTTAAGCCATCTTTTAAAATCTCCTCTTTCATCAAGAGGCTCTTTACTTCTTCGATTTCTGCCATAAGGGTGGTGTCATCTGCATATCTGAGGTTATTGATATTTCTCCCAGCAATCTTGATTCTAGCTTCATTGTGCTTCATCCAACCCAGCATTTCTCATGATGTACCCTGCATATAAGTTAAATAAGCAAGGGGACAATATACAGCCTTGAAGTACTTTTTTCCCAATTTGGAACCAGTCTGTTGTTCCATGTCCAGTTCTAACTGTTGCTTTTTGACTTGCATACAGATTTCTCAGGAGGCAGATAAGGTGGTTTGGTATTCCTATCATAAAGGCTCTTGAGTGTCACTAAGTAACATATCTCTCAAAAAGATTTTATAGTAGGCTCAATCAGTTCAGTTCAGTTCAGTCACTCAGTCGTGTCCGACTCTTTGCGATCCCATGAATTGCAGCACGCCAGGCCTCCCTGTCCATCACCAACTCCCGGAGTTCACTCAGACTCATGTCCACTGAGTCCGTGATGCCATCCAGCCATCTCATCCTCTGTCGTCCCCTTCTCCTCCTGCCCCCAATCCCTCCCAGCATCAGGGTCTTTTCCAATGAGTCAACTCTTCGCATGAGGTGGCCAAAGTACTGGAGCTTCAGTTTTAGCATCATTCCTTCCAAAGAAATCCCAGGGTTGATCTCCTTCAGAATGGACTGGTTGGATCTCCTTGCAGTCCAAGGGACTCTCAAGAGTCTTCTCCAACACCACAGTTCAAAAGCATCAATTCTTCAGTGCTCAGCCTTCTTCACAGTCCAACTCTCACATCCATACATGACCACAGGAAAAACCATAGCCTTGACTAGACGGACCTTAGTTGGCAGAGTAATGTCTCTGCTTTTGAATATATTATCTAGGTTGGTCATAACTTTTCTTCCAAGGAGTAAGCGTCTTTTAATTTCATGGCTGCA
>SJXQ01003045.1:51817-109768 GCA_006408695.1 Aepyceros melampus | reverse complement strand
TCTCCCGAAGGAGAGGAGACACAAAGGCCTCCCTGGTCAGATCTTAGAAGCCCAGGCAAAATTAGTAGGCTTGGTGAGCCTCTGCGCTCCAGATGGGAATTCAGCCAGAAAAGAAGAGAACGAGAAAAGACCACACAGGGGAAACCAGTCTTTCCAGGAACTGGTCTATTTTTTATTTTCCAGGTCCGCTTTTATACTTTTAGTTGTACATAGAGATAAATGTAAGAAACAGAGTCATGCAGGGTCAGCTGCTCCAATCCTTATCTAAAGACAGTGTTCTTTGCATATCTTAGTTCTTACAAGGGTCTTATGTTTGTTTACAATATCTTCTGTCTGGAGACCGATTAACATTTTATGGTCCCATCTTTCTTTCTATTGATAAAGGTTTCAGTTCAGTTCAGTTCAGTCACTCAGTCGTGTCCGACTCTGTGCGACCCCATAGAAGACAGCCCACCAAGCTTCCCCGTCCCTGGGATTCTCCAGGCAAGAACACTGGAGTTGGTAGCCATTTCCTTCTCCAATGCATGAAAGTGAAAAGTGAAAGTGAAGTCACTCAGTCATGTCTGACTCTTCGCGATCCCATGGACTGCAGCCTACCAGGCTCCTCTGTCCATGGGATTTTTCAGGCAAGAGAATTGGAGTGGAGTGCCATTGCCTTCTCTGGCCATAGCATTCTGGAGCACTATATTTCCTGCTGTCCTAGCAGCCAACTCCCCTGAGTTCCTTGTGCTGCCAGAACCTCAGCAACCTAATCAGCTGCACCAGCTCCACACTTGGCCCTCACAGGGGCAAATTCAAGTCCCCCAGGGCAGCCTCAGGAACAAACCCCAGTGGACGACCCACATGCAGAGGTGGAAATAAACCTGCCATTGAAACCCAGGGGCAGTGTTGCTAAGAAGAAGATCCAAAACTCTCCCATCAGCTGTACAAGCTGCAGATTAAATCCACATAATCAACTAGGCAGACTCTGTGTCTATGGAATATATAAAAGGTCATTGAAAGCTCCCACAAAAGAAAAAAATGCACTAGTTCTGATAGCTGTGGACATTGGAGTCAAGAACACAGAGAAATAGGACCTGATTAGAATCTGTGTTGCTCCCATTGCAGGTCCAGAGATCAACACAGTGTTGGAGGGCATCCTAGGGAGGTGAGGTGGACTGTGACTCCTGAGGGAAAGGATTCTGACAGCAGTGACTCAAGAAAAACATTTATTATTTTTATGTTTTGACTTACTCTGTAGACTCTTTTGGATTTCCCGCCCCCACCCCCATTTCCCACCTCTGTTGTAGTTGTCAATTTTATTGGGACTACAAGCTTTTGAGCTCTTTTTTCTCAGTCACATTTTTATTGCTGTATAAACATCTGCCTCTACATTGGGCTTTTGTAGTTCTGTGGAGTTTTCCTTTTTTTTTTTTTCTTTTCTCTTTTGGCAATTTTAATTTTTAAAAACTATTATTATTATTTTCTACATTTATTCGTTTGCTTTTTCTACTGTTCTATTCTCCTTGCAGTTAATATTTAATGTATATAAATCTTTATCTATCTCTATTAAACTTTGCATATTTAGTCTTTCTTTCCTTTCTGCTCTACATATTTGTTAGTTTTATTTTCATTGCTTTTTTTCCCCAATTGGCACCTTGCTCTAGTTTTATTTTCCAGGTTTTTCTTTAACTAGTTTTGTTCTGGTATAGATATAATTTTTGGTTGCCTTTGTTCACTGGGTCAATCTATTGTACTTTATTTTTGTTGGACTGTTTTGCTTTTGCTTATGTGTGTATATATATAATGTGTGTGTGTATATTCAGTCACATTTTTTATTGTTGCTATAAACCTCTGCCTCTTTGTTGGGCTTTACAGTTCTGTGGAGTTTTCCTTTTATTTTTTCCTTTTTTCTTCCATTTTTTTTCTCATTTTTATAGTTTTAACTTTTAATTTTTTAAAAACCTATTATATATTTTCTAAATGTATTCCTTTATTTTCCTTTCCTACTGTTCTTTTCCTACTGTTCATTAATCTTTAATGAATATAAATCTTCTTCATCTACCTCTATTACTTTTGCATATCTATTCTTTCTTTCCTTTCCTCTGAACATATTTGTTAGTTTTGTTTTCATTGCTTTATCCCCCACTTGGAACTTTGCTTTAGTTTTGTTTTTCAGTTTGTGCTTTAATTAGCTTTGTTCTTAACTGCTAAATATAATTTTTGATTTACTTTGTTTACTGGGTCAATCTACTGTATTTTTGTTGGACTGTTTTCACTTTGCTCATGAGTGTATATGCATATATGTATATTTCATTATTTTCATTAATATTTGCCTGATTTTGTAACTGCCATTTGTCTGGGATTCATCTTTGGTTTCTCATTTTTAGATATTTCTTTAATCTCACTTAGTGTCATATCAAACAACTTGTGGAATCTTCGTTCCTGACCTGATATCAAGCCTCGAGCCTTTGGAGTGGGAGCACTGACTCCTAGACTCTAGATTACCAGAGAACTAACCCTCAGTTCAGTTCAGTTCAGTTCAGTCACTCAGTCATGTCCGACTCTGCAACCCCATGAATCACAGCTTGCCAGGCCTCTCTGTCCATCACCAACTCCCAAAGTTCACTCAGACTCATGTCCATTGAGTCAGTGATGCCATCTGGCCATCTCATCCTCTGTTGTTCCCTTCTCCTTCTGCCCCCAATCCCTCCCAGCATCAGAGTCTTTTCCAATGAGTCAACTCTTCACATGAGGTGGCCAAAGTACTGGACTTTCAGCTTCAGCATCATTCCCTCCAAAGGAAGTATCAAATAGTGAGAACTCACACAAAGGAAACCACTTGAATACAAGATCCAGCATCACCCAAACACCAGTAGTACCCTGTGCAGGAAATGAAATGAAGTGAAGTCTCTCAGTCGTGTCCTACTCTTTGTGACCCCATGGACTTTAGCCTACCAGGCTCCTCAGTCCATGGAATTTTCCAGGCAAGAGTACTTACGGGAGTGGGTTGTCATGCCTCATCTAAACCACAAACAAAACAAAAATACAAACCCCATCATCAGCAGACAGGATTACAACCTCACTCAGCCTTGCTGATCAGAGGAAAAACAAACAAACAAAAAAAACTCAGCACAAATCTCAAGCTATAGGAAGCTCACACAAACCACTGGACTAACCTTAGGAGGGCAGAAACCAAAAGGAAGAAAGAATTGAACCTTGAAGCCTGGGAAAAGGAAACCTTAAAACAATAAGTTAAAAAAAAAAAGAAAAGGCAGAGAAATACTAAACAATTGAAGGAACAAACTAGAAGCACAGAAATCCAAATAAATGAAGAGGAAATAGGCAAACTACTGGAAAAAATTATTCAGAATAATGATAGTAAAGATGACCGAAAACTGAAAACAACATAGAGAAATGCAAGAATCAATTTACAAAAACCTAGAAGAATTAAACAATAAACATACAAAGACAAACAAGACAATTATTGAAATTAAAAATACTCTAGAAGGAATCAATAGCAGAATATCTGAAGCAGAAGAATGAATCAGTGAGCTGGAAGGTAAAATGGTGGAAATAACTTCTGAAAAGCAGAATAAAATAAAAAGAATGAAAAGAACTGAGGATGGTCTCAGAGACCTCTGGGACAACATCAAACACACCAACATTTGAATTATAGGGGTTCCAGAAGAAGAAGAGAAAAAGTAAGGGCATTAGAAAAATTTTGAAGAGATTATAGTTGAAAATTTCCCCAACATGGAAAAGGAAATAGTCAATCAAGTCCAAGAGGCACAAAGAGTCCCATACAGGATTAAATCCAAGGAGAAACACAGCAAGACACATATTAATCAAACTAACAAAGACTAAACACAAAGAAAAAGTATTAAAAGTGGTAAGGGGAAGCAACAAGTAATATACAAGGGAAACCCCATTTGCTTAACAGCTGATCTTTCAGCAGAAACTCAGCAGGCCAGAAGGGAATGGCAGGATATGTTTAAAGTATTGAAAGAGAAAAATCTACAACCAAGATTATAGTACCTGGCAAGGATCTCATTCAAAATTGATAAAGAAATAAAAAGCTTCCCTGACAAACAAAAGTTAAGAGAATTCAGTACCACCAAACCAGCTTTACAACAAAGGTTAAAGGAACATATACTGTCAAGAAAATAGAAGAGAAGAAAAAAGATCTACAGAATCAACCCCTAACAATTAAGAAAATGGCAATAAGAACATACATATCAATAATTACTTTAAATCTAAATGGATTAAGTGCTCCAACCAAAAGACAGAGACTGGCTGATTGTATACAAAAACAAGACCCATATATATGCTGTCTACAAGAAACTCACTTCAGACCTGAGTTCACATATAGACTGAAAGTGAGAGGATAGAAAAATATATTCCATGCAAATGGGAAGCAAAAGAAAGCTGGAGTAGCAACCTAATATCAGATAAAATATGCCATTAAATAAAGAAGATTACAAGAGATAAGGAAGGACACTACATAATAATCAAGGAATCAACCCAAGAGGAAGACATAACAATTGCAAATATCTATGCATCCAACATAAGAGAACCTCAATATATAAGACAAACACTAACAGACATAAAAGGAGAAATTGACAGTAACACAATAATAGTAGGAGACTTTAACACCTGTCACATCAATGGATAGATCATCAAAAAAGAAAATTAATAAGGAAACACAAGTCTTAAATGATACATTAGATGAGATGGATCTCATTGGTATCAGGACATTCCATCTAAATGTAGAAGAATACACCTTCTTCTCAAGTGCACATGGACCATTCTCCAGGATAGACCACATCATAGGTCACAAATCAAACCTCAGTAAATTTAAGAAAACGGAAATCATATCAAGCATCTTCTCTGAACACAACACTATGAGATTAGATAGCAATTACAAGAAAAAAACTACAAAAAGCACAAACACATGGAGATTAAAAAGCATGTTTCTAAATAATCAACATGTTACTGAAGAAATCAAAAGGGAAATTAAAAAAATACTTCTAGAAAGAAATAACAATGAAAATATGGCAACTCAAAACCTATGGGATGCAGCAAAAACAATTCTAAGAGGGAAGTCTATAGCACTACAACCTTACCTCAAGAAACAAGAAAAACATCGAATAGACAACCAACCTTACACCTAAAACAACTGGAAAAAGAAAAACAAAAAAATCCCCCAAATTAGTCAGTTCAGTCAGTTAGTTCAGTCACTCAGTCGTGTCCGACTCTTTGCGACCCCATTAATCACAGCACGCCAGGCCTCCCTGTCCATCAGCAACTGCCGGAGTTTATCCAAACTCACGTCCATTGAGTTGGGGATGCCATCCAGCCATCTCATCCTCTGTTGTCCCCTTAGAAAAAAACTACAAAAAGCACAAACACATGGAGATTAAAAAGCATGTTTCTAAATAATCAACATGTTACTGAAGAAATCAAAAGGGAAATTAAAAAAATACTTCTAGAAAGAAATAACAATGAAAATATGGCAACTCAAAACCTATGGGATGCAGCAAAAACAATTCTAAGAGGGAAGTCTATAGCACTACAACCTTACCTCAAGAAACAAGAAAAACATCGAATAGACAACCAACCTTACACCTAAAACAACTGGAAAAAGAAAAACAAAAAAATCCCCCAAATTAGTCAGTTCAGTCAGTTAGTTCAGTCACTCAGTCGTGTCCGACTCTTTGCGACCCCATTAATCACAGCACGCCAGGCCTCCCTGTCCATCAGCAACTGCCGGAGTTTATCCAAACTCACGTCCATTGAGTTGGGGATGCCATCCAGCCATCTCATCCTCTGTTGTCCCCTTCTCCTCCCACTCCCAATCCCTCTCAACATCAGGGTCTTTTCCAATGAGTCAGCTCTTCATATGAGGTGGCCAAAGTATTGGAGTTTCAGCTTCAGCATCAGTCCTTCCAATGAACACCCAGAACTCATCTCCCTTAGGATGGACTGGTTGGATCTCCTTGCAGTCCAAGGGACTCTCAAGAGTCTTCTCCAACACCACAGTACAAAATTAGTAAAAGGAAATTAATGAAAAATAAATGAAGAAAAAAGAAATAAATGAAGAAGGAAAGAAATAATAGTAAAGATTAATATAACTAACCAATGTTTCTTTGAGAAAACTAAGAAAATTGACAAGCCTTTAGCCAGACTAATCAAGTAAAAAAAGAGAGAAGAATAAAACCAACAAATTAGAAATGAAAAAGGAGAGGTTACAACAGACAATGCAGAAATATAAAGGATTATAAGGCATTATTATGAACAACTATGTGGCAATTAAATGGACAACCTGGAAGAAATGGACAGATTCTTAGAACAGTTTAATCTTCCAAGATTTAAAGAGGAAGAAATGGAAATTATGAATAACCCAATTACAAGCACTATAACTGAAACTGTGATAAAAAAATCTCCCCAAAAACAGAAGCCCAGGACCACATGGCTTCACAGGAGAATTCTATCAAACATTTAGAGATGAGCTAATGCCTATTGTTCTAAAACTCTTTCAAAAAACTGCAGAGGAAGGAACACTTCCAAACTCATTCTACGAGACCACCATTACCCTGACACCAAAACCAGACAAAGACAACACCAAAAAGGAAACTACAGGCCAATATGACAGTTGAACATAGATACAAATATCCTCAACAAATTTTAGCAAACAGAATTCAACAATACATCAACCTGATCAAGTGGGGTTTATTCCAGGCATGCAAGGATTCTTCAATATTTCTAAATCAATCAACTGTGATACACCATATTAACAAATTGAAAGATAAAAACCATATGATCATCTCAATAGATGCAGAAAAAAACATTTGACAAAATTAAGCACCCATTTACGATCAAAACTCTTCAAAAAATGGGCATAGAAGGAACCTACCTCAACATAGCAAAAGCCATATATGATAAGCCTACAGCAAACATTATTCTCAATGGTGAAAAATTGAAAGCATTCCCCAATGATCAGGAACAAGAGAAGGGTGTCCACTTTCACCACTATTATTAAACATAGTTTTGGATGTTCTAGCTACAGCAATCAGAGAAGAAAAAGAAATAAAAGGAATCCATATTGAAAACAAGAAGTAAAGCTCTCACTGTTTGCAGATGACATGATACTGTACATAGACAGCCCTAAAGATAGTTTCAGATAATTACTAGAGCTAATCAGTGAATTTAGCAAAGTTGCAGAATACAAAATAAACACACAGAAATCACTTGCATTTCTATATAATAACAATGAAAAATCAGAAAGATAAATTAAGGAATCAATTCCTTTCACCATTGCAACAAAAAGAATTAAATATCTAGAAATAAACTTATCTAAGGAGACAAAAGAACTGTGCAAAGAAAATTATAAGACACTAATGAATTAAATAAAGACAACATAAACAGATGGAGAGATATTCTATGCTTCTGGGTAGGAGGAATTAATATTGTGAAAATGACTATACTACCAAATGCAGTCTACAGATTCAATGTGATCCCTATGAAATTATCAATAGCATTTTTCACAGAACTAGAACAAAAATTTCACAATTCATATGGAAACATAAAAGATCCCAAATAGCTAAAGCAGTCCTGAGAAATAGAATGGAGCTGGAGGAATCAATCTTCCTGACTTCAGACTATACTACAAAGCTACAGTCATCAAGACAGCATGGTACTGGCACAAAAACAGAAATACAAACCAATGGAACAAGATAGAAAGCCCAGAAATAAACCCATGCACCTGTGGGTACACTATTTTTGACAAAGGAGGAATGGGGCAAAGACAGCCTCTTCAATAAATGGTGCTGGGAAAACTGGACAGCTGCATGTAAAAGAATGAAACTAGAACATTTCCTAACATCAAACACAAAGATAAACTCAAAATGGATTAAAGGCCTAAATGTAAGACCAGAAACTATAAAACTCTTGGAGGAAAACAAAGGAAGAACACTCAATGACATAAATCAAGCAAGATCTTATATGACTCACCTCCTAGAGTAATGGAAATAGAAACCAAAGTAAACAAATGGGACCTGATTAAGCCTAAAAGCTTTTGCACGGCAAAGGAAACTATAAGCAAGGTGAAAAGACAGCTATCTGAATGGGGAAAATAATTGCAAATGAAACAACTGACAAAGGATTAATTTCCAAAATATATAAGCAGTTCATACAACTCAATGCCAGAAAAACAAACAACTCAATCAAAAAGTGGAAAACGTACTTAAACAGACATTTCTTCTAAGAAGACATACAGATGGCTAACAAACACATGGAAAGATGTTCAACATCACTCATTATTACAGAAATGAAAATCAAAACTACAATGAGATATCATCTCACACTGGTTAGAATGGCCATCATTAAAAAGTCTACAAACAATAAATGCTGGAGAGGGTGTGGAGAAAAGGGAATGCTCTTGCACTGTTGGTGGGAAAAATTGATACAGCCTCTATGGAAGACGGTATGGAGATTCCTTAAAAAACTAGGAATAAAACCACCTTATGTTCCACCAATCTCACTTCTAGGCATATACCCTGAAGAAACCAAAATTGAAAATGACACATGTATCCCATTGTTTATTGCAGCACTATTTATAATAGCTAGAATGTGGAAGCAACCTAGATGTCCATTGACAGATGATTGGATGAAGAAGTTGTGGTACATATACACAATGGAATATTACTCAGCCATAAAAAAGAATACATCTGAGTCAGTTCTGATGAGGTGGATGAACCTAGAACCTATTATACAGAGTAAAGTGAGTCAGAAAGAGAAAAATAAATTTTATATTCTAACACATATATACAGAATCTAGAAAAATGGTACTGAAGTATTTATTTACAGGGCAGCAATGGAGAAACAGACATAGAGAATAGACTTATGGACATGAGGAGAGGTGAGGAGAGGGTGAGATGCATGCAAAGAGTAACATGGAAACTTACTTTACCATATGTAAAGTAGATAGATAGTGGGAATTTGCTGTATGGCTCAGGGGCTCTGTATCAACCTAGAGGGGTGGAATGGGCTGGGAAATGGGAGAGAGGTTCAAAAGGGAGGAGATATATGTATACGCATGGCTGATTCATGTTGAGAATACAATAAAATTCTCTAAAGCAAATATCCTTCAAAAAAAAAATTAAAAAATATAAAACAAGGGAAAATTCGCTGGATATCAAAGGAAGAAGAAAGCTTATTAAAATGAGCTACAAGTTAAGATAGAAAAGTTGAAATCAAAGAAATAGAAATTCAAGAAAATAAAAGTAGCAAGTTCTGCTTTTGTAGTCTGATCAAACAGTCACAGTATCTGACTCCGAGGCTTTGATCTCTTCAATCTTGGGATATTTCTTCAGTTTTACAGCAATTGGCCTTTATATATTTCCCTTCGCAAACAATGCTTTCAGAGCCCTCTTCATGTCTTTATTCCTCAGGCTGTAGATGAAGGGGTTCAGCATGGGTGTGATGACTGTGTACATCACCGAGGCTGTTGCACTTGAGTGTGCATTGTGGGTAGCTGCCAAGCTAAGGTACACTCCAAGCATTGTACAATAAAATAAGGAGATAATGGTGAGGTGAGATGCACAGGTGGAAAATGCTTTATATTTCCCCTGAGCAGATGAGATTCTGCATATAGAGGAAACTATTTTAGAATATGAACAAAGGATACCAAAGAAGGGACCACCACACAGCAGGAAAGCTGCAAAATACATCACTATGTTATTAAGAAAGGTGTCAGAACAGGCAAGTTGGACCATATGATTGAGTTCACAGAAAAAGTGGGGAATTTCAATGTTTGTGCAGAAGGACAGTCGCAACATCATTAAGCTTTGTAATAAGGAATTCAGGACACTTATGATCCAGGATATCAGCACCAGTAGTCCACAGAGCTGGGGGTTCATGATGACTGTGTAGCAGAGAGGTTGACAAATGGCCACAAAGCGGTCATAGGCCATCACAGTCAGGAGGAGGATGTCCAACACTGCAAAGAGGATGAGAAAATAAATCTGTGTGATGCATTCTTTATAGGTGATAACTTTGCTTTGTGTCCAGATATTCCATAGCATCTTTGGGATGGTGGTGGAAGTGAAACAGATGTCCACAAAGGACAGGTTGGAGAGGAAGAAGTACATGGGTGTGTGCAGGTGGGCATCTGAGTGATGGCCAAGATGATGAGCAGGTTTCCAAACATAGTGATCAGGTACGTGGAGAAGAAAAGCCCAAATATGAGGGGCTGTACTTTTACTTTCTCTGAAAGTCCCAGAAGGAGAAATTCTAGAAGTTGCGTATTGTTGTCTGGTTCCATGCAGGAAGGTGACTTCTGGAAAAGAAAGGCTATAACATGGCTAATTTTCACACAAACTTGTATTACTCACATATTCAAAATGGTGTTTCAAATTTATATTTTGTTGTCAAATATTTATTTGATATTTTGTGTATTTTGTATAGCCTGATAGCTATACATTTTGTATGTGCCCCACATAGTGTGAAATTTTTTCCCCAACTAGCTTTTACCATAAGGGTCATGAATTTTGCACTTTTAATGAGAATTTCATAGTGTATTTCAAGAATGTAATACATAGTCTATCATTTTTAAGCACTGTCTAGGCAATGAGTAAAAGGTGCTAAAAAGCAAAAGTCCCCAAAGTCTCATTTCAATTATAAAGAATGAATATATGGTGGGAATGTAAGTTGATATAGCCACCATGGAAAGTAGTGTAGAGATGCCTTGAAAAAACTGGAAATAAAACTACCATATGACTCCACAATCCCACAACTGGGTATATAACCTGAGAAAGCTATAAATCAAAACAACACATGTACCCCAATGTTTATTGCAGCAGTATTTACAGTAGCCAAGACATGGAAGCAACCTAGATGTCCTTGGACAGATGAATGGATAAAGAAGTTGTGGTATATATACACAATGGAATATCATTCAGCCATAAAAAAGAACTAATCTGAGTCAACTGAAGGGTGGTGGACAAAGCTAGAACCTGTTATACAGAGTGAAGTAAGTCAGAAGGAGAAAAATAAATATTGCACATTAATGCACATATATGGATTCTAGAAAAATGATACAGACGAACCTATCTGAGGTGTAGGAATAGAGATGCAGATGTAGAGAATGGACTTGTGAACACATCAGGGGAAGCAGGGGAACAAACTGAGAAAATATAGAAAAATAAATATTGCACATTAATGCACATATATGGATTCTAGAAAAATGATACAGACGAACCTATCTGAGGTGTAGGAATAGAGATGCAGATGTAGAGAATGGACTTGTGAACACATCAGGGGAAGCAGGGGGACAAACTGAGAAAATAACATTGACATCTATATACTATCATGTGTAGAATTGATAGCTAGTGAGAAGCTGCTACATAACATAGGGAGTCCTGCCTTGTGCTCGGTGATGACCTAGAGGGGTGGGATGGGGTGGCGTGAGAGGGAGGCTCAAGAAGGAGGTGATACATATATACTTCTGGCTGATTCACATTATTGTATAGCAGAAACCAGCACAACATCATAAAGTAATTATTATCCTCCAACTAAAAATAAATTGAAAAAATGAATCAGGACATAAAAAAAGAGAATGACTATTTAAACAGACAGTAAAATTATATATCATCCTATGGTGACAGATTCTGTGATGAAACTAACAACAGGCACAAAGGAGAGATTGGGTCTATGTGGGGACATGTGTGCCCAGCAGAAGGAATGGCCAAGGCAAAGGCCCTAAAGAAGGTGCTTGTTTCCTGTGCTCAATTCAAAAAAAGAGAAGCAATGTTGCAAGTGAATGAACTTGAAAGGCTGAGGAGAGGTGGTGTCACACATGTTGAGGAGGGAGGTGGTCTCTCTGCCACTGCTGGTACCCCAGGGCACAGGCATTTCCTGTTCCATACTACAACTTGCATTTTATTCATCTTGTTGCTAAAGGGTCCCCAGGGGACTGCTCTGGTGATCCAGTGGCTAAGACTCTTGCTTACAATGCAGGGGGCCAGGGTTTGATCCCTGCTCAGGGAACTAGATCCCACATGAGATAAAATAATAAGAGAACAACAACAATGAAAAACTTGTCTAAAAGACAGAAGTAGTGATTTTCTTTAATAATGTCAAGCACATTATATATGGGTACATCCACCAAAAAATGAACAAAGGGATAAACCAACACTTCCTCAGAGAAAATGCATACAGTATAAAAAAAGTTGGACATTGTTAGTATCATGCAGTAGATTTACTTTTCCTGTGCCTATTCCATAATTATTTGACCAATTAGGTTTTTTTTTTTTTTTAAGATTTTTTTAATGTGAACCATTTTTAAAGTCTTAACTGAATTTGTTACAATATTGCTTCCATTTTTTTTTTAATATTTTAGTTTTTTGGCCATCAGGCATGTGGAGACATAGCACTGGTACCAAGGATTGAACCTACACCCCCTGCATTGGAAGGCGAATTCTTAACCACTGGACCACCAGGGATGTCCCTGACCATACAGTTTTTGTATGGCCCAGTAATGGATGAGATTAGCCCCTTTCTCAATTTTCTCATGTGGTATCTTTCTTTTACCTTTCCTCTTCTGTAATATTTCATCCCTTTTTTGAGAATCTCAGTGGGCACATTCTAATAATGATTCTGGACTTCATCCAACATGCAGAGGCTGCCCTGGGGCATGTTCTATAAGTCCTGTCCCCACTATGACAGTTCTGCTCCTCCATACTTCATACAAAAGAAACTTACTACATCCATGCTCTGTGTAGGGGTAACCAATACATTTTAGATGAACATCTAGAAAGTGACATATTCAATTTGCAGGAGGCAAAACCATCCAATAAAACAAGAAATTCAAAACTAAGAATATAGATATATTTCAATAAAATAAAACCCTTTATGGCCAAAAATATCTTCTAAAAGTCAATTGAAAAGCTATGATCAGTAGAAATTTTTTGAAATGTTAAAAATTGTAGAAAAATAGGTAATTGTTATATAGGCCATTGCAGGAGTTGGGAGTTTGATTCTTGAGTTGGGAAGATCCCCTGGAGCAGGAAATGGAAACCCACTCTAGTTTCTTGCTTGGGAAATCTTATGGAGAGAGGAGCCTAGAGGGCTACTGTCCATGGGATCACAAAAGAGCTGGACATGACTTAGCCATGAAACAACAACAACAACATAATAATAGGCAGATCAAAATGGTGATCAAGTCTGAGCTATAGCTTAAGAAACAAAGAAGTGTCTTTCACACCCATCAGCCGCGGAGAGGGGGAACACTTAAAGAACTGTCACGCTGATTGTGATTAGACCTTTTAAACTGGCAGCAAAGCAGTTCTCTAATTTTGCTGTTAGAAACATAAAATGTTACAAGATTGGAAAGAAACCTGAAGACAACTATAGGTTCAATTCAGTCACTCAGTTGTGTCCAACTCTTTGAGACCTCATGAACCGCAGCATGCCAGGTCTCCCTGTCCATCACCAACTCCCGGAGTCTACCCAAACCCATGTCCATCGAGTCAGTGATGGCATCCAACCGTCTCATCCACTGTTGTCCCCTTCTCCTCCTACCCTCAATCTTTCCCAGCATCATGGTCTTTTCAAATGAGCCAGCTCTTTGCATCAGGTGGCCAAAGTATTGGAGTTTCAGCTTCAACATCAGTGCTTCCAATGAACACCCAGGACTGACCTCCTTCAGGATGGACTGGTTGGATCTCCTTGCAGTCCAAGGGACTCTCAAGGCAACTATAAATATTGCAATAAATGTTGCTTTTTAACTCAGGCTTTCTCAACCCCAAGTGCTGTGAATGTTCTGGGCCAAATCATTCTCTATTGTGTGCTCTGTCCTGTGCATTGAAAGATGTTTACAGCATTCATGGTCTCCACTCACCCCTCTCCAGTGAGACAGCTAAAAATGTCCTTGGACATTGTTCAATGTGTCCCCCCAGGGAAAAATCTAATCCCCTGACTAGAAGCACAGTTTTAAATTAACAATCTCAACATATTTTTCTAGCACTGACATAACAGCAATTTAATGATAAAGAATGTGAAAGATGGTCAAAGGTGTAAATAGCACTCTTGCATTGTAAAATATGTAATCCAGAAATAAACACATTAATTAATCAAACAAAGGAACAGGGACAGCAGTCTCTTGCTTCTGGGCTCAGTTGAATTGGCTTCCATTCTCTCTGACCAGCTCATGCACCATCATCTGGGTTGTTGGACTCACCTGGATGGGAACTCTGAGAGGAAGGTCTCTGAGTAGGAGTCTGAACCCCTCCCTGGATGGTCAATGAGGGAGACTAAGGTTCTGTTGCCAGATTAGCAGCAGGAAAGAGTGAAGCTACAGCCCCCCAGCCAGGATTATGACTCAAATCAAACAAAACAAAATAAAGACCCTTCTAGGCAAGGTTTGCAAACACAGAGAGACTTCAGACGTGGAGATATTTATAGCTCCCTGTATCTGCTCATTAAGCACACTTCTCCCATGTTATTTCAACCTCTAAGTACATAATTCCCCTGTGGAAAGCTCTTCTGGAAGAAAGGACATTTTTCCTAATGATTTTCTGGTCACAAGAGGCCAACGTAGAAGTCAATTGAATCCAGTTTTGTTTTCTTTTTACTCCTTCTCCATTAAATTGCCCCCCTTTCATATCTCTAAATCTCTTAGCATCTTATCTCAACTCTCAATTAGGATTTTATCCCAAGTCAAAGACAGGAACCTGTCTGGATTGGGTCTCTTATGTCTTTAAAGCTTTGGTTTATGATGGGTATGCAGACTCTGAACCTCCAGAAAATTTCTGTTTTTTTGAACAGGGGGAGGAACTGAGGTCTTTGGTTAGTGAACCTTGGGCACTACATACAAGCCTCCCCACCTCCAGCCTCCAGAGCCAGGCAATTGAGGATGGTTCCTTGTGCAGTAGCTACAAAATCCAGGCCATTGGATGTAAAAACTGGGGCACCAGACACATGTGAGAATTCCACTCCAAGCCATACTGGGAGTCTGGAGCATGGTAGAGAGAGAACATGAAGATAATACCCACCTTTCAAGGTAACTGGAAGGGTTTATAGTCAGCCTATGTTCTTGTATTGTAAAGTCTTTAAGTTGTGTCTGACTCTTGCACCCCTGGACTATAACCTGCCAGGCTTTTCTGTCCATGGGATTTCCCAGGCAAGAATACTGGAGTGGGCTGCCATTTCTTTCCCCAGGGTATCTTCCCAGACCAGGGATTAAACCCATGTTGCATTGGCAGGTGAATTCTTTACCACTGAAGCACCAGGGAAGCCTGTAGGTATGTGTTAAGTGAGAAGCCTGTCTCTAAGGCTGCAGCTACAATTGATGATAACGTTGTAAGCTTATTTCACAGAAAGATTGAGTATCTGGGTCTGTTATCTCCTGTGTCCTGAAAGTGGTAGCAGTTTAAGAACTCTTCCTCCCTTGGTTATAGTCCTGCAGTTCTTGAGAGTATAAGCTCCACTGTCTTCCTGGGATGTAAGGTTGTCTCAAGAAGCAGCTGAAAAAATCAGGAGGCCAGACAAGGGTATAGGCTCACCATCAAGTTGAAACAGAGCAGAGGCAAAGCACAAAGACTTATCCACCAGGCTCATCTCTGTTCCCTGAGATCATAGCCACAGACCTCTAGGAGCACATCAGAACAGAAGACTGCCCCTCAGGCCAAAGCTCCTGGACAAGCAAGCAGGGGCCTCTATCTCAGAAAGGCTGGAGTGTGATTCAGTCTGCTACCTGTGCAATGTCCTGGAGGTGGTAGGCTATCAAGAACTGTCTTTTTGATTTTGCAATCCAGTCAGACTTTGGAATGCAAGTACCCTGGCCTCTAGAGCCAGGGACACAAAGAATGTCCTCTGGAGTGCTGCCAGAAAAACTGGGATGCTGCACATAAGGAAAAAAAAAAAACAGAGTATCAGACATGTGCAAAATCTCCCCTCTAGGAGATAATTTTAGTGTGGAGATTGACAAAGGATGAGCCAAGGAATTATATCTGCTGACTTTAGTGACGCAGAATGACAGTGTGAGATGGCTCGCACCAATGCCTCCATGCCAAGAGAGAATTTCAACAGGCTTCTGCCCTTTTGGTGGTTGTATTTAGATTAGCAACTCAATATCCCCTAGGTGGCTCAGTGGTGAGAATCTGTCTGCCAATGCACTAGACACAGGTTTGATACCTGGGTGGGGAAGATCCCTTGGAGCAGGAAATGACAACCCATTCCAGTATTCTTGCTTGGGAAATCCCATGGACAGAGGAACTAGTGGGCTACAGTCCATAGGATCATGAAATGTTGAACACAACTTGAAAGTGAAAGTGAAGTCGCTCAGTCATGCCTGACTCTTTGCGACCCCATGAACAGTAGCCTGCACCAAGCTCCTCCGTCCATGGGATTTTCCAGACAAGAGTACTGGAGTAGGTTGCCATTTCCTTCTCCAGGGACTAAATAAACAGCAACAGTACCTCACATATAGTCCCTCACTTTTCAAACTTTTGCTTCAGCAGTGAGCATTGAGTTTATGTGGTGATTGAGTCTATGTGTGAGCCTTTTAAAAGCAGTGTCTCCATTTGCTATATCACTTTGCATCTCATAGACATAAATCCTGATGGTTTTCAAAGATAGGTATTTTGGAGGCTCATCTCCCACATGCAGGTCTTAAGATTTGGGGTCTTAATATTAAGAGCAGGTCTTAATATAGGCTATGAAAGTTTTAATCCTCAAGTAGAGGCTCCAGATTTGTAAAACCCCTTCTGAAATTTGGGTTGCTGCATCAGGGTTGGGGGTTTTGGCAAGAGATCATCTCAGTCTCTCCTACCTGTCTCAATGTGGTCTTTTCTCATTTGATACAAAGGAATATTACAGCTAGTTTTCAGGTCTTTATCAGAGGGACTTGATCCACAAGTAGCTGTAGATTCAGCATATCCATGGGAGGAGTGAATTCAGTATCTTCCTGTATCACCATTTTGGAACAGTCCCTTTATAGTTCACTTTAAATCTATGCTTAACTTTCTACAGTCTTTTTTAACTTTCTACAATCTTTTTTTTTTTTTTTTTGCTCATAATGTTTTTTAAATTAATTTTTATTTTTTTAGTTTGTTTTGCTTTACAATACTATATTCGTTTTGCTACACATCGACATGGATCAGCCACGAGTGTACATAACTCCCCGTCCTGACCCCCACTTCCCCCCTCNATCTTATTTGGGTTTCACTTACCTTGAGCATGGGGTATCTCTTCACGGCTGCTCCAGCAGAGCCACTGCACCTTACCTTTGACAAGGGGTATCTCCTCATCGCCACCGTTCCCGACCCTCAACGTAGGATAGCTCCTCTAGGCCCTCCTGGGCCCGCCCAGCCACCACTCCTAGGTTCATCCATATCACTACAACTGATTCAATTTCATTCCCTTTTATGGTTGAGTAATATTCCATTGTATATATGTACTACATCTTCTTTATCCATTCATCTGTTGATGGACATCTAGGTTGCTTCCATATCATATCATTGCTATTGTAAATAGTGCCACAATGAACACTGGGGTACATGTGCTTTGAATTATCTTTTTGAATTATGGTTTTCTCATGCCCAGTAGTGTATCCTCTCCAACTTTCTCTCAAGCTTTCTTTCTATATAAAACATAGAACCACAAATGCATTTCTGTGTGTACATAGATAGGTATGCTTATGCTCATTTGAAAGATAAATTTATATAAATAAATACACACATGTTTACATTTGAACATTTTCTTAGGATTCCACAAAAATACATCCACTTACATCATTAATTTCTTGAAATCTTCCTCTGAAGTTATGTTTATTATTCCACATTACCTACATAGATAATGATTTAGGCTCAGGGAGATTAACATATTTAAGCACTTTTAAAAGCCTTTAAAGTTATTGTGCACTGTCATGAATTATGTGCAAATGGAACTATACAGTATGCATTGTAAATTTGGTACAGATCATTTTATTTATCATTTCAAAATATGGTATGCAATTATTTTCCCATACATCACTTTGAAGTCTAAAGGTACATGGATCAGAGTAAGATCTAGAGCAGATAGCTGATTCACACTGAGCAGTGATGGGAGATATCTCATTACCCAGGTGAAAAGAAAAGTGTCATATATGGGTATATAAATAGAAGTAAATTAAAGCAATTCACTCTTGGTACTCTCTTGGTAAAATTGAAGATAAAACCAGAGAAGTAAACTGATCACATTGGGTCAAGTGAAAAAGATATCATCTCACACATCGTATCATGGATAAACCTAAGAAAAGCAATGTAGAGACTCACAGCTGAGTTTACACTCATAGGAGATCAGCAGAGCTCAGAACAATTCTCTACCTTATAATCTCATCTGGTAGCAAAGGCAGTATATTATAGCATTAGCTTTAGGATGGCTTGTTATGCAGCAATATCTAACTGATACAATAATCAAAGTGAACAGAATGAGGAGAGTTATAATTACTCCTGATTATCCTTGTCATTTGTTCTTGTACTTCAAGATAGTTTTTATGGTTACTCTGTCATTTCAGTTCATTTCTGCTGCTGCTAAGTTGCTTCAGTCGTGTCCGACTCTGTGTGACCCCATAGATGGTAGCCCACCAGGCTCCCCGTCCCTGGGATTCTCCAGGCAAGAACACTGGAGTGGGTTGCCATTTCCTTCTCCAATGCATGAAAGTGAGAAGTAAAAGTGAAGTCGCTCAGTCCTGTCCGACTCTTAGCGACCCCAGGGACTGCAGCCTAGCAGGCTCCTCTGCCCATGGGATTTTTCAGGCAAGAGTAATAACTGTAATTGAAATCTCTCACTGGGGTTCATTTCTCAGTAACCAGAAGAGGTTGAAAGGACATGCATGTCTATGTAGGAAAACAGACTGGTAACCCTGATTCACATGACTGGACAGCAATTCAAGATGTCTGTTTAGTCACTCTTTGATCATAAAATGTGAATAGAATCATGAGTATAACAGAGTTATGGAGGATAATGATAGTGATCATTCACCATCCTTCTTGGGTTATGACAAAATGCAGTGGAGATACAGTTCCATTAAATCAATGACATGAATCATATTACAGGTAGCACTGAAAGTTTTCAAGTAGAAACAGGAAGATAATTGAATAAAAAAAGAAAAATGTTAATCAATCTTTCACTAATATGTATAAACCTCTCCTTAAAACGTGGACACCAATCTTCCATTCTCCAATGAGTAGATATTCAGCACGGAAAATGAATATTTTTCAAAGAAATACAATGTATGAACTACAATTTTGCTTCATCATGTTGAAGGTCCCTTGGACTGCAAGGAGATCAAACCAGTTAATCCTAAAACAATCAGTCCTGTATATTCATTGGAAGGACTGATGCTGAAGCTGCAACTCCAATACTTTGGCCATCTAATGTGAAGAGCTGACTCATTGAAAAAGACCCTGATGCTGGGAAAGATTGAAGGCAGGAGGAGAAGGGAACAACAGAGAATAAGATGGTTGTATGGACATGAGTTTGAGCAAGTTCCAGGAGTTTGTGATGGACAGGGAAGCCTGGCGTGCTGCTGTCCATGGGGTTGCAAAGAGACACAACTGAGCAACTGAACTGAAATATTGATGTTCATCTGTGATTCTAAAGCCATATTAGGTCAATCTGTTTATTAAAATGTGTCTTTCAGTGGGGACTCCTTTTGCAGACATGTATCTGATAATCATGTTGACAGTGGCCATTGTGGGCAATATGGATGCTAAGAACAGGATCCAAATGAGGAGAATAAAAATCAATGACAAATCATAGTAGTATGTTACAGTATCAATGGTGAGAAAAGGCAGTTAAGATAGTGATGTACATGAGAATATTGGATATAAGGGTGAAAATAGTGTCTCAGGTTTTCCTCCGTTATAAAATTATATAAATTGTCTTCATGATCAAACATATGTTTTTTGGTAGGAAGACTACAATTCATGACACTTCTTTTAGAGAAACATAATAAATATATCCGGTAAGACAAAAGCCATTTGTGAGGCTTTCCAGGTTGCACCAGGGGTAAAGAATGTGCCTGAAAATGCAGATGAAAGAGACACAAGTTTGATCCCTAGAGGAGGAAATGGCAACCCACACCAGTATCCTCGCCAGAAAAATTCCGTGGATAGAGAAGCCTGGTAGACTACAGTCCATAAGGTTGCATAGAGTAGGACGTGATTGAGCGACTGAGCAAGTATGTCATTTGTGAAAAGTTATTCTAAAAAAAAAAAAAAAAAAAAAAACAAACAAACTATGTTGTCTCATTTAGTCAGTGAGAATTTCCAAACATTCCTGATACACTGTTGAAGTAAATTTGTGAAAGTGGGAATAGAACAAAGAGAAAGAGATGGATGTCAGAGAGAAAATGAAGCTTAATAAAGTGATTTACATGAATTGAATAGAAACTGCTGCTGCTGCTAAGTCACTACAGTCGTGTCCGACTCTGTGCGACCCCATAGATGGCAGCTCACCAGGCTCTCCCATCCCTGAGATTCTCCAGGCAAGAACACTGGAGTGGGTTGACATTTCCTTCTCCAATGCATGAAGGTGAAAAGTGAAAGTAAAGTCGCTTAGTCGTGTCCAACTCTTAGTGACCCCATGGACTGCAGCCTGCAAGGCTCCTGCATCCATGGGATTTTCCAGGCAAGAGTACTGGAGTGGGGTGCCATTGCCTTCTCTGTCGAATAGAAAAGTTAGAGTCAAATAAATGCAAATTCCAGGAATGTATTTATTTAAAAAGAGCAAGTTCTAATTTCATAGTCTGACCAAATAGTCACAATTTCTGACTCTGAGGCTTTGATTGCTTTTTCAGTTTTATGACAACTAGCTCTTAAGCAGTTCCTCTCACAGAGAATATTTTCAGAGCCCTCTTCATGTCTTTATTCCTCAGGCTGTAGATGAAGGGGTTCAGCATGGGTGTGATGACTGTGTACATCACCGAGGCTGTTGCACTTGAGTGTGCATTGTGGGTAGCTGCCGAGCTAAGGTACACTCCAAGCATCGTACAATAAAATAAGGAGACAACAGTGAGGTGAGATGCACAGGTGGAAAATGCTTTATATTTCCCCTGAGCAGATGAGATTCTGCGTATAGAGGAGACTATCTTAGAATAAGAGTAAAGGATACCAACAAAGGGACCACCACCCAGCAGGACAGCTGCAAAATACATCACTATGTTATTAAGAAAGGTGTCAGAACAGGCAAGTTGGACCATATGATTGAGTTCACAGAAAAAGTGGGGAATTTCGATGTTTGTGCAGAAGGACAGTTGCAGCATCATTAAGCTTTGTAATGAGGAATTAATAATATTTATGATCCAGGACATCAACACCAGCAGTCCACAAAGTCTTGGGTTCATGATGACAGTTAACGCAGGGGATGGCAGATGGCCACAAAGCGGTCATAGGCCATCACAGTCAGGAGAAAAATGTCCAACACTGCAAAGAGGATGAGAAAATAAATTTGTGTGATGCAGCCTTCATAGGTGATAACTTTCCTCTGTGTCTGGATGTTCCACAGCATCTTTGGGATGGTGGTGGAAGTGAAGCAGATGTCTACAAAGGACAGGTTGGAGAGGAAGAAGTACATGGGGGTGTGCAGGTGAGAGTCTGAAGTGATGGCCAAGATGATGAGCAGGTTTCCAAAAACAGTGATCAGGTACATAGAGAGGAAAAGCCCAAATATGATGGGCTGTAGTTGTGGATCCTCTGAAAATCCTAGAAGAAGAAATTCTGAAATTCGTGTATCATTGCCTCGTTCCATATGATGAAAATGACTTCATAGAAAGAGGAAAGTAACATGACTAATTTTTCACAACTACGTGCTTTACTCATACATTTTAAATGCTGATATTTACATATTGCAGTCATGTAATTCAATAAAAATATATTTTGTGTATGAATATGGTCTCCTTTAGATTTCCTCATACCACCATTGATATGGAATTTTTGTCCCTGTCAACTCTCTCCCTGAGGGATTATGCATCCTAAAATTTTCATTAGAAATTTTTTTTCATGCATTTCAGTTGTAAAATTGAGAGCTGAACATGTTACCAATGTCTAGGAAACAAGTATAGTTTGCTGAAGAACAAAATAGGACCCTACTGTTAAATGATTGGGGTGCTTCCCATGTGGTGCAGTGGTAAAGAATCCACCTTCCCATGCAAGAGATGCAAGAGACTAGGGTTTGATCCCTGGGTCAGGAAGATCCCCTGGAGAAAGAAATGGCAGCCCACTCCAGTATTCTTGCCTGGATAATCCCATGGATAGAGGAGCCCAGTGGGCTATAGTCCATGGGGTCACAGAAAGACAGACACAACTGAGCATATACACACATTCGATGATGGAGATAGAAAATCTAAGCAAATAATAGAGATCATTACATTTCAGAGGTGGCAGGTGCTATATAGCAAGGGTAAGCTCATGTAAAGGACAGAGTGAATCACGCTTTATATTTTGCATGGGTGTTTAGGTAAGACCTGCACACAAGGTGACATTTGAACAGTGACCTCAAGCAAGAGAGGGAGGGAGATGCAAGTTTAATGAAGTGTGTACCTGGCAGAGGAAATATCTAGTGAAAGGCCTTGAGGAAGGTGCTTGTTTCCAGTGCTGAAGTCAAAGAAAGTAAAGCCAGTGTTGCAAGTGAATGAAGATGACAAAGAGTGATGAGAGATGGTGTCCCACCTGTTGAGGAGGGACGTGGTCTCTCAGCTACTGCTGAAATCCCAGGGCAAGGGACTTCTTGTTCTGTACTATATCTTGCCCTTTATTAATCCTGTTGCAAAGGGATCCTATGAATTGAAACAGCCCACCTCTTTAGTACTTTCCTTGATTGAATTCTGGCCCCACTACAGTAAGAGTCATCTTGGAGTATATGAGAACTGGTACCCTTGTTCTGAAGATTTCTGACATCTCACTAGTAGCAAACAGACACAGAACATACTGTGTCTTTCTTCACTGTGTTATTTTCATGTCTTTCTCAGCTGCAGCATTACTGAGTACACTAGGAATATGTACAACCCAAGTTGGGCAGATCAATGAACTTTACCCAATATAATATAGAAGTGATTCCCTTAAATTCCAATTCTTAAGTTTCCTATGGACAAATAAACCTGGGGTTCCACACTGAGATGGCCATTTTGTGTATTTAAACAAACATTAAATTGTCTTTTCAATAAACAGAGAGCAAAGAGAGGGAGGGAGGGAGGTAGAGAGAGAGAGTAATGATGAGAAAAATATCTTAACAAGATCATTTGGTCCCTGAGAGGCTGTGAGAAAGAATAATGTTCCTTGGTCTTGGCAGCATTCCAACCTTAATTATTTTCCTTTGATGCCGAGAAAAATAATGAGATCCAAAAGGAATTTGTCTGAAAGACAATAGTAGTGATGCCACTATGATGTCAAAAGATATCAAAGACATTTTACTTATTGTTCCCCCTAAGAGAAAATGAGCAAAAGGATAAACCAACACTTCATAAAACAAAATATACAAAGTGTAACAAAATTGGGCATTTTTAATATCAATCCATAAAAGACTTGTTTCTCCTGGGCCTGTTTCATAATTACTTGACCAATTAGTTTTTGTATGGTCTGATAAGGGATGAGGTTAGCTCTTTTTCACTTTTCTCATGTAGCATCTTTCCTTAGCTGTTCTTGGATTTGGGTTTTGAGAAACCCAACGGGCATACCCTGATCCTGGTTCTGAACTTCATCCAACATGCAGAGGCCTCCCTGGGCCATGCTTTGTAAACCCATGGTGTCCTACACCATGGCAATTTTGTATTTTTATGCTGAATAACTTCCTTCATATAATTATGTCTGAGGACATTACATCACGACACATTTATTTCATTGTACTCTGACCTCATTGTGAGACTGTGTGACCCAAAAAGGCAGGGACCTTACCTGCTTTGTTCACCTTTGTACTTTTCAGAAAGGTATATGAATATATGCTTATCCAGAAAAACACATAAGAGTGTGAAAAGCTATACAATGAAAGAATAAAGGATATACGTCAAGGCTGTATATTGTCACTCTGCTTATTTAACTTCTATGCAGAGTACATCATGAGAAACACTGGGCTGGAAGAAGCACAGGCTGGAATGAAGAATGCTGGGAGAAATATCAATAACCTCAGATTTGCAGATGACACCACCCTTATGGCAGAAAGTGAAGAGGAACTAAAAAGCCTCTTGATGAAAGTGAAAGAGGAGAGTGAAAAAGTTGGCTTAAAGCTCAACATTCAGAAAATGAAGATCATGGCATCTGGTCCCATCACTTCATGGCAAATAGATGGGAAAACAGTGGAAAGAGTGGCTGACTTTATTTTTCTGGGCTCCAAAATCACTGCAGATGGTGACTGCAGCCATGAAATTAAAAGATATACGTCAAGGCTGTATATTGTCACTCTGCTTATTTAACTTCTATGCAGAGTACATCATGAGAAACACTGGGCTGGAAGAAGCACAGGCTGGAATGAAGAATGCTGGGAGAAATATCAATAACCTCAGATTTGCAGATGACACCACCCTTATGGCAGAAAGTGAAGAGGAACTAAAAAGCCTCTTGATGAAAGTGAAAGAGGAGAGTGAAAAAGTTGGCTTAAAGCTCAACATTCAGAAAATGAAGATCATGGCATCTGGTCCCATCACTTCATGGCAAATAGATGGGAAAACAGTGGAAAGAGTGGCTGACTTTATTTTTCTGGGCTCCAAAATCACTGCAGATGGTGACTGCAGCCATGAAATTAAAAGATGCTTACTCCTTGGAAGGAAAGTTATGACCAACCTAGATAGCATATTCAAAAGCAGAAACAGTACTTTGTCAACAAAGGTCCATCTAGTCAAGGCTATGGTTTTTCCACTGGTCGTTTATGGATGTGAGAGTTGGACTATAAAGAAAGCTGAGCACCAAAGAATTGATGCTTTTGAACTCTCAAGAGTCCCTTGAACTGCAAGGACATCCAACCAGTCCATCCTAAAGAAAATCAATCCTGAATATTCATTGGAAGGACTGATGTTGAAGCTGAAACTCCAATACTTTGGCCACCTGATGCGAAGAGTTGACTCATTTGAAATGACCCTAATGCTGGGAAAGATTGAGGGCATGAGGAGAAGGGGATGACAGAGGATGAGATGGTTGGATGGCATCACCGACTCAATGGACATGGGTTTGGATGGACTCCAGGAGTTGGTGATGGACAGGGAGGCCTGGCTTACTGTGGCTCATGGGGTTGCAAAGAGTTGGACACGACTGAGCAACTGAACTGAACTGAACTGAAACCAGGTTAAAGTGAAGAGTTTCAAAAAACTTAGTGAGCAGAATTGAATGAAGAATCAGACTAAATGAAATGTGATAAAAGATAGCAATAATTTAATGGCATGAATATGTGCTGATATTTAATGAGCAAAGGCCTGATAGAAGAGAATATAATGTGTAAGGTACTGAGGACTTCCTGGCACATAGTGGATGTTCCACTATTTATTTTTGAATGGTCAGGAATTAAGTTATAATAGTTTTGAACATTTAGCAAATGGCAGGGTCGTGTTTCCATTTAGTTGCAAAAGATTATACTGTCAAATAAGATCTGGCCTGAAGCTGATTCATGTTGATGTTTAATAGAAACCAAAGCAATACTGTAAAGCAAATACCCTTTAATTAAAATTTTAAAAAATTTAAAAAAATATCAAAAAAAAGAAATTGATCATGAATGACTAGTTATCTGAAAGATTATGAAGTTGGTGTCCTAGCTCACTCATCTTACAAAAAATGAGGTATTACAATGTTAGTGTAAAGTGACCAATACATTTCAGATGAACATTCTAGAAAACTATACATAAAATTTACATGTGGCAAAATGAAAGTCAAAACACTCAGAAGTTGGAAGATAGATATTTTGAAATAAAATAAATATTTTGTCATGAAAATATCCTCCAAAAGTCAATTGAGAAATAATAATCCATAAAATTTTTTGAAATGCTGATAACTGGAGAAACCTGGGCAAATGATATATGACACAGTAATAACAGATAAGTCAAAATGATGATCAAATATGTAAAGTTTGCTGAAGCTGAGCCACAGTTTATGAAAACAAAAAATGTTTTTCATACTCATTAGCCTGAGAAATAAGTGTAAAGACCTGTCACATTGCTAGGGGTTTGAACTTTTAAACCAGTAGCAAAAGCAGTGTTGTTAATTTTGCTG
This sequence comes from Aepyceros melampus, assembly GCA_006408695.1. Taxonomy (NCBI): domain Eukaryota; kingdom Metazoa; phylum Chordata; class Mammalia; order Artiodactyla; family Bovidae; genus Aepyceros; species Aepyceros melampus. Next base: position 83,558 of record SJXQ01003045.1, on the reverse strand, counting down.
CCAGAAAATTAAAGTCTTACAGATTTGGTAAACAACCTGAAGACAGCTATAAATGTTATCATATAGATATTCTCTAACTCAAGTTTTCTGAGTGTCAACACTATTGACACTCCCAGTCAGATCAGTCTCTGTTGCTCTGTTTGTCCTATGCATTGAAAGATGTTGAGAGCCTCTGTGGCCTCCACCCAACCCTCTCCAGTGAGACAGTCAAAATGTTCCTGGACTTACTCAGAATCTTCTGCATGGGAAAAATCCTTCTTGATTTGAACCACAGGTGGTTCAAAAATCTCAACATATTTCTGTGGCATGAGTGAAATAGCACTTTAATGATAGAGTATGAAAGGCCATAGGTATGGAAATACAAAAACCTCGAATAGCCAAAGCAATCTTGAGAAAGAAGAATGGAACTGGAGGAATCAACCTGCCTGACTTCAGGCTCTACTACAAAGCCACAGTCATTAAGACAGTGTGGTACTGGCACAAAGACAGAAATATAGATCAATGGAACAAAATAGAAAGCCCAGAGATAAATCCACACACCTATGGGCACCTTATCTTTGACAAAGGAAGCAAGAATATGCAATGGATTAAAGACGATCTCTTTAAGAAGTGGTGCTGGGAAACCTGGTCAACCACTTGTAAAAGAATGAAACTAGAACACTTTCTAACACCACACACAAAAATAAATTCAAAATGGATTAAAGATCTAAACGTAAGACCAGAAACTATAAACCTCCTAGAGGAGAACATAGGCAAAACACTCTCCGACATAAATCACCTCAGGATCCTCTATGATCCGCCTCCCAGAAAACTGGAAATAAAAGCAAAAATAAACAAATAGGATCTAATTAAAATTAAAAGCTTCTGCACAACAAAGGAAACTATAAGCAAGGTGAAAAGACAGCCTTCTGAATGGGAGAAAATAATAGCAAATGAAGCAACTGACAAACAACTAATCTCAAAAACATACAAGCAACTCCTGCAGCTCAACTCCAGAAAAATAAATGACCCAATCAAAAAGTGGGCCAAATAACTAAATAGACATTTCTCCAAAGAAGACATACAGATGGCTAACAAACACATGAAAAGATGCTCAACATCACTCATTATAAAAAAAAATGCAAATCAAGACCACAGTGAGGTACCATTTCACACCAGTCAGAATGGCTGCGATCCAAAAGTCTACAAGCAATAAATGCTGGAGAGGGTGTGGAGAAAAGGGAACCCTCTTACACTGTTGGAGGAAATGCAAACTAGTACAGCCACTATGGAGAACAGTGTGAAGATTCCTTAAAAAACTGCAAATAGAACTGCCTCATGACCTAGCAATCCCACTGCTGGGCATACACACCAAGGAAACCAGAATTGAAAGAGACACGTGTACCCCAATGTTCATCACAGCACTGTTTACAATAGCCAGGACATGGAAGCAACCTAAATGTCCATCAGCAGACGAATGGATGAGAAAATTGAGGTACATATACACAATGGAGTATTACTCAGCCATTAAAAAGAATACATTTGAATCAGTTCTAATGAGGTGGATGAAACTGGAACTGATTATACAGAGTGAAGTAAGCCAGAAAGAAAAACACCAATACAGTATACTAACACATATATATGGAATTTAGAAAGATGGCAACGATAACCCTGTATGCGAGACAGCAAAAGAGACACAGATGTATAGAGCAGACTTTTGGACTCTGTGGGAGAGGGAGAGGGTGGGATGATTTGGGAGAATGGCATTGAAACATGTATACTATCATGTAAAAAACGAATCGCCAGTCTATGTTCGATGTAAGATATAGGATGCTTGGGGCTGATGCACTGGGATAACCCAGAGAGATGATATGGGGAGGGTGGTGGGAGGGGGGTTCAGGGTTGGGAACTCATATACTCCTGTGGCGGATTCATGTCAATGTATGGCAAAACCAATACAGTATTATAAAGTTAAAAAAAAAAGTGTGAGTAGCATAGCCACACTGTGAAATATTACCTAGCCACTGACACAAATACTTTAATTAATCAATCAAGCAAACAAACAGACACAGAGCTCTTTTGCCTCTGGACTAAGCTGAATTGGCTTCTTTTCTTTCTGACCTTCTCATGTACCATCATCTAGACTGGAGACTTACCTGGATGGGGGAACTCTGGGATGAAGCCCTCTGAGAGGGAGTCTGAATTCTTCTCTGGAAGGCTAACGATGGAGAGGAAGGCTCTGTCCTGAGACAGAACAGCAGAAAGGGATGAAGCTACAGTCCACCTCCAATCCCAATCAGGATTAGGACTCTAAACAAAGGAAGTGAAGTGTTCATCCAGCTCAAGATTACACACACTGAGAGACTGCAGATGCTACTGTTTATAGGTCCCTCTACCTGCTCATTAGGCACATTTCTTGTTATTTCAACCTCTAAGCACATAATTCCCCTGTAGAAACCTGTTCAGGAAGGAAGGAAAATTTCCCTAAAGATTCTCTATTCACAAGGGATCAGGGTAGAAGTCAAGAGAATCCTTTTTTTTTCTTGTTTTTTTTTTTTTTTCACTCCTTCTCCATAAAATTTCCTCCCTTTCAGATCTTTAAATCTCCTAGCACCTTGTTTCAACCTTGAATTAAAGTTTTCTCCAAGTCTAAGACTGAGTATCTGAATTAGGTCTCTTGTATCTCCAAAGTTTTAGTATATGATGGGGATACAGACTCTAAATCTCCAGGAAATTTCTATTCTCTTTTTCAATAAGGGGAAGAACTCAGTTCTTTTGTTAATCAACCTTGGGGTACTACATATGTTGTCTTCATGACACTTTTGCCATAACATTTAGGAACTTCATACTTACATCTCTAGTTCTGATCTTTCATATAATTCTCCATTATAAAATATTTGTTGATGATAGTAAATATACTTAGACATTTTGTGCTAATTCTTAATCTTAGTGCCTGATAAGAATTGCTTGATTGAATATTTACAGATGTTTCATCGTGAGGAAGTACATTTAAGAACTCCATTCTCCACTGCAGAAATGGAGGTTGGAGGAGTTTAATGATATGGCCTAAGTTAATATCTGATTATTTGATGATTCTTGATTGTAAACTTGTCAGGGTGTGTCTAGTTTCCAAACTATACATCACTAGTTCTGAATCACAGAGGATTTCCCCTGGGATGTTTGATAACATCTGAAATGGTGTTGCCAAATATCTAAAATCTGTGGGAAAGCATCCTCAGAATAGTATTCTTCCTCACATGGCAACAATAAGGGGTAGCAAAGTTATTCTAAGTCAGTCCTTTTCTAATTTCATTGTAGCTACAAATCAACAACAATCCTACTACAATTTCAGAATCTGATTCAGCAGGTCCTGGTGGGTCCAAAGACTGCATTTCTAACAAGCTGCTGGATGATGCTAACTCTGTAGTCCTGGTCTGTGGACACTCTTTGAGTAGCAAGGCTATGATCCTGTGACACAATTAGTTGTAGATAGTTTTAGGTCTTCTTCTGGAAAATGTGTCTTTGCATTTAATTTTGAAGAAATAGTGTATTCACTCACTTCAAAGGCTGTGGTTAATTCTGTCTGTTTCTCTTATAGAAGGGTTCTTGAATGATACAAAATGACACACTTACAAAAAAGACTGTGTAGTAGGCAGAATGTTGTTTAGTCGCTAAGTCATGTCCACACTTTGTGACCCCATGGACCGCAATGCGCCAGGCTCCTCTGTCCATGGGTTTTCCCAGGCAAGAATATTGGAGTGTGTTGCCATTTCCTCCTCTAGGGGATCTTTCTGACCCAGGGATGGAACCTGTGTCTCCTGCTTGTCAGACAGATTCTTTACCACTGAGTCACCTGGGAAGCCCAATCAGCAAAATAAGCCAGCGAGGTCAGGGGTGGCAGCCGGGAGGAGACATTCCGCTTCCGAGGTCAGGGCGGCGGCCGGGAGGAGCTATCCCACGTCTGAGGCCAGTAGCGGCAGGGAGGAGACACCCCACGTCTAAGGTCTGGGGCGGCCGGAGAAGCCACCTCACCCCTGAGACCAGGAGTGGCAGCTAAGAGGAACCACCCACGCCCGAGGCCAGGGCCGTTGGCCGGGACGAGCAACCCGAGGAGTGGTGGCTGGGCAGGCACAGGAGCTANGATTTGATTTAGGTAATACCTGAATGGTCTAGTGGTGTTGCCCACTTTCTTCAATTTAAGTCTGAATTTGGCAATCAGGAGTTCATGATCTGAGCCAGAGTCAGCTCCTGGTCTTGTCTTTGTTGACTGTATAGAGCTTCTCCATCTTTGGCTACAAAGAATATAATCAATCTGATTTCTGTGTGACCATCTGGTGATGTCCATGTGTAGAGTCTTCTCTTGTGTTGTTGGAAGAGGATGTTTGCTATGAACAGTGCACATTCTTGGCAAAACTCTATTAGTCTTTGCCCTGCTTCATTCCACATTCCAAGGCCAAATTTGCCTGATCTTAAAGGAAAGGTTTTTCATCTTCTCACCATTGGGTATAATGTTATCTGTGGACTTGTATATATAGCCTATATTATGTGGTGGTATGCTTCCTCTGTACCCACTCTATTGAGGGTTTTTATGATAAACAAACATTTAATTTTGTCAAATGGTTATTCTGCATCTGTTGAAATGATTGGGCTTTCCAGGTGGTGCTAGTAGTAAAGAACCTGCCTGCTAATCCAGAAGACAAAAGAGACAAAGTTTCAGTCCTTGGATTGGGAAGATCGCCTGGAAGAAGAAATGATAACCCACTCCAGTGTGCTTGCCTGGAAAGTGCCATGGAGAAAGGAATCTGGTGGGCTACAGTCCATGGGTTCACAAAGAGATGGACATGACTGAAGCGACTTAGCACAGCACACTGAAATTATCATATGATATTTATCCTTCCTTTGGTTAATTTGGTGTATCATTTGACTGATTTGAGGATGTTTAATGATCCTTGAAGAAAGCTGAGCACTGAAGAGTTGATGCTTTTGAACTGTGGTGTTGGAGAAGACTCTTGAGAGTCCCTTGGACTGCAAGGAGATCCAACCAGTCCATTCTGAGGGAGATCAGTCTTGGGATTTCTTTGGAAGGAATAATGCTGAAGCTGAAACTCCAGGACTTTGGCCACCTCATGTGAAGAGTTGGGGCAGGAGGAGAAGAGGACGACAGAGGATGAGATGGCTGGATGGCATCACTGACTCGATGGATGTGAGTCTGAGTGAACTGTGAGTGTTGGTGATGGATAGGGAGGCCTGGTGTGTTGTGACTGTGGGGTCACAAAGAGTCGGACATGACCAAGAGACTGAACTGAACCATTCTCGCATCCTTGAAGTGAGTCCCACTTGATCATGATGTATGATCCATTAGATATATTTTTGAATTTATTTGCTAATATTTTTTGAAGATTTTTGCATGTGTGTTCATCAAGGATATTGGTCTACAATTCTTTATCCTTTTATTGTCCTTGTCTGATTTTGAATCAAGGTAATGCTGGCCTTGTAAAGTGAGTTTGGAAGCATTTTTCCTCTTTGATTTTTTGAAAGTTTTTGGAAGATAGATACTAAATCTTTAATGTTTATTAGAATTTATTAGTGAAGCTTCTGGTCCTGGACCTTTGTTTGTTGTGAGGTTTTTGGTTACTGATTCAACATCCTTACTAGTAACTAGAGTATTCATATTTTCTGTTTCTTCATGATTCCCTCTTGGGAAAATGTTTGTTTTGTAGGAATGTTTCTGTTTCTTCTAGGTTGTCCAATTTGATGGTATAAATATTCATAATAGTCTTTTGTGGTCCTTTGCATTTCTGTGATATTAATTGTGGTTTTTCCTCTTTCATTTCTGAATTATTTGAGCCCTTTCTGTTTTTTCTATGCTGCCATCTTAAACTGTCACCCAAATATTTTATATTAGCCCAACAAGACTCATTTTAAGCTTCTGACATCCAATAGAATAAATATGTTTATTTAAGCAACTAGTGTGGAAGTATTTTGCAATTGGACTAGAAATCTAATGTAGACACTTATTCAATAAAATTTGTTTGCAAGAATAAAATTTAATCCTCTCCATTCACTAGCTTAGCTTGAGTAAGGGCATGTTATGTCAAAAACCCATATTAAGTAAATAAAAACCCATATTAAGTAAAAAAAAAAATTACTAAATCAATTTGAAGATATTCTGCCTCATTAACTGATACAATACATTTTTAATTTTATAGATGTAAATGACAACTGTCTGCCTGTGATTCTTTTGTGACATTGAGGTAGGAAAAGTAATTCACATCAAATTGAGGTATTCATTTGCACTTAAAATATTTGTGTCTGTATTTCTATATTTTTATTTTATATTAATTCAAATGTTCATTATTTTCATTTCCATTCTCTCCCAGTTTCTCTCATTTCCTTTCTACATAAAAGATGTCTGTGTGCATGCACACATGTGTATTACACTGTTTATTTGAAAGAAAAAAATGTATACACACAGAAACAAACTTAGCCCTTAGCTGTTTTCTTTGGATTAGAAAAGAAATGTCCACACATTTCATTTGTTCCTCATAGCATCCATATGAAGCTTTGTTTAGTATTTCACAACACCTTCACAAACAAGGAAACAGGCTCAGGGAGCTTAATTTTTTTCCCCAAATTACATAATAAAGCATGTAAAGCTATGTGCACTGTCAAATTAAACACAAAGATAAATAGGCATTATGTTCTCAGTTTTGGATAGCTTGTTTATTTCATTAAATCATACGCTTTTTACATATTTACTTGTTTAGACTGCACAGGTTCTTCATTGTGGTGTGCAGGCTTCTCTCCAGTCGTGGCATGTGGGCTCTCTAGTTGAGGTGCAGGGGCTTAGTTGCCCAGTGGCATGTGGGATCTTACTTCCCGGACCAAGGATCAAACCTGTGTCCCTTGCATTGGAAGGCAGATTTTTAATCACTGGACCATCAAGGAAGCCCCCCAAACTGTTATGCAGTTTATTTGTGTAATTATATTCCAATAACTTAATTAAATGGAAAGGAATCCGATGGTGACTGGCTAAGGGTTGAATCTAGGGCTTAGGGAGGTGGTTCTCACTTAACATGGGTGAGAGCTGTCTTCTAACTGGGAAGGAAGTCGAACGTTATTTATGGATATAGAAATGCTGAAATTAAATATAAGTAATTCACATGATAAACTTTTTTTTTTTCTGTAAATAGGAGATCAGTATAGATACAGAAATAACCATAAACTGATTCAAGACAGAAGAGCATGGCATCTTTACTCAACATCACTTAGAATCAGAATAGAGAGATTTACAGCTGACTACACACCATGGGGAGAACAATAAAGGTTGGTACAATTCCCCAGTATATAATTTCATTTGACAATAAAATATAGAGGCCTTGAATTCAAATAAATGGAAAATTTGGGAAATAAATAGAAGGATCACGTTCTACTTCAGCAACCTGATCAAAGAATTGGGCTCTGAGGTTTTCAGCCCTAAAATCACAGGCATTTCTTCAGCCCCAGGAAAACTGGTCCTTATATAGCTGCCATCCCAATGATCCTTTTCAGAGCCCTCTTTATGGCTTTATTCCTCAGACTATAGATGAAGGGATTCAGCATGGGTGTGACCACAGTGTATATCACCGAGGAAAGAGCACTTGATTGTGAGCTGTGAGTAGCAGCAGAGCTAAGATACACTCCCAGGACTGTACAAAAGAATAAAGAGACAACTGAGAGGTGAGAGGCACAGGTGGAAAATGCTTTATACTTCCCCTGAGCAGAGGAAATTCCTAGTATAGAGGAAACTATCTTAGAATATGAGTAAAGAATTCCAGTGAGGGAAATGCCACCATACACCCCAGTCGCAAAATACATCAACATGTCATTAAGGAAAGTGTCAGAACAAGCAAGTTGAACTACTTGATTAACTTCACAGAAAAAGTGGGGGATTTCCAAGTCTGTACAGAAGGCCAGCCACAACACCATTATGCTTTGTGTCAAGGAATTCGGAGCACTCATGATCCAGGACAGCAGGACCAGGAGTCCACAGACCCAGGGTTTCATGATGACCGTGTAGTGGAGTGGGTGGCAGATGGCCACAAAGCGGTCATAGGCCATCACAGTCAAGAGGAACACATCCAATGTTGCAAAAAATAAGAAAAAATGCAACTGGATGATGCAGCCTTCATAGGTTATTACTTTGTTCTGTGTCCTTATGTTTCTCAACATCTTTGGGACGGTGGTGGAGATGAAGCAGATGTCTACAAAGGACAGATTGGAGAGGAAGAAGTGCATCGGGGTGTGGAGGTGGGAATCTGAGAGGACAGCCAGGATGATGAGCAGATTTCAAACACAGCGATCAGGTATATGGAGAGGAAAAGCCCAAATATGAGGGGCTGCAGTTCTGGTTCATTTGATAATCCCAGAAGAATAAATTCTGAAACTGGTGTCTCATTCCCGAGTCTCATGTGATGCAAATGACTTCCTAGAAACAAAAAATAGCATGACTAATTTTTCAAAAATTGGCATTGCAAACATAGGTGAACTCTAACATTTATATTTTGCATTCAAAAAATATTCATGACTTTGTATAGAAATTTCCCCTTCAAGCCAATCTCTTGTGTCATCTCCAAATACGAAAGCCTATCTTTCAGTTAGCTTTTCCCCCCAGTGGTCAGTTATTCTACATTTGTAATGAGGGATTTTGTCATGCATTTGAGGGAATACAAATTTAAGGCCTACTAATTTCTGGAGAAAGAGAAGAGAGTGCTGAGAGGCAATAGGTCCTGTAGCTCAATGGTGGAGAAAATATATAAGGAAAAAATTTAAAAACTCATACAAATGATCATATGTTGACAAGTGCAGAAAGGGAAAATAGATAAATATAAAGAAATCATCTCCAAATACGAAAGCCTATCTTTCAGTTAGCTTTTCCCCCCAGTGGTCAGTTATTCTACATTTGTAATGAGGGATTTTGTCATGCATTTGAGGGAATACAAATTTAAGGCCTACTAATTTCTGGAGAAAGAGAAGAGAGTGCTGAGAGGCAATAGGTCCTGTAGCTCAATGGTGGAGAAAATATATAAGGAAAAAATTTAAAAACTCATACAAATGATCATATGTTGACAAGTGCAGAAAGGGAAAATAGATAAATATAAAGAAGAGAGTTGATGAGGGTATTATTTTTTACTGGGTGTTTAGGTAGCCTGGAAAACATTTATTCAGAGACCTCAAGAAAGAAAACTAAGGAGACATGAGTCTCTCTGAGTAGAAGTGTGTGCTAGTCAGAGGGAACAGTTGTGTTTCAAAACAACCAACTCCCTGACTTCCTTCTCTCCCAGTGACTCCCCACTGTGAAACGAGCCCCAGATTCCACAGCTTCAAATCCTAGCCTTGACTCTCCATGACTGAACCACCACTTCACCCTCATGCTGCCCTCACTGACATTAGTCTCATGAATATTAAACTTGAGTCACAGCTTCACTTGATGCCACAGGCTCAAGACTCAGAGCTTATATGCACATCCTTAGAGAATCAACCACTCTATTTGGAATTTTCACTCCTCCCTATCTCCAAAACACCATCTTCTTTTTCAGATCATTTCTTTCATGAATTCTCCTCTTTTTTAAACATTTGTACAGAAAACAGGGAATTTCACTTCCAGTCATTTAGATACAGGGTTATCATTATGAGGTTTTAATTAATTCTGCACCTTTTATTCATTGTTAGACTATAAGTGGCTTGAGGCATATGTCAATATCATACATACTCTTCAACCCCTTAGATTTTGTTTAGTCGTGAGCAGTACCTGAATAAATACATACTGCATGAAGGAAGAAAAAAGACATGTTTTCATAGAAATCGCTAAAAAGGACCAGGGAAACATTAACATAGTTTTCAAAGACATGCTGGAGAAACGTTTCCCATATCCTGAGATTCACACCTGTTAGAGGTTCAGACTATGTAGTTTGTAAGAATAAAATAAGGTAGAAAAAATAAAATGCAAAATTAAAATGTCAGACTGCATCACATACAGTAGGATTTTTCTGACTCTCTTTGTTCCGATGCCTGTGTTTCTGTACGCTCATGCCCACGCATGCATGCATGGATCACATGACAGAGTCAAAAAAGTTTCTTACCCACTGCAGTAAATGTAAGAAGACGTTTATAAGAGACCAGTCCTTGCCGAGGGAGAAGCAGTATGAATAGAGGCCAAGGCAAGAGCAGGTTGCAGAGGACCAGACAGGAGTGTTGGGGGCTGAAGTGACCTTAGACTCAAGGGCCCACACACTGACTGCACTTCTATTATAAAATGTCAGACTGCATCACATACAGTAGGATTTTTCTGACTCTCTTTGTTCCGATGCCTGTGTTTCTGTACGCTCATGCCCACGCATGCATGCATGGATCACATGACAGAGTCAAAAAAGTTTCTTACCCACTGCAGTAAATGTAAGAAGACGTTTATAAGAGACCAGTCCTTGCCGAGGGAGAAGCAGTATGAATAGAGGCCAAGGCAAGAGCAGGTTGCAGAGGACCAGACAGGAGTGTTGGGGGCTGAAGTGACCTTAGACTCAAGGGCCCACACACTGACTGCACTTCTATTCCTCCAGGGCCTCACTACAGTGTCCACATCAGGCCCTCGGTCAATTCTTTATTACATATTTATTCCTGCGTATTTGTCCACAATTTTCATAGTGACAGTTTCCAGTAATGAGTAAGACTCTCCTTTTTAATGCTTTTCTTTCTTTTAAAAATAGAGTTTATTTATTTAATTTTGGTTGTGTTGGGTCTACATTGCTGTGCGGACTTTTCTCTAGATGAAATGAGCAGGGGCTACTCTCTAGTTGTGGTGTGGCTTTCTCATTGCTGTGACTTCCCATTGCAGAGTCCAGGCTCTAGGGTGTATGGGTTTGAGTAGTTGCACCTCCTGGGCTCCAGATCACAGGCTTAATAATTGTTGTGCACAAGCTTCGTTGCTCCACAGCATGTGAGATCTTCTTGGATCAGGGATTGGACCATGTCTCCCACATTGGCAGGTGGATTCTTCACTACTGAGCCAGTACGTAAACCCCCTATCACTTTTCTTAAGTGGCATTTTTCTTTGTTATTCCCTGGCTTTGATTTTTTTGGTGGCAAATCCCTTGGTCACACTCTACTTCTGAGACTTGTCCCATCTGTGATAAACTCCTCATCATATACCCTACAAAATCCTATAAATACCACAGAACCTATCCCTTCCTTCACGTGATTGTACCTGATGACACTTTGCAATATATGTGTTTATTTTATTCTGAAATATTTCTCCATTAAAATGTTAGATCCAAATCATCATAGACCTTACCTGCTTTATACACTCTTGTGCCTTCATAGAGGTATGAATAAAATTACAGAGGAAATAATAGAGCAAAAAAAGAAAAGAACAATAACACTCAAATGCCAGTATAAGAAACAATGTGCATAGATAATATGTAATAGAGAAACAAATGATAATTCACCCCCCAAATATATTCAGCCTACCAGGTAACAAACCTAATGCAAAATTAAGCCTTTTAGCATAATATGACTGTATACTAAACTCAGTTTTTTCAAGTGAATACTCAATGTGAGAAAAGATTCTACGAAATGTGTGTCTTAAGTACTGTAAACTTCCAGGTAGTAGCTATTCCATTGATCTGGATCTTCCTTATGAATATAGAACATGCTCAAATATACCCCATCTCAAAAATCAAAAATAAATACATAAAATGTCATCACTTCACTGCAAACCATTCTTGACCAAATAGCATGTTTTCCTACTCTCTTAAACTGCAAATCTCCTTGGAAATGTTCAACTTTTACTGACACCACTATGCCTTCCATTTCTTCTTGAATCTCCTCTAACTAGGTTTTCATCCCCATCACATAATTATCAACAATTCTTGAATTGCTGAATGCAATAGACACTTGTCTTTTTTACATATGAAACAAACTGATTATAAATTATTAAGACAATCTTGGCTCTGGACCAGCAGTTTGGGCTTTCAGGTGACCTCAAGTAAATGTTCTTGGGTTTCATCCTCTCTGACTTTCTCCTGCTGGGCTTTCAGACTCACCCAGACAGGAAGTCTGAGAGGAAGGTCTCTGTGCAGAAGTCCAAATTCCTCCTGAAGGGTTGATGGTGGAGACTGAAGCTCTGAATCCAGACAAGAGAGAAGGAAAGAATGAAGCATGGGTCTCTGAACCATACTTAAGAACCCAAATGCAAAACCATGCCCCATTCAGCTCAAGGTAAGCTGCTGAGACACTGCAGCAGCGGAGATATTTATAGCTCTGTGTATTTGCTATATCAGCTCATTACACATGTTCAGCACATTTTCCACTATTACTTCAATCCTCACACATCATTTCCTCAGGGGAAGTTGTCTGGACAGAATGGAAATTTTTCAGCTGATTGGTCATTCCCAGGAGACCAGATTAGAAGTCAAGTGTATCCAATTCTTATTACTACTCCATGAACCCTCCTGTATCCCAGAGTTTTAACACTGACACTTTTTGCAACCCGGAGTCAAGGTGTCCTCTAAGTCTGAGGAACCTGTCTGGACTAGGACCCTTGGCTTTTTTCTTGTGATGGGAATGCAGCTCTTGCTATCTCTGGAAAATTATTATTTCCTTCTCAATAAGGGATAGAGCTGTGTTCCTTTGCTATGAAACCATAGGTAAAATAATCCCTGACTTCAAAACGCTTTTGACACATCAATTAGGTGTTTTCTGTTTTAATACAAGTGAAAAGCTAGGGTTTAATCATTTAATCATAAAAAAACTTGGTAATGATAAGAGATCCACATGGATCTTTTAATGCACCATGGACTGAGCTTAGCATCTTATATCTTTTGTCTCATTTGTTACTTTGCCACAGAACATCTTATGAGGATGTACAATTATAAGCCTCATTCTAAATTTGCAAAATTGTGGTTCAGAAGTGTGAGGTGATTAAACTGATTATCAGGGAAATGCAAATCAAAACCACAATGAGGTACCATCTCATGCCAGTTAGAATGGCTGCTATCCAAAAATCTACAAATAATATATGCTGGAGAGGGTTTGGAGAAAAGGGAACCCTCTTACACTGTTGGTGGGAATGTAAACTAGTACAGCCACTATGGAGAACAGTGCGGAGATTCCTTAAAAAAACTGGAAATAGAACTGCCTTATGACCCAGAAATCCCACTGCTGGGCATACACACCAAGGAAACCAGAATTGAAAGAGACACGTGTACCCCAATGTGCATCGCAGCACTGTTTATAATAGGCAGGACATGGAAGCAACCTAGATGTCCATCAGCAGACGAATGGATAAGAAAGCTGCACTACATGTACACAAAGGAGTATTACTCAGCCGTTAAAAAGAATGTATTTGAATCAATTCTAATGAGGTGGATGAAACTGGAGCCTATTATACAGAGTGAAGTAAGTCAGAAAGAAAAACACCAATACAGCCAATATAGTATACTAATGCATATATATGGAATTTAGAAAGACGTTAATGATAATGCTATATGCGAAACAGAAAAAGAGACACAGATGTATAGAACAGTCTATTCGACTCTGTGGGAGAAGGTGAAGGTGGGATGATCTGAGAGAGTAACATTGAAACATGTATATTACCATATGTGAAATAGATGGCCAGTCCAGGTTCGATGCATGAGGCAGGGTGCTTGGGGCTGGTGCACTGGGATAACCCAGAGGGATGAGATGGGGAGGGAGGTGGGAGGGGTGTTCAGGATGGGGAACACATGTACACCCATGGCTGATTCATGTCAATGTATGGCAAAAACCCCTACAATATTGTAAAGTAATTAGCCTCTAATTAAAATAAATTAAATTAAATTTAAAAAATAATAAAAAAACCCCAAAGCTATGAAGTGAGTAAGGTGTGTGTGGTGATTACATGAGATTTTTCTAATTCTCTTGCTCTAGGTCAGTGGTTCTCAGTCATTATTCTGTATGAGATAGAAGAAAAGGCCTGATAAAGTGAGTTACTTAAATTACATAGTGAAGGTGCCAAGTAGAGCTTATTCAATATGAGCAATACAACTTCTAACTATTCTTTTAGTAAAATAAAAGAAAAAACTTGAAATGATATATGTCACTTGAAAAGATACTATTCTTAAGAAATTCCCATAGACTCAAGAAATAAAAGGGAATTTTCAAATATTTCTGACATGTTTGGAAGAAAATATGTCAAAGCAGGAAAATGAAATAAATGGGAAAGCTTAACAAACTGCATTATTTACATATAAACAGAAGTTGAAGTCAAAAAATGCAAAATTAAGGAAGCAATAGAAAAGACAAATTATAAGTTCACAGTCTTATGGAAGAATGGCAATTTCTGGATCCACTTATTAGCTCCAGGAGAGTTTGTCCTTTTATTGCTCAATGAACCTTTTCAGAGCCTCTTTTATGTCTTTATTCCGAAGACTGTAGATGAAGGGGTTCAGCATCGGGGTGACCACAGTGTACATCACTGAGGCTATTGCACTTGAGTGTGAGTTGTGGACATCAGCAGGGTTAAGGTACACTCCTAGGATTGTACAATAAAATAAGGAGACAACTGAGAGGTGAGATGCACAGGTGGAAAACGCTCTGTACTTCCCCTGAGCTGATGAGATTCCTCGTATGGAGGAAACTATCTTAGAGTAAGAGTAAAGTATTCCAGTGAATGGACCACCACTCAGCAGCCCAGCTGCAGCATACACCATCACATCATTAAGAAAGGTGTCAGAACAGGCACTTCGGACCACCTGATTGAGTTCACAGAAATAGTTGGGGATCTCCGGCACTCTACAGAAGGACAGCCGCAACATTATTAAGATCTGTATCAAGGAATTCAGGGCACTCATCACCCACGACACTAGAACCAGCAGTCCACAGAGCCAGGGGTTCATGATGACTGTGTAGTGCAGGGGGTGGCAGATGGCCACAAACCGGTCATAGGCCATCACGGTCAGGAGGAAGTCATCCAGCCCTGCAAAGAGCAGTAAAAAGTATACCTGGGTGATGCAGCCTGCATAGGTGATAGCTTTGCTCTGCATCTGGATGTTCCAAAGCATCTTTGGGATGGTGGTGGAGATGAAGCAGATGTCTACAAAGGACAGGTTGGAGAGGAAGAAGTACATGGGGGTGTGGAGGTGGGAGTCTGAGCTGACGGCCAGGATGATGAGCAGGTTTCCAAACACAGTGATCAGGTACATGGTGAGGAAAAGCCCAAATACGAGGGGTTGAAGTTCTGGCTCATTTGATATTCCAAAAAGAAGAAATTCTGAAATATGTGTACCGTTCTCTGGTTCCATGTGGTAGAGGGAATGACCTGGAATTAAATCCCCCAAAATGATATGACCACTTTTCACAAAAATGAGCATTACTGGCATAGTCAAATGATACAATTTATATTTTGCAGTCCTGAAATCAATACCTATAATTTTGGTGTGAAATCTGTCCCTTTCAGGGCATTCCCTGTTCCATCTCTGATTACAAATTCCTGTTCTTTTGCAGCCATTTTCCCAAGAGGTCAGGTATTGCATACTTTTAATGAGATTTCTGTCAATCCTCTGGGGCTCATAAACTGAGTACTTACCAGCTTCAAGGAAAGGGGTAGAGTGTGCTGAGAGACAAAAGTTCCTATAATTGGATGCTGGATAAATAATGTTAGCAAATATAAAATCATATAGCATATTAAATGGTGACAGGTAAAATGAAGAAAAAAGGGGCATAAGGGAGAGAGGCTGGGGTATTATTCTTTACTGGATGTTCAGGTAGGCTGGCAAAGTAGGTAACGTTTGAACAGAGATCTCAAGGAAGAGATGCCTGGTAGAAGGAATGACCGGTGCAAAGGCCCTGAAGAAGACACCTGTTTCAGGCTCCAAAGAAGCCAGTTTCCCAAGGGGAAGATACAAGAGGGGGCCAGAGGATGCTAAGGAATGAAGTGGCCTTCCTGGGGCCACTCAGCCTTAAGGTACTGCTACTGCTGCTGCTAAGTCACTTCTGTCGTGTCCGACTCTGTGCATCCCCATAGACGGCAGCCCACCAGGCTCCCTGTCCCTGAAATTTTCCAGGTAAGAGTACTGGAGTGGATTGCCATTTCCGTCTCCAACGCATGAAAGTGAAAAGAGAAAGTGAAGTCTCTCAGTCAAAGTGAAAGTGAAATCTCTCAGTCGCGTCCAACTCATAGCGACTCCATCCATGGGATTTTCCAGGCAAGAGTACTGGAGTGGGGTGCCATTGCCTTTTCTGACCTTAAGGTACAGGGAGTCTGTAATTCACAAGTTGTTCTTTGCACCTTATTAATTTTATTTCTTAAGGAATCCTGAGCACAAAAATCAATCTACTTTTTGTTTTCATATTTGGTTGACATTCTGTCATCTGTATTTTCAGGGGAACATTTTGGTGTGCACCAGTTCATGTACCCTTCCTTTGAGGACTCTCATGGCCTACAACACACACACACACACACACACACACACACACAGCACTGTGGTGGGGCTATTCTTCTGTCTGTAACTTTTATTTAATCCCATGTCTTTTTCCCTGCTAGACTGTGAGAACCTCGACACATGCAGCAATGTTATACACGTTCACCACCTTTTCCCTACCCCACTCCAAGCAGATTTAGTGGGGAACTGGAACTAATTCAATATATATTGCATGGACTTGAAAGAATATGGCTGCACAAAAATTGCTGCCAATAAAGGACAATAAGAGACAGAAAAGATGCAGGGGAATACTAGAATAGGCATGGAGAACAAGCACGAGGAATGCTTCCATGTTCTCAGATTAGGTCCCATTGGAGGTTTGAACTATGGTCTGCAAAAATGAAATAGAATATAATAAATGAAACACACAAAAAGTATCAGAGTGTATTATAACTAGTAAGGATACACACAAAACCATTTCTGACCCTCTGCTCAGTCATATGCATGGTTAGGAACCTGCCTGTGTGTGTCTGTGTGTGTTTGTCTCTGTTTGTCTATACAGACATGCTCGTGTGCATGTGCAGTTGTGAAGTCACGTCTGATTCTTTGCAATCAACCCAGGATCATGATGTAAAAGGCATATCTTACTTTGGGACTTAGTCAAAAAGTCTGGAATCCACTGCAGTAAAGGCAAGAAAACTTTTAAAAGGGCAGCTCCTGCTAATGAGGGAAAATCAATATGAATAAAAAGCCCAACAGAGAAGCCAGGTTTCAGAGAGAAGAGGCAGCTGTTTGGGTGCTGAAGTACCTTGGATTCAAGGGAGCACAGGCCACTGGACCTTTATTGTTCCACTTGCTTCATCATGTCATCAGTGTCAGGTCCCTGATCTAATTTTTAATCCTCTACCTATTCCTATTTATTTGCCACACTAGTTTTCTTTTTTTTTTTCATTCACACTAGTTTTTATATGGTCCAATAGTGAATGAGATTGGCCTTTCTCTTATTTTTCTCTGTGTAATTCTTCTCTTGGGCTGTAAATTTTTATCTCTCTCTCTCTTTTTTTTCCTTTCGGACATATCCAGTAGGCTTCCTTTTTGACACTAGTCCAGATTCTGCTCCTTATACCTCGTGCAAAATTCTTCCCAGCTCATACTCTGTAATATACTGCATTTGCCGCAACTGTCTGTCTCCATTCTTCAGATGAATTATCCCTGAGGATTTTATGTTATTCATGCACTTATTGTATTGTGTTCTGTTTTCTCTATTATAATATCCAAATGAGCAAGAAGCTCCTCTGTTTGGTTCACATTTTTGTTTTCATAAATTTGTGCATTGCTTCATCATGTCATCAGTGTCAGGTCCCTGATCTAATTTTTAATCCTCTACCTATTCCTATTTATTTGCCACACTAGTTTTCTTTTTTTTTTTCATTCACACTAGTTTTTATATGGTCCAATAGTGAATGAGATTGGCCTTTCTCTTATTTTTCTCTGTGTAATTCTTCTCTTGGGCTGTAAATTTTTATCTCTCTCTCTCTTTTTTTTCCTTTCGGACATATCCAGTAGGCTTCCTTTTTGACACTAGTCCAGATTCTGCTCCTTATACCTCGTGCAAAATTCTTCCCAGCTCATACTCTGTAATATACTGCATTTGCCGCAACTGTCTGTCTCCATTCTTCAGATGAATTATCCCTGAGGATTTTATGTTATTCATGCACTTATTGTATTGTGTTCTGTTTTCTCTATTATAATATCCAAATGAGCAAGAAGCTCCTCTGTTTGGTTCACATTTTTGTTTTCATAAATTTGTGCACATATATGGAAAAAAATTGAAAACGAGGTTGAAACAAAACTAGGTTAAATATGGCAGTATCAAAACAAAATTAAGTGAAATATAATTAAAGTCTGGCAGGCAGATTCTTTACCACTGTGCCACCTGAAAAGCCACTAATAAAGTACTTATAAATAAATTAGTCAACCAACAAACAAATATGTCCAAGTCTTGGCTCTGAATTAGTCTGCTGAGAATCTCTTGTGACCTTGGGTAAAATTTTTCATCTTCCATTCTCTCTGAATCTTACCTGAAGTATCTGTAAGTCCCTAGACCCACCTAGTTAGGTTCTTTGAAAGGAAGATCTTGTGTAGAAGGCTGAATTCCTTAAGGATGGTTTATGGTGGAGTCTGAAGCTGTATTCTCAGACAAGACAGCAAGAGGAGCTAAAGCCCCTTTGCAGACGCAGGACTCCAAAAGTAACGAGCATGTCTCCTCTACCCTGAGGTGGCAGAAGCAGAAGGACTGCAGCATGTGAGATATTTATGGGTGCCTAGATTACTCATGGCCTACAACACACACACACACACACACACACACACACACACACAGCACTGTGGTGGGGCTGTTCCTCTGTCTGTAACTTTTATTTAATCCCATGTCTTTTTCCCTGCTAGACTGTGAGAACCTCGACGCATGCAGCAATGTTATACATGTTCACCACCTTTTCCCTACCCCACTCCGAGCAGATTTAGTGGGGAACTGGAACTAATTCAATATATATTGCATGGACTTGAAAGAATATGGCCTCACAAAAATTGCTGCCAATAAAAGACAATAAGAGACAGAAAAGATGCAGGGGAATACTAGAATAGGCATGGAGAACAAGCACGAGGAATGCTTCCATGTTCTCAGATTAGGTCCCATTGGGGGTTTGAACTATGGTCTGCAAAAATTAAATAGAATATAATAAATGAAACACACAAAAAGTATCAGAGTGTATTATAACTAGTAAGGATACACACAAAACCATTTCTGACCCTCTGCTCAGTCATATGCATGGTTAGGAACCTGCCTGTGTGTGTCTGTGTGTGTTTGTCTCTGTTTGTCTATACAGACATGCTCGTGTGCATGTGCAGTTGTGAAGTCACGTCTGATTCTTTGCAATCAACCCAGGATCATGATGTAAAAGGCATATCTTACTTTGGAACTTAGTCAAAAAGTCTGGAATCCACTGCAGTAAAGGCAAGAAAATTTTTAAAAGGGCAGTTCTAGTGTGTGTTTGTCTCTGTTTGTCTATACAGACATGCTCGTGTGCATGTGCAGTTGTGAAGTCATGTCTAATTCTTTGCAATCAACCCAGGATCATGATGTAAAAGGCATATCTTACTTTGGAACTTAGTCAAAAAGTCTGGAATCCACTGCAGTAAAGGCAAGAAAATTTTTAAAAGGGCAGTTCTTGCTAATGAGGGAAAATCAATATGAATAAACAGCCCAACAGAGGAGCCAGGTTTCAGAGAGAAGAGGCAGCTGTTGGTGCTGAAATACCTTGGATTCAAGGGAGCACAGGCCACTGGACCTTTATTGCTCCACTTGCTTCATCATGTCATCAGTGTCAGGTCCCTGATCTAATTTTTAATCCTGTACCTATTCCTATTTATTTGCCACACTAGTTTTCATATGGTCCAAGAGTGAATGAGGTTGGCCTTTATCTTATTTTTCTCTGTGTAATTCTTCTTTGTTACTCTTGGGCTGTAATTTTTTATCTCCTTTTTTTTTTTTCCTTTCGGACATATCCAGTAGGCTTCCTTTTTGACACTAGTCCAGGTTCTGCTCCTTATACCTCGTGCAAAATTCTTCCCAGCTCATACTCTGTAATATACTTCATTTGCCGCAACTGTCTGTCTCCATTCTTCAGATGAATTATCCCTGAGGATGTTATGTTATTCATGCACTTATTTTATTGTATTCTGTTTTCTCTATTATATGAGCAAGAATGAGCAAGAATCTCCTCTGCTTGGTTCACATTTTTGTTTTCATAAATGTGTGCACATATATGGAAAAAAATTGAAAACGAGGTTGAAACAAAACTAGGTTAAATATGGCAGTATCAAAACAAAATTAAGTGAAATATAATTAAAATCTAGCAGGCAAATTTTGTCTCCATTCTTCAGATGAATTATCCCTGAGGATGTTATGTTATTCATGCACTTATTTTATTGTATTCTGTTTTCTCTATTATATGAGCAAGAATGAGCAAGAATCTCCTCTGCTTGGTTCACATTTTTGTTTTCATAAATGTGTGCACATATATGGAAAAAAATTGAAAACGAGGTTGAAACAAAACTAGGTTAAATATGGCAGTATCAAAACAAAATTAAGTGAAATATAATTAAAATCTAGCAGGCAAATTCTTTACTACTGTGCCACCTGAAAAGCCACTAATAAAGTACTTATAAATAAATTAGTCAACCAACAAACAAACGTGCAAGTCTTGGCTCTGAACTAGTCTCCTGAGAATCTCTTGTGACCTTGGGTAAAATTTCTCACCTTCCATTCTCTCTGAATCTTACCTGAAGTATCTGTGAGTCCCTAGACCCACCTAGTTAGGTTCTTTGAAAGGAAGATCTTGTGTGGAAGTCTGAACTCCTTAAGGATGGTTTATGATGTAGTCTGAAGCTGTGTTCTCAGACAAGACAGCAAGAGGAGCTAAAGCCCCTTTGCAGACGCAGGACTCCAAAAGCNTAACGTTGCTTCCTGACCTGCATATAGGTTTCTAAAGAGGCAGGTCATGGGGTCTGGTGTTACCATCTCTTTCAGAATTTTCCACAGTTTATTGTGATCCACACAGTCAAGGGCTTTGGCATAGTCAATAAAGCAGAAATAGATGTTTTTCTGGAACTCTCTTGCTTTTTCCATGATCCGGCAGATGTTAGCAATTTGATCTCTCTTTCCTCTGCCTTTTCTAAAACCACCTTAGTCCTTAAGTGACAGCAAATAATAGACCTATGAAAATTACTTTTGATAATCAGAGTAATGGCCTCCAAATGATGACTACATCCTAATCCCCAGAACTTTTGATTATATTATTTTACATAGCAAGAGGGGATTAAGGTAGCAGATGGAGGAAGGTTGCTAATCAGTGACTTTAAGCTAAGAAGATCGACTATGATTATCTGGAAGAGACTAATGGAATCACAATGAGCCTCTGACTGTAGAAGAGGAAGACAGTTGAAATCAGAGAAAGACTTGAAAATGTTACATTACTGTCTTTATGGAGAAGGCAATGGCAACCCACTCCAGTACTCTTGCCTGGAAAATCCCATGGATGGAGGAGCCTGGTAGGCTGCAGTCCATGGGGTCACTGAGTTAGACACGACTTCACTTTCACTTTCACTTTTCACTTTCATGCGTTGGAGAAGGAAATGACAACCACTCCAATATTCTTGCCTGGAGAATCCCAGGGACAGGGGAGCCTGGTGGGCTGCCATCTATGGAGTCGCACAGAGTCGGACATGACTGAGGTGACTTAGCAGCAGCAGCAGTCTTTGAAGCCAGAGAGAGGCCTATAAGTCAAGAAATTCTTGTGGCCACTAGGAACTAGAAAAGGAAATGAATCAGATTCTCCTCAGAGACCATGCATATATGTTGACTTTAGCTCACTGAGATATTTGCCTTCTGATCTTCAACTGTAAGAGCAAAATATTTTTTATTTCAATCCCTATTGTGGTAACTTGTTACCGTAGCCATGAATGTATTAATACATGTAATACAGACGATTATTCAATAATTTTTTTAGAAACCGAATTTAAGTTTCTCAATTCATTTTTTGTGATGCCTTATGTTTTGTTAGTTTCATTTAATTCAAACATATATAATTACTTCTTACCCCCTTTTTGGCTGTGCTGGGTCTTCCTGGGGGCACACAGGCTTTTTTGTAGTTGCAGTGTGCAGAGATTTCCCTTGTTGCAGAGCATGGGCTCTAGAACACATTGGCTCAGTTGTTGTGATGTGTAGCTCTCTAGTTGTGGTGCATGAGATCTTAGATTCCAGATCAGGGACTGAATCTGTGTCCCCTGTACTGGAAGGCTGATTCTCAACCACTGAATCACCAGGGAAGTCCCTATATTGTTATTTCTGATAGCAAAAAGTAAACATGCTTTAATAGA
This sequence comes from Aepyceros melampus, assembly GCA_006408695.1. Taxonomy (NCBI): domain Eukaryota; kingdom Metazoa; phylum Chordata; class Mammalia; order Artiodactyla; family Bovidae; genus Aepyceros; species Aepyceros melampus. The sequence goes on along the minus strand of SJXQ01003045.1, from coordinate 61,206 downwards.
ATTTTTAAAGTATTAAAAAAAATGACAAAATCATTCATCATACAATTACCAATCAGATAATTACTGTGACAAATTATTTCACTGTATTTTTATTTGCATGTTAAAAATTTTTATTGAAGTCTAGTTGACTTACAATATCATATTAGCTCCAGCATATAAACAAAAATTCAAAATTTTATAGATTATGCTCCATTTAAAGTTATTTGATAATATTGGCTGTGAATTCCCATGTCTACTTCACTGCATTCCCCAACCCAAGCTGTGTGAATGCTCTGGCCCCAACTGCTCCATGCTATAGCCTAGCACAAATCTGGGGTGGCTGAAGCAGAGGATGTGACTGTGGCTTGCATCTGAGAGGATCCAAAGATGCCTACACAGGCAGAGTATTGGACCTCCATAAGCACATAAACCCTTATTGTTGCAGCATTCCCCTTTATTGAGACAAAAGCCCAAGTGTGTGAAGAAGGAAAACATACACTTAAAGAGAACAGAGCCAGCTCTAGCCTGTCAGACCTCTGCTCCATCAACTTGGGAGCAACATGACACTAACAGGATGGTGATGGCCACTAAGCAGAGAGGAAGACACATGTCACACTCTACACCAGGCTCTAGCTCTCCCATCACCAAGGTTATAGCAGCCAGCACCCCCTATGGAAAGATATGACTGTCATCCATGTCAAATCCAGCCATCCCTCCAAAGGTATTGGACATAAGCAATCTCATAGAGACACTGTTAAATAAGAAAAGACTTTTAATATTACAATAGGTAACTGTTTCACTGAAATTCATTACAGACAGAGAGAAAAATTAAGTAAAATGAAAATAAGTAGGAACTATTCTCATGAGGGCTTCCCTGGTGCTGCTGCTAATTTGCTTCAGTCATATCTGACTCTGTGTGGCCCCATAGATGGCAGCCCACCAGGCTCCCGCATCCCTGGGATTCTCCAGGCAAGAACACTGGAGTGGGTTGCCATTTCCTTCTCCAATGCATGAAAGTGAAAAGTGAAAGTGAAATCGTTTAGTAGTGTGAGACTCTTAGCGAAGTCATGGGCTGCAGCCCACTAGGCTCCTCCGTCCATGGGATTTTCCAGGCAAAAGTACTGGAATGGGGTGTCATTGCCTTCTCTGCTTCCCTGGTGGGTCAGTGGTAAAGAATCTGCCTGCAATGCAGGAGAGCTTAGTCGTGTCAGACTCTTAGCGACGTCATCGGCTGCAGCCCACTAGGCTCCTCCGTCCATGGGATTTTCCAGGCAAAATACTGGAATGGGGTGTCATTGCCTTCTCTGCTTCCCTGGTGGGTCAGTGGTAAAGAATCTGCCTGCAATGCAGGAGATCTGAATTTGGTCCTTGGATTGGGAAGGTCCCCTGGAGAAGGGAATGGAAACTCGTTCCAGTACTCTTGCCTGGAGAATTCCATAGAAAGAGGAGCCTTGTGGGCTACAGTCCCTAGGGTCGCACAGAGTCACATGTGACTGCAGCTACTAAATAGCAGCATTCTCATTTGAAAGAGCAAGAGAAAGCCTCTGTATAAATTAAAAGAAATGTAAGTGAAACTGAAATAAATAATATACCAAAGAATTAAAAACATTTGTAATAAAAATATATTGATAATAAACATGAATTAGGGAAAAGAATTAACCTAAACACAGATCAATTTAATAAGGAACTAAAAGTCCTTAGGTGGCACTAGTGGCAAAGAACCCACCAGCCAATGCAGAAGACATAAGAGATGTGGGTTCAATCCCTGGGAAGATCCCCTAGAGGAGGAAATGGCAAACCACTTCAGTATTCTTGTCTGGAGAATGTCATGGAAGAGGAACCTAGTGAGCTACAGTCTGTAGGGTCTCAAAGAGTCAGACATGACTGAAGTGACTTAGCATAGACCCGAAGATATAAAGCTCTATATAGTCAAAGCTATGGTTTTTCCAGTAGTCATGTACAGATGTAGGAGTGAGACTGTAAAAAAGGCTGATCACCAAAGAACTGATGCTTTTGGACTGTGGTGCTGGAGAAAAATCTTGAGAGTCCCTTGGACAGCAAGGAGATAAAACCAGTCAAACCTAAAGAAAATGAACCCTAAATAGTCAATGGAAGGGCAGATACTAAAGCTGAAGCTCCAATACTTTGGCCACTTGATGCAAAGAGCTGACTTATTGGAAAAAACCCTAATGCTAGGAAAGATTTAGGGCAGGAGGAAAAGGGGCATCAGAGGATGAAATGGTTGGATGGCATCATCAACTCAATGAACATGAGCTTGAGCAAACTCCAGAAGATAGTGAAAGACAGAGAAGCTCATCATGCTGCAGTCCATGGGGTCAAAAAGAGTTGGACATGACTGAGTGACTAAAAAACAACAACAAAAGTATAAAGAAGACCTGGTAAAAAAAATAGATAATTCAATATCTAAAATAAAAAGCACTGTAGAAGAAATGAAGGGCATACTCAATGACACAGAAGAATGCATAAGTGATTTGGAAGATAGAATAGTGGAGATTATCTAATCATAATAGCAAACAAAAAGAAATAAAAAAACTGCAACATATCAGATCTCTGGGATAATATCAATTGTGTCAACATTTGCATTATAGGGATTGCAAATGAAGAGGGAGAGTGGTGTATTGAAAAGGTACTTGAAGAAATTATGACTAAAACCTTCTCAAACTTAAGAAAGAAACAGGTATCCAAGTATAGGAAGCACAGTGGGTCCCAAAGAAAGATGAAGCCAAACAGACTTACACTAAGATATATTATAATCAAAATGGGAAAAGATAGATAAAGAGAGAATTTTAAAGGCAGCAAGAGAAAAACAGTCATATATAAGGGAATCCATATATCAACTGATTTATCTGTAGAAACTTTGCAGGCCAGAAAAGAGTGACCTGATACATTCAAAGTACTGAAAGGGAAAATCCTACAACCTAGGATCTCCTACCCTAGAAGCTCATAATTTAGAATAGAAGCAGAGACAAAGAAGTTCTCAGACAAGCAAAAATGGAAATATTTCATCAATTGGAAACCTACTCTAAAAGAAAAGTTGAGGTCTTCTCTAAGTATAAAAGAAATATCTATAAGAAAGGGAAAAGTCCACTAGGAGAGGCAAATATATAGTAAGGATTAAAGATTACTTAAATAATCAATACATAGATTAAAAGACAAAGATATTTAAAAGTAACTATGATGGCATTGTAAAGGAGACAGGGATCAAGACCATCCCCATGGAAAAGAAATGCAAAAAACCAAAATAGCTGTCTGAAGAGGCCTTACAAATAGCTGCGAAAAGAAGAGAAGCGAAAAGCAAAGGAGAAAAGGAAAGATATTCCCACTTGAATGCAGAGTTCCAAAAAGTAGCAAGGAGAGATAGGAAAGCCTTCCTCAGCGATCAATGCAAAGAAATAGAGAAAAACNAAAAAGAAATGAAAAAAAAAAAAAAAAAACAAAAAAAAAACAAAATAGCTGTCTGAAGAGGCCTTACAAATAGCTGTGAAAAGAAGAGAAGCGAAAAGCAAAGGAGAAAAGGAAAGATATTCCCACTTGAATGCAGAGTTCCAAAAAGTAGCAAGGAGAGATAGGAAAGCCTTCCTCAGCGATCAATGCAAAGAAATAGAGAAAAACAACAGAATGGAAAAGACTAGAGATCTCTTCAAGAAAATTAGAGTTACCAAGGGAACATTTCATGCAGAGATGGGCTCAATAAAGGACAGAAATGGTATGGACCTAACAGAAGAAGAAGATATGAAGAAGAGATGGCAAGAATACACAGAAGAACTATACAAAAAAGATCTTCACAACCAAGATAATAATGATGGTGTGATCACTCACCTACAGCCAGACATCCTGGAATGTGAAGTCAAGTGGGCTTTAGGAAGAATCACTATGAACAAAGCCAGTGGAGGTGATGGAATTCCAGTTGAGCTATTGCAAATCTTGAGTGAAGAGGAGCTAAAAAGCCTCTTGATGAAAGTGAAAGAGGAGAGTGAGAAAGTTGGCTTAAAGCTCAACATTCAGAAGATGAAGATCATGGCATCTGGCCCCATCACTTCATGGCAGATATTTGGGGAAACAGTGGAAACAGTGGCTGACTGTATTTTTTTGGGCTCCAAAATCACAGCACATGGTGACTGCAGCCATGAAATTAAAAGACGCTTATTCCTTGGAAGGGAAGTTATGACCAACCTAAATAGCATGTTGAAAAGCAGAGATATTACTTTGTCAAAAAAGGTCTGTGTAGCCAAGGCTATGGTTTTTTCCACTGGTCATGTATGGATGTGAGATTTGGACTGTGAAGAAAGCTGAGTGCTGAAGAATTGATGCTTTTGAAGTGTGGTGTTGGAGAAGACTCTTGAGAGTTCCTTGGACTGCAAGAAGATCCAACCAGTCCCTCCTAAAGGAGATCAGTCCTGGGTGTTCATTAGAAGGACTGATGCTGAAGCTGAAACTGTAATACTTTGGCCACTTCATGAGAAGAGCTGACACATTGGAAAAGACTCTGATGCTGGGAGGGATTGGGGACAGGAGGAGAAGGGGACGACCGAGCATGAGATGGCTGGAGGGCATCACTGACTCGATGGACATGAGTTTGGGTGAACTCTGGGAGTTGGTAATGGGCAGGGAGGCCTGGTGTGCTGTCACTCATGGGGTCACAAAGAGTTGGACACAACTGCGTGACTGAACTGAACTGAACTGATGACTATAATAGACACTAAAGAGATAAGCATGAATATGTAAAATATGACATAAAAACACAACATGTGGGGTATAGGAGCATAAAAATGTAAATATTTAAAATATGTTTGAACTTAAATGACTATCAGTTTATTCAAGTAGGTATCATTATGAATGAAGAAATATGAACTCATGGTAAACACAAATCAAAAAACCTATAGGAGACAAACAAAAATAAAAAAAGGAAGGAACCCAAGTATACCATTAAATAAACTCATCAATTCACAAAGGAGAAACAAAAAGAAGAAATGAACAGAGAAGAACTATGAAAACAACTGAAAAACAAGGAATATTAGCAATAAGTACACAGCTATCAATATTTACATACCAATCAATGGACTAAACTTTCCAATAAGAAAGCATAGGGTGGTCGGTTGGAAAAGAAAGTCCTTCAGTAAGCTGCCTGCAAAGACTCACTTCAGGGCTAAAGACACAAACAGACTGAAAGTGAGGGGTTGGAAAAGATAGTTAATGCAAATGCAAACAACAAGAATGCAGGGGTAGCTCTACTCATATGTGACAAAATAGAGCTTGAAACAAAGGCAATAACAAAAGACAAAGAAGGACATCCTAGAAAGATGAAGGGAGTGTTACAAGATGACAATATTACAGTTGTTAGCATACACATACCTAATACAGGAGCACCTATATATTGAAAGCAGATGCTAACAGACATGAAGGGAGAAACTGGCAATTATACAATAATACTAGAGAATTTTAACACCCTAGTTCCACCAATGGGAAGATCATCCAGATAGAAAATCAATAAGGTATCAGTGGGCCTAAATGATACAATAGGCCAATGGAACTAAATTGCTATCTAGAGGAAATTACACCCAAACCCAGCAGAGTGCACATTCTTTTCAAGTGCAGATGAAATGATCTCCAGGATAGGTCACATACAAGGTCACAAAACACCCTCAATCAATTTAAGAAAACAGAAATGACATCAAGCATTTTCTTTGACCACAATTGTATGAAACTATAAAACTACAGAAAGCAAACTAAAAAAAGCTAGGTATGGAATAGGTTTTTGATCACAGCTTCAGGATGAATGGACCCTGCTTACCCCTTGATTTGAGAATTTTAGTCTCTAGAACTGTGAGGCAATAGATTTCTGTTATTTAAGCCAACTGATTTATGGTACTTTGTCATAACAGCCCCAGAAAAATAATACAGCATCTTTAAATATAGTCAAAGTCAAGGCACAGTAAGATATAGTGATTACAGAACTAGAAAAATTAAACTAAGTTTAGATATATCCAAGAATGTGAAAAATCCCTACCAATGATTTAATCCTTGCTACTTATGAGAGTCCTACAACAGTCCCATCATTGAGAGATGGTGCCCTGCTGAGGAGTCTCCCTAGGGTCCCCTTCATGTCTCTGTTCCTCAGACTGTAGATGAAGGGGTTCAGCATGGGGGTGACCACAGTGTACATCACTGAGGCCACCAGACTTGTCCTAGAGGATGAAGTGACTGCAGAACTGAGGTAGACCCCTAGGCCTGTGCCATAGAACAAGGAAACCACAAAAAGGTGAGATCCACAGGTGGAAAAAGCTTTATACTTGCCCCTGGCTGATGAAATTCTCAGGATGGAGGAGAAAATCTGAGAGTAAGAAAAGAAGATCCAAAAGAGAGGGAAAACACCTAGAAAAATAGCCACAAAATATACCACTATGTTATTGACGAGGGTGTCAGAACAGGTGAGCTTCAGGACTTCAAGAAGATCACAAAAAAAGTGTGGGATCTTCATGTTCATGCAGAAGGACAGCCTCAAGACAGTCAAAGTCTCAAGCAGGGAGCTTGTAACACTGAGGCACCAGGAACCCAGAGTCAGCATCCCACAGACCCAGGGGTTCATGATGACCATGTAGTGCAGAGGGTGACAGATGGCCACAAAGCGGTCATAGGCCATCACACTCAGGATTAAAATGTCCAGGCATCCAAATACAAAGAAAAAAAATATCTGGATGATGCAGCCTGCATAGGTGATAACTTGGCTCTGTGTCTGGATGTTCCATAGCATCTTTGGGATGGTGGTGGAGGTGAAACCGATGTCTGCAAATGACAGGTTGGAGAGAAAGAAGTACATGGGGGTGTGGAGGTGGGGGTCTGAGATGATGGCCAGGATGATGGCCAAGTTCCCAGCAAATGTGACCAGGTACAAGGACAGAAACAGTCCAAAGAAGAGAGGCTGCAGGTCTGGGTCCTCTGTGAATCCCAGGAGGAGAAAGATTCTTGTTTGGTTTATTTCCATGTGGCTGCTGGGTTGTTCAGAATCAGCTGAAAAAAAATACAGAATTCACTCTGGATAATAATTACTGCGAATGACAGAAATATCCTTTATCCAAACCCAGGAGGATGTCATTCATTTGGGGCTAAAAATTTGATCTATTTGGTAACAAATTGTGGTTTCCATTGCTACTTGGAAAATCTGTTCCTAGGTTCAGTAGCTCTCTCTGAATAAAAAGTATTTGGTAGAAATAAGGGGAGAAAAGATCAATAATTGTACCATAAATTGAAAAATTATAAATGAGAATATACTATGGAGAGAATTAGGATATAAAAATAATCTATTTGATAAAAATTAATGTATTTAATCTAGAAAGTCCTAAGTGTAAATCATAGAAAGATTAATGCATGAATTTAGAAAAAGGCATAGGATATTAAAGGTTCATAAAAGAAAGTGTAAAAAGGCAATAAATGTTAGACAAAAATTCTTTCTACTATTGCTCTATGAGGGATACTGTCTTCATTGCTAGAATTTATGTCTCTTCAAAAAAGATTAAGATGGAAAAATTCAATCATGTGGAAAGAAAAATAAAATTTCAAACTCTCGCTATGAGAGGATAGTTGACCTGCTTTTCTGACTTTGAGAAATTAAATCAGCATACAGATCTTTTATAATTAGACACATACTTGTACAAACCCAAGGGGAAATGACCTATAACAAGATACACTAAATTGTGGACAGGAGTCACCTTTGAGTGGCAAGAAAAGTCTAGATTTTAAGATTCATTTTATTCTACTATTTCTTTCAAAAATAGTCACACAGGTACTCTATCTCAAGAGTGAAAAACATTTTAAAATTTGAAGATGCAGTTAAGTTTTACAAAACAAAACTAACTAAAGCAGAGTATTAAGCTAAAAGCAGAGCTAATAAATGAAGAAGAAGAAAAATTTTACAACCAAGAAATAAATTCCAGTGCTAATTCTTTGACAAAAGTCAAATAGAGAAAATCAGATGCTTAATGAAAGCAATAAAAATAAAGGGAAAGAATAGAAATGCCTAAATTAGGAAAGAGAAAAACAGACACATATAGAAGAAAATACTTAACTTTGCAAGATAATATTACTTGTAAATCCTCATTAAAAATTGAAAATCTCTAAGAAATAAATTTATTGATTGGTTAATTCAGCATGTAGGATAACAGATCAACAATTAGAACATCAAAACTTACCTTCAAAATTACCATGGAAATATGTGAGAAAAACATTAATAGAATTCCCCTTTAAGTATTAAAGAAGAAAAGAAAGTTTACAATCACAGATACTATTTACTAATACCCTTGAGATCTGAAATTGTTGTTTGAAGATTATAGATTGGTTTCTGATAATGAATTGAAAGCTGAAAACCTCTTTCACTGAATATAATTTTATTAAGGCAGTTGATATAACACAAATTTGTAAAAACCAATAGCTATGTTAAGGTGACATTCAATTGCAGATGCTGATATATTGTAATGTTTTAGAAAATCACTTCTATCTAGTTCCAAAACATTATCATCATTATGGAAATCTCTGTACTTACTACCTGTGTAACTTTTCGGTAAATCTCAAATTATTGAAAAATGAAAACTGGCAGAAAAATGAGTGTGAGAGAAAAAAAATAGCATTCATAATTACAGTTAAATCTCTTAAAATCAGATTACAATCATTTCAAATAGTAACAAAAATAGAAATCTGGAACAGGAACTGGAAACCACAAACATACAATAAACGAGAATGATACATTTATTATATAAGCTACAAATTATTGAGGATTACCAAATGTCGAGCACCTGTACTATGTTTAATAGCCTTAGCTCTTTTTATCATCATCACAATTGGTGTGTGCCTGCTAAGTCACTTCAGTCATGTCTGATTCTTTGTGACCCCATGGACTATAGGCCGCCAGGCTTCTCCGTCCATGGGATTATCCCTGGGGGAATAAGGGAGCTGTTTGGCATTTCCTCCCCTAGGGGATCTTCTCAACCCAGGGATCAAAACCACTGTCTTCTGTGGCTCCTGCATTGCTGACAGATTCTTTACTGCTGAGTCACTGGGGATGCCCTGTATTGAGGTATAGTGAACAAATAACATTATATTAGTTTCAGGTGTATGGCATAATGATTTGATATGTGTATGTACTGCAAACTGATGACCATAATAAGTATAATTAACAACTATTTCCATACATAATTATGACTTTTTTTCTTGTGATAAGAATTTCTAAGATCTAGTCTCTTAGGAACTTCCAAATATACTATTCAGTATTATTAACTGTAGTCACCATGTTGTACATTATTGTCTCATGATTTATTTATTTTACAACTGGAAATCTGTATCTTTTGACCTCCTTAACCCATTTCACCGACTGTCTCAGGCAGACCCTGAACTCTACT
>SJXQ01003045.1:40503-51593 GCA_006408695.1 Aepyceros melampus | reverse complement strand
TAATAGCCAGGACATGGAAGCAACCTAGATGTCCATCAGCAGATGAATGGATAAGAAAGCTGTGGTACATATACACAATGGAGTATTACTCAGCTATTAAAAAGAATACATTTGAATCAGTTCTAATGAGGTGGATGACGCTGGAGCCGATTATACAGAGTGAAGTAAGCCAGAAAGAAAAACACCAATACAGTATACTTACACATATATATGGAATTTAGAATGATGGTAATGATAAACCTGTACGCAAGACAGCAAAAGAGACACAGATGTATAGAACGGCCTTTTGGACTCTGTAGGAGAGGGAGAGGGTGGGATGGGTTGGCAGAGTGGCAGTGTAACATGTGTGATATCATAAGTGAAATGAATCGCCAGTCCAGGTTTGATGCAGGATGCAGGATGCTTCGGACTGATGCACGGGGATAATCTACTACTCTTTTAAAGAATGAATATGGGTTTACAGTAATGCAGTGATAATGATTGATATGTATAGATGATCCCAGAATGTTAGGGACAATTTAGGAACTTAAAAGGCATTATCTCCTGGGCTTTCCTGGTGGCTCTGTGGTAAAGAATCTGCCTGCCAGTGGAGGAGACCCATGTTTGATCGCTGATTGGGGAAGATCTGACATGCTAAGGAGCAATTAAGCCCCTGTGCCGCAATTCCTGAGCCTGTGTTCTAGAGTCCTGGAGCCACAGGTACTGAAGTCTGAGTGCCCTAAAGCCTGTGCTCCATAAAAAAGAGAAGTCACAGCAGTGAGAATCCGTGCACCAATCCTAGACTGTAGCCCCCACATGCTGTAACTAGAGAAAAGCCCTTGCAGCAGTGGACCTAACACAGCCAAAAATAAGCAAATACAAATTTAAAAAATGCATTTTATTCTTTAACTTAATCATCTTAATGTTATGAAGTGGATGGTACCATGATCCCCATTTTACAAAATTTAAAACTGAGAGCCAGAATCATTAACTAACTTAATGTGAAAAGACGTATAAACAGATTTGCAAGTGTTAACTATATGAACCCAAGGGAACGTTTCTTTTTTGAGCGAATGAATGAAATTTGATAGATGAAAGAATAAGTGTGCATCTTTGATAGAGGAGAATATAGGAACCTATAACGGCTTCTTAAAAATGTCTAAGATATCTGTATAAGAACCTTTGGAGACATTTTGGCAGCCAAGACACCAGTTCCCATTAGAATGATGAGATGTTCTCAGAATTGGGTTTCAGAAGAGAGGAGAAAGCTGAAAGAGATTGAAAGAGACTCAGGATGTGAATTGTGTAAAGTGTCTTAGCAAATGGACTCTTACCATTGTGTTATCCTCATTTGTGCCACCCATGTTAATACTCTGAGAATTCTGCCTGTCTCTGTACCTGTTTCCCATGGCACACACTCTAACACCCTCAGTGGGGCTCTAGTTTCCTCAGTCCTTTCTTTCCTGGGTGATGGATGGTCAACTCAGCTCCAAGGAAGTGCAAGGAGGTGACATCAGGCATACATTCTCAGAAAGGGCACTGCTGAACTTTCTCCTTCCTGGGACTGTGGAGCTGTAGTGAGAGGAGAAAGGGACATATTTACCATTTCTGGAGCTTCAGAGGTTGAATTCTCACAACTTCTCATTAAGTTAATTGCTCCATGTCACTTTGTCCTAGGAGAAATTTGGTTCCCATGAGTGAGGAAGCTAAAACAGAAAGGAGCTTTTTTCCTGCTAGGTTTGCACCCATGGGAGCATCTTGGCTTTGAGATATGTGTACTCCTTCCCATGCACCTTAATCATGATGCTCTTTTCTCCATATGTCTTGTCTCTAGTGTCCTTTCCCATTAGTATTTCCTCAACATTTCAGTTGAAATCTGACTATCAAAGACATGCTGGCAAATGGTTCAGGACCACCTGAGTCCCAAGCATCTGGACTTGGAGTTGTCAACAAAGAACTGGCACATATCCAATTCCCAACAAAACTATTTCTAATGACTTCTATTCACACTATTCAAGGTGCAATATACAGAAGTTTCCACACATGCAATGAGAGAAACATGGAAGTTAAGAGGTGGATGTCTGGCTACATAGGCAGGACTCTGCAGATATCCATAGTGTTACAAGGTCAAAACAGGTCCATTAGACCCTCTTTGATATTCCAATCCAGAGGATAACACCATCTTTATTAATTCATAAGGTACTGTTTTTAAAGTCATAATCAACAATATCAAAGCATTTTCAGAAAATAGGAACAGGCCATCACTTAGGGTGCTTTGGTATGATCTTGCATGTCTGTTAGATTTTACTTCCTTTTCTCCGTTCATGAGGGAAATGCTGTTTTCTATTCTGCTCATGGTGGATCTGAATTCTCGTTTTATAACCACTGGGTACTTCTTATACTTGAAACTTTTTTTCATCTATTTTCTCCCACAATTTGACTTCCACTTTTAATATCAACTAACCTGAGAATCGAAGAATTTATGCTTTTGAACTGTGGTGTTGGAGAAGACTCTTAAGAGTCCATTGGACTGCAAGGAGTTTCAACCAATCCATTCTGAAGAAGATCAACCCTGGGATTTCTTTGGAAGGAATGATGCTAAAGCTGAAGCTCCAGTACTTTGGCCACCTCATGTGAAGAGTTGACTCATTGGAAAAGACTTTGATGCTGGGAGGGATTGGGGGCAGAAGGAGAAGGGGACAACTGAGAATGAGATGGCTGGATGGTATCACCGACTCGATGGATGAGAGTCTGAGTGAACTCCGGAAGTTGGTGATGGACAGGGAGGCCTGGCGTGCTGCGATTCATGGGATTGCAAAGAGTCGGACACGACTGAGCGACTGAACTGAACTGAACTGAACCTGTACCTGTTAATATCACTAATAATCTACTAGTAGCCTCATCTGATGATCATCCATTTAATTATCTTCTGATGTTTGACATTTCAACATTTCTTCCTAAAACTCTTTATACCTTTGATTTCAATTCCTATTCTCTCTGTCCTCCCATCTTTCCAAACTTGTCTGCTTTTACAGGAAACTCTAATGTCTTAACTCTCTACAAAAACACATAAAATACTGGGGAAAAGGTCAGTATCAACTTCATGTATATGAAAAACTACTGATGGTTCAGAGCAAAGAAGTGAGCACTTAAGAAAAAGGGCAACTGGAATCAGATTAGAAAACTTTTTGATAATTTAACTTATTATTTCCCCAACATCTCCTTCTTGGGTCAGTAGCAGTGTTGCAGATGGCACCACAGTCCCTGTGTGGATTCTTAGTGATGGAGAAAAAAAAGATGTGGCTTTCTGTTTTGACCTTTCTTTTGACTCCTCAAAGGATTTGCAAAGTTTACTTCAAACAAAGAGATTCCAAGTTACTTTGCCTAACTTGGAATTTCTCTTAAGGTGGGAAAGCAGCTATGTGGAATTTGATTGTTGAGCATATTTAAAGACAGATGAACTACCTCCCGGTGTCTGGGGCAGAAGATACGAGATGGGGCAAACAGTAGGCACACTGAAATTTCTGGGAGGAAAGACTGGACAGGGAGATGCTTTGGAAGTATGACTATGAAAGTATTCACATATTATTTAGAATTTCAAAGACTGGGCAAAAAGCCTGATCAGAAAAAAAAAAAAAAAAAAAAAGCACTAATTTCTCACCTCTGACTGATAGTCAAGGCTCTGGGCAAGTAGCATGTGAAGACAAAGGTAAATAATTATTAAATGTTCAGCAGAGGATTAAAAGAAGTCCAAGTGTACACAGGCATGTGCATGTGCTTGCACCCACACGCACACACACACACACACACACAGCCAAACAATAAAGATTGAGAAAGTTTATTTGGATCCAGAGTTTAGGAAATCTATCATTAGCTGATCATTAAGATAACAGAACAGAGACTTGTGATCCCATATAGCAAAAAATATAGTCTATTAAATTTAGTTTATAAAAATAATTAAGCAAACAAACAAATACAGTCTACAATACAACAGCAATATATCTCAAGGAGGAGGTGGTGGTGGTAAGTTGCTTCAGTCGTGTCCGACTCTGTGCGACCCCATAGATAGCAGCCCACCAGGCTCCCCTGTCCCTGGGATTCTCAAGGCAGAACACTGGAGTGGGTTGCCATTTCCTTCTCCAATGCATGAAAGGGAAAAGTGAAAGGGAAGTCTCTCAGTCGTTCCTGACTCTTAGCGACCCCATGGACTGCAGCCTACCAGGCTCCTCTGCCCATGGGATTTTCCAGGTAGGAGGTACATATCTGATTTCTGAAATTGTGACAATTTAATATACACAATATTTAGTTTTCAACAATAAGGAGGATAAGTATGATACGTGCATAGAAATGAGAAAGTATGACTCTTTCACAAGAACAAATCAAATAGTAGAATCTGAATTTGAGACTCTGGGCTTGTCAGAAAAAGACTTAATATAAACTGTCTTAAATATACTCTGAGAGCTAAAGAAAGCCATGTACAAAGAATGAAAAGAAACCAGGAGGATGTAACAATTTATGTATAAAGGGAGTCCCAGAAGAGTAGTTGAGGGAAAGTGGCAGAACAAATGTTTAAAAAAATGACTAAAAAAAAAAAAGACCAAAAAGTTCCCAAAGTTGATGAAAGACACGAATCTATGTGTTCAGGAAGCTCAAAATATTCCAAGCAGGATAAACTTAGAAAGATCTATCCTGAGACATATTGTAATCAAATCGACAAAAGAGGAAGACAGAGAGGACCTTGAAAGCAGCAAAAGAGAAGTGCCTTCTCACAGAAGTATGTTAGTAAGATTAACAGTTGATTCCTAATGGGAAGTGTAAGACTTAGAAGGTAACGGGATGTCAAATTTAAACTTCTGGGGGAAAAGCTCTTAACTAGCAAAACTATATCCAGCAAAACTATCCTTCAAAAATGAAGGATATTATCTATTAACAAATTAAGCCATGATACAACTTGCATGAAAAGGCAAAATATTATGAAAGTGAAGGATATTCAACACAAAGACTGTGTATTGTATGATTCTTTGTATATAAACTGCATATAATATATAGATATATAGAGCCATACATGGGACACATTTCAGTTCAGTTCAGTTCAGTTCAGTCTCTCAGTCGTGTCCGACTCTTTGCGACCCATGAATCGCAGTACGCCAGGCCTCCCTGTCCATCACCAACTCCCGGAGTTCACTCAGACTCATGTCCCTTGAGTCCGTGATGCCATCCAGCCATCTCATCCTTGGTTGTCCCCTTCTCCTCCTGCCCCCAATCCCTCCCAACATCAGGGTCTTTTCCAATGAGTCAACTCTTCGCATAAGGTGGCCAAAGTACTGGAGCTTCAGTTTTAGCATCATTCCTTCCAAAGAAATCCCAGGGTTGATCTCCTTCTGAATGGACTGGTTGGATCTCCTTGCAGTCCAAGGGACTCTCAAGAGTCTTCTCCAACACCACAGTTCAAAAGCATCAATTCTTCTGCGCTCAGTCTTCTTCACAGTCCAACTCTCACATCCATACATGATCACAGGAAAAACCATGGCCTTGACTAGACGGACCTTAGTCGGCAAAGTAATGTCTCTGCTTTTGAATATACTATCTAGGTTGGTCATAACTTTTCTTCCAAGGAGTAAGCGTCTTTTAATTTCATGCCTGCAATC
This sequence comes from Aepyceros melampus, assembly GCA_006408695.1. Classification (NCBI taxonomy): domain Eukaryota; kingdom Metazoa; phylum Chordata; class Mammalia; order Artiodactyla; family Bovidae; genus Aepyceros; species Aepyceros melampus. Next base: position 45,966 of record SJXQ01003045.1, on the reverse strand, counting down.
ACCATCTGCAGTGATTTTGGAACCCAAAAAAACCAAAGTCTGACACTGTTTCTACACATTTCAGGAACTAGAAAAGGAAGTAATGGGGAGTAAGTGTTCTTATAATGTACAAATGATTTTATCTTGAAATGATGAAAATGTTTTAGAACTAGATTGAGGTGGTAGTTGTACAATACTCTGAATGCTTTAAATGATACTGAACTGTTTGTCTTAAAATGGTTAATTTTATGTTATGTGAATTTCAACTAAAATTATTTTTAAAGAAGGAGAAATTAAGACATTCTCAGATAAACAAGTTGAAGTTTGTTTTTGGTATATATACCCTCTACATAATGCTTTGTGATCAACAAAGTCAAATGCTTTAGCATAGTCAATGAAGCCAAAGTAGATGTTTTTCTGGAATTCCCTTGATTTTTCTATGATCCAACAGATGTTGGCAATTTCATCTTTGGTTCCTCTGCCCTTTCTAAATCCAGCTTGTACATCTGGAAGTTCTCAGTTCAGGACTGTTGAAGCCTAGCTTGAAGGATTTTGAGCATTACCTTGCTAACATGTGAAATGAGTTTAACTGTGTCGTAGTTTGAACATTGGAGAAGACAATGGCAACCCACTCTAGTACTCTTGCCTGGCAAATCCCATGGACAGAGGAGCCTGGTAGGCTGCAGTCCATGGGGTCGCTAGGAGTCAGACATGACTGAACGACTCCACTTTCACTTTTCACTTTCATGCATTGGAGAAGGAAATGGCAACCCACTCCAGTATTCTTGCCTGGAGGATCCCAGGGACAGGGGAGCCTGGTGAGCTGCTATCTATGGGGTTGCACAGAGTTGGACACGACTGAAGCAACTTAGCAGCAGCAGTTTGAACATTCTTTGGCATTGCCCTTCTCTGGGACTGCAGTGCAAACTGACTTTTTCCAATCCTTGGACACTGTTGAGTTTTCCAAATTTGCTGGCATATTGAGTGCAGTACTTTGACAGCATCATATTTTAGGATTGAATCAGATATACTGTGCTTAGTTGCTCAGTTGTGTCTGACTCTTTGTGACCTCATCGACTGTAGCCCACCAGCCTTCTCTGTCCATGGGGATTCTTCAGGCAAGAATACTGGAGTGGGTTGCCATGTCCTTCTTCAGGGGATCTTCCCAACCCAGAGATTAAACCCTGGCCTCCCACACTGCAGGCGGATTCTTTACTGTCTGAGCCACCAGGAAAGCCCTGAATCAGATGCATATGTGTTAATTGGAGCCACTAAATTGTGTTAATAAAGGAAATTGTTCTCTAAGGCAGTGCACTAGGTGTTTACTCAGGATTCTGAAAGCTCTTGCCACTCAGATGGGATTTGCCCTTTCACTCTTGTCAAGGTTGGCTGCTGAATTTTCCTGCAAATACCTCAATACCCAAGTCATTCTACAACATCATTGCCTCAGTTTAACCACAGTGTGTGGATTATCATGTGTCATGTCTCCAGCCTATGATAAGAAATACTTCAAAAACCTTAAAATGTTTTTAAGTTCTTCGAAGGAATAGCTGGAGACAGTGCTTTCTTCATCACACAATGTGACTGTTTTATAAGAATTAGGAAGATCAATGTCCTTTTGGACAAGATCTTCCTGCTTCTATCAAGCAATTATTTGTTTTAATGTTCTGGATACTGTCAATCTTGTGATTGCTCTTTATAAATTGTTTGTGTAAATTTCCATTCCTCTCTTCCTTCTTGACAGAGCCTGATTATATCGGGAAGTGGTCAGATGCTCAGCAAAGATACCATATTTTCCACATCCTTTTCAATCATAGGCAGTCATGGATAATATGTTAAAGTATTGGGTGGGAATATTGAAATGCTCTGTAGCAGCCTTTTCCCTTTCTATCTGGAATTTGCACAAGACGATGAGACTCTTAGAGCTGACATACCTTGGAAAACTATATAGATGCAGGAACAGAGAGATAGAATGAATCTTGAGACATTGTTCATGATCTTTTATGAGGGAGATAAATTAACCCTTAATTGTAAGTAAACAATTTACTTTTTTCTTTTATATAACATGACTATCCTTTCAGGAAAATGAGATGAAAATTACTTGGGATAGTATATATTATTTGAGAAGAAATTATTCTTAAGAAATCCTTGTTCTGTGAATGAAACAAAAATATCCAAATATTTCAGATCAAAACTTGGGAAAAAATTTGTGTCATGGGACAAAGGATAAATGGGAAAACTTTATCAGACTCAGGAAGTGAATTACAAAGTGAGGTACTTAAATTGTAGAAAGAGGTGGAGACAAAGAAATGGACACTCATGGAAATCAATAGAAGGAACAAGGTTTACTTCCACAATATGATCAAGGAAAAGCAGTTCCTGGTTCAGTTGCTCTTGTGCTGCAATCAAGGGCACTTCTTGAGACTCAGGAAAGCCATCCTGGTTAGAGCTGCTGTCCCATAAATGCTTCCAGAGCTCTCTTTATGTCTTTATTCCGCAGACTGTAGATGAAAGGGTTCAGCATGGGTGTGACCACAGTGTACATCACTGAGGCTGTTGCACTTGAGTGGAGCTGTGGGTACCAGTAGAGCCAAGGTACACTCCTAGGCTTGTACAATAAAATAGGGAAACAACCAAGAGGTGAGATGCACAGGTAGAAAATGCTTTATACTTCTCCTGAGCTGATGCTATTCTATTTATGGAGGAAATTATCTTAGAGTAAGAGTAAAGGATTCCAGCCAGGGGACCAATGGCCAGAAGTAGTGATGTAAAATATATCATCATGTTGTTAAGAAAGGTGTCAGAACACGCAAGCTGGATGACCTGATTGAGTTCACAGAAAAATTGGGGGATTTCTAAGTCTTCACAGAAGGTCAGATTCAAAACTATTAAACTTTGTAGCAAAGAGTTCAGGACACCCATGATCCAGGACACCAGCACCAGCACTCCACAGAGCCAGGGATTCATGATGACCGTGTAGTGCAGGGGGTGACAGATGGCCACAAAGCGGTCATAGGCCATCACAGTCAGGAGTAAGTCGTCCAACACTGCAAAGAGTACAAAAAAATACACCTGGGTGATGCAGCCTTCATAGGTGATAACTTTGCTCTGTGTCTGGATGTTCCATAGCATCTTTGGGATGGTGGTGGAGGTGAAGCAGATGTCTACAAAGGACAGGTTGGAGAGGAAGAAGTACATGGGGGTGTGGAGGTGGGAGTCTGAGTTGACAGCCAGGATGATGAGCAGGTTTCCAAACACAGTGATCAGGTACATGGAGAGGAAAAGCCCAAATATGAGAGACTGCAGTGCTGGTGCATCTGAGAATCCCAGAAGAAAAAATTCTGAAATTCGTGTATCATTCCGTGGATCCATGTGCTGGAGGTGACTACCAGATAAATTTAAAAAGATAAATTTTCACATAAGAAACTTAATAACTTAGAATTAATAACTGACTTAAGAACCTAGAATTAATGTTATGTTTATATTGTAGAGCCAATGTCCATATTTGGTGGCTTGCCTGGTCCTCATTATGGAGAAGGCAATGGCACTCCACTCCAGTACTCTTGTCTGGAAAATCCCATGGACGGAGGAGCTGGTAGGCTTCAGTCCATGGGGTCGCTGAGTCAGACATGACTGAGCGACTTCACTTTCACTTTTCACTTTCATGCATTGGAGAAGGAAATGGCAACCCACTCCAGTGTTCTTGCCTGGAGAATCTCAGGGACGGGGGAGCCTGGTGGGCTGTCGTCTACGGGGTTACACAGAGTCAGACATGACTGAAGTGACTTAGCAGCAGCAGCATTCCATTTTTATAGAAATTCCTTTTCCACTGTCAGCCTGATATTCAAGCATAATGCATACTACTGTTTTTGAGAATATCTTTCATTCATTGAGGAATATATATTGACTACAGACCATGTTCTGGGCATAGCCAGAGCATAGGGATGTTTAAAAATAAGTCTTTACAATCTAAAGACTTATGGCAGTGAGAAAATATAATCAACCAAAAATAACAATGTAATATGTCTAATAGCACAGATGCAATGAAGAAAAGGGAAGCATATATAAAGGAAAGAGTGGATAGGATGTGTCATTTTTATTGGGACTTCAACCAAGACATGCAAATAAGGTAGCACTTTAACAGACACTTTAAAGAAGAATGAGAGAGAGAGAGAGAGAGAGAGAGAGAAGGTTACCTGAGGATTATGTGCCTGGCAGAAGGAACAGCCAGTGCAAAGACCCTGGGGAAGAAGTGTGCTTCAGAAACTCAAGGCCCAGAATGAATAAGCCATAGAGTGATGAGAGATGATGTTAGAGGATGTTGAGGAGAGAGGAAACCTGCCTGCTGCTGCTCAGGCTTTGAGATACAGGGAGCCCATTGTCCACACCATGTATGTAAATCTTGCACTTTATTAATCTCATTGTAAAGGCATCCGGTGAATTGAAAATGATCCCTTCCTTAGCACTTTATTAAATGAGTTATGGTCCCTGTATTATGAGTTACTTTGGAATACATCATTCCAGGTACCTCGACTCTGGGGACTGCTCTCAGTTCACAAGGCATGCACACATACACACAGACACACACACTCACACAACATTCCCAGGCCTCCTATCAATGTTATTTCCATGTTCTTTCACTCCCTCTCACACTGTTTCACTGTTTAGGCTCCGAGTAGATACAACTCTAGCTGTTCAGATCAAATATCCTTTTTCTAGATAATTTAGAAATGGTACCCAGAAATTCTTAAGTCTCTCATGGACAAATAGACTTGGGCTCCATATTGGTATGTCCATTTTTCTGCTTTGTATTTAAATAAACATAAACAATCTGTCCATAAACATAGAGAGAGAGGACTGAAATGGACTCGAGAAAGAAAATATCTAATAAACTCAGGTGGTCCCTGAGAGACTTTGAGGCAGATAAAGCTTCTTTGGTTTTTGGCAGCCTAATTAACCCCATTTGATGCCAAGAAAAAATAATAATAATAAAATTTCTTAAAAGATAAAAGTTGTAATAAATTTATGATGTAAAACACTTTAAAGATTACTCAGCTATTAAAAAGAATACATTTGAATCAGCTCTAATGAGGTGGATGACACTGGAGCTGATTATACAGAGTGAAGTAAGCCAGAAAGAAAAACACCAATACAATATACTTACACATATATATGGAATTTAGAATGATGGTAATGATAAACCTGTACGCAAGACAGCAAAAGAGACACAGATGTATAGAACGGCCTTTTGGACTCTGTGGGAGAGGGAGAGGGTGGGATGGGTTGGCAGAGTGGCAGTGTAACATGTGTGATATCATAAGTGAAATGAATCGCCAGTCCAGGTTTGATGCAGGATGCAGGATGCTTGGGACTGATGCACAGGGATAATCCAGAGAGAAGGTGTGGGGCGGGAGGGGGGAGGTGGGGGTCAGGATTGGGAGTTCATGTACACTCGTGGCTGATTCATGTCAATGTATAGCAAAA
>SJXQ01003045.1:24232-40260 GCA_006408695.1 Aepyceros melampus | reverse complement strand
GGTGGGATGGGTTGGCAGAGTGGCAGTGTAACATGTGTGATATCATAAGTGAAATGAATCGCCAGTCCAGGTTTGATGCAGGATGCAGGATGCTTGGGACTGATGCACAGGGATAATCCAGAGAGAAGGTGTGGGGCGGGAGGGGGGAGGTGGGGGTTGGGATTGGGAGTTCATGTACACACGTGGCTGATTCAGGTCAATGTATAGCAAAACAAATACAGTATTGTAAAGCAAAACAAACTAAAAAATAAAAATTAATTAAAAAAAAACAAAAGCAAAAAAATAAATTTAAAAAATAAAATAAAAACAAAACAAAAAACAAAGAAAGATTGAACGCCCCTAGTGAAAACTGATCAGAGAAAATAAAACAATAATTCACAAAAGGAAATAAAGTAAAATATGCTTTGACTGTTGTTAATATCAAACAGAAGGAGACTTGTTTTTCCTGTGACTGTCCTGTATTTGACCAGTCGGTTTATATGTGATTGAATAGAAGATTAGGGAAGCCTCTTTCTCAGATTTGTTATGTGGCATCTTTTCTTTGTTTTTCTTCTACTGTGGGTATTGATCTCATTCTGATAAGTCCAGTGGGCATCCTTTAATATCAGTCTTTATCCAGCCTGCAAAGACATGCAAAGACCTCCTAGACAACAGCCTGTAAAATTCTATACATACCATGACAATCCCATCCTTTCAATGACTGAATAACTTAATATGATTTAAGCCTGAGTACACTGTGACAGATACATTTATTCCATTGTACTCTGACTTCTCATTATAATGCAAGATCCAAGCAAGCAGGATTTCACCTGTTTTGTTCACTTTCCTATTTTCAAACTTATGCAAATATATGTGCTGTGTTCAGTTGCTCAGTCTGACTCTTTGCGACCCTATGGACTGAAGCCCACTGGGCTCTTCTATCCATGGGGTTTTTCTGGCAAGTTTACTGAAGTGGGTTGCCATTTCCTTCTCCAGGGGATCTCCTGACCCAGGGATCAAACCCGTGTCTCTCATGTCTCCAGCACTGCAGACAGATCTTTACCACTGAGCCACTGGGGAAGCCATGCAAAAATGTGTGCAACTACAAATTTAAATAAATGTGAAGTTATATAAAGTAAAAAGAATGACAGAGAGGATGAGCCAGGTTATACACAGTAGTTTCAAAGGAACTATATTGGGAACTCATGTACACCCATGGCGGATTCATGTCAATATATGGCAAAACCAATACAGTATTGTAAAGTAAAATAAATAAATAAATAATAAATAAATTAGAAAAAGATGAATCAAAAGCTAACTGAAATGAGATATAACATAAGTTGATGACTTCAACATGGACTGATAATTAAGTTGAAAAACACATAGACATAAAAGAATAGGATATATAAAGTTCCTAGAAATTTTGGCACTTAGCAGGTGCTTAATTATTATTTGTTGGATGAATCAATAAATTGGGTCTCAGTATGTAAGTGTATTTAGTATGTCAAGGTTGTATTTCGATAGGTTTGAAAAGGTTGGATTGTTGAATGAAATCTGGCAGAATAGATATCTAATTGGAAGAAAATTAAGTTGATTTCCAGCCTCGGTCCTACTGCAATGAATCAGAGGGATTATATATTTACTGTAAGAGTAAGCAATACCTTCAGGTGCACATTTAGCAAACCACACATAAAATCTACAGGAAGGCCAATTATCTTAACTTTTTTTCTTTTGAACTTTGTATTTTATATTAGTATATAGCCTATTAAAATGTTGTGATAGTTTCAGGTGGACAGCAAAGGAACTCAGCCATATGTACACAGGTATGCATTCTCTCCCAAATGTCACTCCCATGGAGGCTGCCACATAACGTTGAGCAGAGTTCCCTGGGCTATACAGTAGGCCCTTGTTGGTTATCCATTTTAAATATAGCAAGAGGGCCAACTATCTTAACTAAGGAAAGAAACTCAGAAGAAGATAAGATACATTTAACTAAATACAATGTAAAAAATTTTAATAGCCAAAGCACCCTCCAAAAGTCAGTTGAGAAACAGTAATTTTAAAAAAAATCATTTGAAAGTTGACAATGGTAGAATAATAGGCATATAATAATATATGCAAGTCAAAATAGTGATCAAATATATGTCTTTGATCAAAGTCAAGAGTAGTTTGGAAAACAATAAATTCCTCTTTCACAAAAAATTGTTAAAGAGATGTCACATTGATTGAGATTGGAACTTTTAAACAGGTAACAAAGGAGTTCTAACTAATGCTTCTGACAAATGTAAAATGTTCCAAATATGGGGAAGCAGGCTGAAGAAAGGTATAGCTATTAACAGTACACAAATTCTTTAACTGGAGGTTTCTCAGTCTCAGCACTATTGACCTTCTAGGGAAGGTTGGTCTCTGTGGTGTGGTCTTTGCTGTGCCTTGTAGGATGTCTAGAGCTTCCCTTGTTTCTGTCCCTTTTCTGTGTGACAGACATATTTCCACACATTGCTCAATGTCTCCTGGGAGAAAAATCACTCCTGAATAGAACCACAGTTTGAACTTCACAATCCCACAATATTTTTATAGCCTTGTTATAACAGCAGTGGAATAACAAAGAATATGAAAGACCTTCAAAATTATGAGCAGCAGAGTCCCATCATACCAATTTTTTAAAAACAATGAAAGAATTTTATATAGTTTGTGGTTATACTTATCTACTGATGACACAAAACAATGGTTCTCAAAGAGTCTCTGAGAACTTTACAAAGGAATTCTGTGACATCAAAACTGTTTTCATAGCAATACTAAGATTCTTTTCACTCTGGTTCCATCATGAAGGTACAACAGAGGGTTCTACAGGCACATGACACGTGGCATCACAGTAGCTGAGTGTAGAAGCAGACATGAGGTCTAATTGCCTTTCCCTCCCACCCAGGGATATTTTAAAATTTATTTTTAATTGAAAGATACTTGCTTTACAATGTCATGTTGGTTTCTGCCACCTTTGTGGCATATTATACAGCCACTGAAAGGATGGAATAAACAAAAGGAGTATCTGTGATATACACAGGATTCTATTCATGCATTTTTAGAAAAGGGTATGAATAGGCTGTGTGCATGATATAGAAACAAATTTTAAATGAAAATAATAACCCTGGTGGCTCAGCAGTAAAGAATCTGCCTGTCATTCAGGAGAACTGAGGGAGATGCTGGTTAAATCCCTGGGTCAGAAAGATCCCCTGGAGGAGGAATCCCACTTCAATATTCTTGCCTGGAGAAACCTATGGACAGAGGAGTATTGGAGGCTACAGTCCATGGGTTGCAAAGAGTCAGACATGACTTAGCAATGACACAATCACAACTTATGAAAAAACTGTCAGTAAGAATGAATTAGGTTAAATATAGTGGTTTCAAGGCAACTGTTTATAACAAAATTTAATGAAAATCTACATCTAACATATAAAAATATAAAATAGTAATAATTTAATAACATCAATATAGGTCACTAATTGAAGACCAAATTATCAAAGACTTGGACATAGCATAATAAATATAACAAATATAATAAATATAAATAATAAGTAATATAACAAAACCTTTTGAAGTGGGAGGTAGTATCTGTGTTATAATTTCATCTTATCTAAAGATATATGAGTTCAAACACGTTTATTGAGATATAAGTTGTCTCTAGTCTTATGGTAAAAAAAAAAAAATAGGTCTTTCTTTTGCTGAATGTCTTCAAATGCTTAAGAGGATGTGAGTTTTAGAAATACATCTAATCCCCAAATGCCAAACAGAACAGTAAGGAATAAAGGAATGTGAAAAATAGTCAGAAATATATATAAAGAGTGATTTATTATCCTTAAGGGCTGTAGGAGAACTTTCACTTTTCATTGTCATTTTCAGTTAAAATAAAGATTCACAAGTGAAAATTACTGGAATGAAAGCCATTTTAGTAAAAAAAAAGAAGAAAAGCAATAGAAACAATAAAGCTAATAGGCTCAACTCCACAATTTATAAATTATCATACATTCACTACATGTATGTCTACACATACATAAAAGAGCTAAGTGTCATTGTCTAGTTGGTAACAAAAATAGCAATTTCTCTTTTGAAAGAAAGCAATCAAAATAGGAGTAAAAATGCTCTGACCCACTTTGTTAAAAACAAAGGACTCAGACAATTTGCAATAGAGAATGTAAATGATTAACTAACCCATGAAAATATATTATCTCATAGGAAATGAAATAATTATAAAGTAATGTTTATTTGCATATAATTTTTAACATATTAATTTTTTTCTATGTGAATACCCAGAATGAGGGAAGATACTGTGAAGTGTATGTCTCATTTACTGCTACTGCAAGTATGTGTTTGCAAACTTACCCTGGTCTGGCTCTTTCTCATTAACGTGGAAACAAAGTCAATTATGCTCCATTTTAAAAATAAAAGAAATGCCATCATTTCACTGTGTATTTTGCCAGATCAATATTTTACTGTTCTACTCCCCTTTATTAAAAAGATCCTTGGGCTTATACTCTACTATCATTTAAGTATCAAAAATGACAATTGCTTTGCTGAGATCAAGTTTCCTTCTTTGGCATCATAAAAAGATACATTAATTTATTAAGCAAGCTAGCAAATAGCCACAGTGATCTTTGGGCTCTGAATTAGGCTGCAATGGCTCTTGGGTGACCTCAGGTCACTTTCTAGGCTTCTATTCTCTTTGATCTTTCCCTGTAGTATCTGCTGAAATCTCAGGCTCACCTTGATGGAAACTCTGAGAAGAAGATCATTGGGTGGAAGTCCAAATTCCTCCCTGGATGATTGATGATGGAGACTGAAGCTCTATATCCAGACAAAGCAGCAGGAAGGGGGCAAGCCTTGCTCTCCAAGGAAGATTTAAGAGTCTAAACAACTGTGTTCTGTGCAGACTAAGGCTGCACATGCTCAGGGACTGCTGCTCTCTTTATCTGCTCATTAAGAATGTTTCCTTTTTGTTACCCTAAACTCTGAGAACATGATTTCCCTCTGGGACACTGCTCTGACAAAAAGGAAAGTTTCCAGCTGATTTCCTGCTCCTAGGAGACTATGTAGATAAGCCAGGTAATTCAGGTCTTGTTATTCCTCCTATATTAACACTCCTGTCATTCAGAGCTGTAAGCCTTCTAGCACTTCATCACAATACATAATTTGAATTTTCTCAAAAGTCTAATATTGAGGAATTTGCTTTAACTAACACTTTGGATCTTCAAAGCATTGACTTGTGGGGTCAAGTCAGTATCTCAAGACAATTATTATTCTCCTTAGAAAAGAGAGTAACGTTGTGTCTTTCATTAAAAAACAAAACAAAACAAAAACTGGGGCACCAAATTCATTGGCTTCATGATAATATTTAAAAAAGACAAGAATTTCCAACTTATGCCACAAGTTCACAGATATCATTAGTTCTTTATTATAAAATACTTAGTAGTTACAGGGGGAGGTACACTTAGATTTTATGCACTGTAACCTAGCTTAGCATAACAAAGAGATTCTTTGATTTATTTTTTTATGAAATTTCAATCTATGAAGTAATACTTTTATAAACTCTATTTTTCATTGTAGAAATTTATCTTAGAGGGATTTAATATTCTGTCCAGTATAAACCAAGTAAGGAGTGGAGTCTTGATTGAAAATTCCATCAGATTGCTTCTAACTCTCAAACTCTGGGGCACTGGTCATCAACCAGAAATGATTTGTCCTTTGGGGATATTGGCAATGTCTGAATTGTTTTGCAGCTGCGTAGTCATGTCTGACTCTCTGCAACCCCATGGACTGCAGCATGCCGGGCTTCCCTGCCCTTCACTATCTCCTGGAGCTTGCTCAAACTCATGTCCATTGAGTCGATGATGCCACCCAACCATCTCACCCTCTGTCATCCCCTTCTCCTCTTGCCCTCAGTCTTTCCCAACATCAGGATCTTTTTCAATGAGTCAGTTCTTCGTATCAGGTGGCCACAATATTGGAGCTTCAGCACCAGTCCTTCCAGTAAATACTCAGGGTTGATTTCCTTCAGGATTGACTGGTTTGATCTCCAGTGGCTCTAAAATAACTGTAGGAAACAAAATAGATAGAAAAATATTAAACTAATTTATATAAATATAAAATGTTTGTTATTAAGTGACCTTGATATAGCAATTAATTTATGATTATGTTGCCAAAGACTTGGGAGTAAATCAATGTAACAAGAGCCATCTAAAAGAGGATATAACAGTATCTAAAAGTTATAACTTTATCTTATATAGAAATATATGGATTTAAAGATGCTTTGGAAGCTAATCTTCCATCAAGTGTAAAAGAGAATGCCTTGCAGCTGATGGACAAAAGTGATACAAGTTTCAGAAACAGATCTATTCATAAAACTACAAAAGGAAGAAAGAAGAATAAGCGAGATTTGAAATCTAGTTGTACATATGCATAAAGGGTGATATATTAGAACAAAGCATGCAGAAGAACCTCCATTTTGTATTTTGTTTGAAGTACAGATTACTATGCCAAAGCCTTTGACTGTGTGGATCACAATAAACTGTGGAAAATTCTGGAAGAGATGGGAATACCAGACCACCTGACTTACCTCTTGAGAAACCTGTATGCAGGTCTGGAAGCAACAGTTAGAACTGGACATGGAACAGCAGACTGGTTCCAAATAGGAAAAGGAGTATGTCAAGGCTGTGTATTGTCACCCTGCTTATTTAACTTCTATGCAGAGTACATCATGAGAAACGCTGGGCTGGAATCAAGATTTCTGGGAGAAATATCAATAACCTCAGATATGCAGATGACACCACTCTTATGGCAGAGATTGAAGAAGTAAAGAGCCTCTTGATGAAAGTGAAAGAGGAGAGTAAAAAAGTTGGCTTAAAGCTCAACATTCAGAAAACTAAGATCACTTTAAAGGAGATCAGTCCTGGGTGTTCACTGGAAGGACTGATGTTGAAGCTGAAACTCCAATACTTCGGCCACCTGATGCGAAGAGCTGACTTATTTGAAAGGACTCTGATGCTGGGAAAGATTGAGGGCAGAAGGAGAAGTGGATGACAGAGGATGAGATGGTTGGATGGCATCACCAACTCAATGGACATGAGTTTGGGTAGACTCCGGGAGATGGTGATGGACAGGGAGGCCTGGTGTGCTGCGGTTCATGGGGTCACAAAGATCAGACACGACTGAGTGACTGAACTGAACTGAACTGATGTGGTTAAAGTGCTGCATGCAATATGCCAGCAAATTTGGAAAACTCAGCAGTGGCCACAGGACTGGAAAAGGTCAGTTTTCATTCCAATTGCCTTTCATTCCAAAGAAAGGCAATGCCAAAGAATGTTCAAACTACTACACAATTGCACTCATCTCATACGCTAGCAAAGTAGTGCTCAAAATTCTGCAAGCTAGACTCCAAGCTATTTGAACTGAGAACTTCCGGATGTTCAAGCTGAATTTAGAAAAGACAGATGGGCCAGAGATCAAGTTGCCAACATCTGCTGGATCATCAAAAAAAGCAAGAGAATTCCAGAAAATCATCTACTTCTGCTTCATTGATTACGCTAAAGCCTTTGACTGTGTGGATTACAATAAATGGTGGAAAGAGATGGGAATACCAGACCACCTGACCTGCCTCCTGAGAAATCTGTATGCAGGTCAAGAAGCAACAGCTAGAACTGGACATGGAACAACAGACCAGTTCCAAAATGGGAAATGTCAAGGCTGTATATTGACATCATGCTTATTTAACTTATATGTACAGTACATCATGCAAAATGCTAGGCTGGATGAAGCACAAGCTGGAATCAAGATAGCTAGAAGAAATATCAATAACCTCAGATACATGGATGACATCACCCTTATGGCAGAAAGAGAAGAGGAACTAAACAGTCTCATGGTGGAAGTGAAAGAGGAGAGTGAAAAAGTTGGCTTAAAACTCAACATTTAAAAAATGAAGATCACAGCATCCAGTCCCATCACTTCATGGCAAATAAGATGGGGAAACAATGGAAACAGTGAGAGATTTTATTTTTGGGGGGCTCAAAAATCACAGAAGATGATGACTGCAGCCCCGAAATTGAAAGATGCTTGTTCCTTGGAAGAAAAGCTGTGACCAACCTTGACAGCATATTAAAAGTAGAGACATTACTTTGCTGAAATAGAGATATCTAGTCAAAGCTATGGTTTTACCAGTAGTCAGTATGGATGTGAGAATTGGACTATAAAGAAAGCCAAGTGCTGAAGAATTGATGCTTTTGAACTGTGGTACTGAAGACTGTTGAGAATCCCTTTATCTGCTAGGTGATCTAACCAGTCAACCCTTAAGGAAATCAGTCCTGAATATTCATTGGAGGAATTGATGCTGAAGCTGCAACTCCAATACTTTGGCCACCTGATGCAAAGAACTGACTCATGGAAAAACCCTGATGCTGGGAAAGATTGAAGGCATGAGATGACAGAGGATGAGTTGGTTGGATGCCATTACTGACTCAATGGACATGAGTCTGAGCAAGCTCAGAGTGTTGGCGATGGCCAAGGAAACCTGGCATCCTTCAGTCCATGGGGTCACAAAGAGTTGGACATGACCGAGTAACTGAACTGAACTGATGATTTCATATAAATTGTAGGATAGTTTTTTATATTTATGTGAGTAATGCTTTTGGAATTCTGATAGGGTTTTCATGGAATCTATAGATAGGTTTGAGTTCTATGGAAATTCTAATAATATTAACTCTGATCCCTAAACAAGCAGTTTTTCCATTTACTTCAATCCTGTTCTTAATTAAAATAAGTAAATAAAAAATAATTAGTGTTTGGTAGTTTTATGTGTGTATGTATTTCACTTCCCTGGTTTACTTTAATCTTAAATATTTTATTGTTTTAATGTAATTGTGTTATTATTTTATTTTCAGATGGTTCAGTGTTGGTGTATATATTGATTTTTATCCTGAAACTTCTTTGGTATTTCTAACAGTTTCTTTTTAGTGTATTTTAGGGATTTATTTGGGCTTCCCAGGTGGCTCTAGTGATAAAGAACATGCTTGCCAAGTACAGAAGACACTAGAATCATGGGTTTGACCCTGGGTTGTGAAGATTCCCCTGGAGGTGGGGCGGTAACCCACTCCAGTATTATTGCTTGGAGAATCCAATGGACAGGAACTGGAGGGCTAGAGTTCATAGGGTCACAAGAGTCAGACATGACTGAAGCAACTTAGCATGCAACAGTGATTTATATATTAGATGATATTATCATCAAATAAAACATTTGTATTCTTAACATTTTGGTTTTGGATGGTCTTCAGTGATTTTTATTTTCTGAGTGAACTAACAAGAAAGTCTAGTGTTATGGCAAATTGTAGCAGTCAATATTGTCCCCTTGTCTTTTTCTTTGATTTGGAGAAAAAATTTTGAAACTTTGACTGTTGAGTATGATATTAGCTGTGACTTGCTATATATGACCCTGGTTATTTTGAGTTATGATCCATCCATACAGAATTTTTGAGATTTTGTATCATTAAAGGATGTTGGTTTAGTCAAAAGCTTTTTCAGCATCTACTGAAGTTGTCATGTCTGTTTTATCTTTAGTTCTATCAGTGTGATGCATTGCATTAATTATATTATTTGCTTATAAGGACCCATCTTTGCATTCTAGGAATAAATTCCACTTGATAGTGATATATGATTCTTTTATTGTGCTGTTAACTTTGGTTTGCTAGTACTTTCAATAATTTATACATCTATATTAATCAAGGATATCAGCTTCTATCTTTTTTCATAGTGTCTTTATCTGGTTTTGGTATCAGGTAATGCTGGTCATATAAAATAAACTTGTGAGTATTCTCTACTCTTAAATCATTTGATAGAATTTGAGAAGAAGAAAGAAGAAGAAAATTCATATTAATTCTTTAAATTTTTGGTAGAATTTAACAGTGAACTCATAGAGTCCTTGGAATTTACTGATGTTGGTGATGCTCTTTTCATTTTTTGGAAAACAGTTTATGGTTACTGATTCACTCTCCTTGCTCTCTTTTTTGGTTCTATTTTTTCATGATGCAGTCTTGGTAGGCAAAGACCTTCAGCAGTCAGACTGTCAAAGATACTAGGTGGGCTCTCTGGTGCTGTCCATAGATGAAGGTGCTTCTGAAGTCCTTGAGTGGGCCGGTTTGCTGCCTTTGGGTCAGGAGGTGACATGCCTGGTTCTTTGGTCCCTGGGTCTGTCCTAGTGTCTGAGACCAGGAGGAGCGGGCCTGGAGCCTGGTGTCACTAGGGTAATTGGCACTTGAACCTGAGGTGATGAACATGGCATCTGGTACTACGTGTTCAGGCAGGGGTTAATGGTCCAGGGTCACCAGCCCAGGGCTAGGGACCACTGTGATGGGGTTAGCATCTCAGTCAGTGGATATTGGCTTTGTCCTGGCGAAGGCTAAGACCTTTCGTTTGAGGGAGATCACCTAGAAGCTGGCAGCTCATATCCTGGGTTGGTGCCATGCCAAAGCTCAAAGTTGGGTCTCAGGGGCCAGCTTGGTCTTTGAGCCTATGTCTGCAGAAGGCTTACTGGACTTTGCCTGCAGTGGCTGTGTGGACACTGAGACCATGAGGTCTAGCCTGATGTTGGTGTAAGCTGAGAGCTCATGTGTGCAGGAACTGGCCTGATGTCTAGACCCACAGGAGCTACCCTGACACGAGTATGGGCCTGACACTAGAGCTGGAGGTGAAGTCAGGTGCTCACTTAACCATTCTTTCCCTACTTACAGGTTTTTCTCTTTGTATTGTGATGTCTGGGTTTGGGGTAGCATAGGGTGAGGGCCAAGTGAAGTTGTACTTCTGACTTACTCAATGCAAATTTTAAAATTTATTTTGTTTCATCAAGGTGCTGTGATACCTCACCTGCAATGCTTCATTCCTGTGAAGCTATTCTGGTGGAGCAGTGGAATAAACTCAGGCAATTTATGTATGGTAAACTCTTTTTATCTGTAAACTAGATTAACTAAAAATGAATGAACTGTCTACCACTTGGTTTTAGAGAGAAAAGGACTACAGCCAGGGGCAGGATCATGGATGAGCCTTAGAAACACTGTGTAGAGACTGCCAGCTAATTACAGACTCATGAGAAACCCAGCAGAGCGTGAAACAACTACAAACCATATCATCTCATTTGATAATGTATGTTATGTTTTACCACTTGATTTTAGGATTGACTGGTTATGCAGCCTGCTAACAAATGTAAGAATCAAACTGTATAGCACAGGGACTTCTACTTGATACCTGTAATTACCTGCTGCTGCTGCTGCTGCTGCTAAGTCGCTTCAGTTGTGTCTGACTCTCTGTGACCCCCTAGAAGGCAGCCCACCAGGCTCCCCCGTCCCTGGGATTCTCCAGGCAAGAACACTGGAGTGGATTGCCATTTCCTTCTCCAATGCATCAAAGTGAAAAGTGAAAGTGAAGTCGCTCAGTTGTGTCCAACTCTTAGCGACCCCATGGACTGCAGCCCACCAGGCTCCTCCATCCATGGGATTTTCCAGGCAAAAGTACTGCAAAATCCCATGGACAGAGGAGCCTGGTATGCTGCAGTCTGTGGGGTCGCTAAGGGAAAAGAATCTAAAGAAGAGTGGCTATGTTTATATGTATAACAAATTCACTTTGCTGTATACCTGAGACAAACACAACAGTGTAAATCAACTGTGTGTGTGTGTGTGTGTGTGTGCGCACGTGCGCGCTCTCAGTTGCTCAGTCATGTCTGACTTTTTGCTACCTGCTGGACTGTAGCCAACCAGGCTTCTCTGGAATTTCTCAGGCAAGAATGCTGGAGTGGGTTGCCATTTCATTCTGCAGGGCATCTTCCTGGCCTAGGGATCAACCATGTGTCTCTTGTGTCTCCTGCATTGGCAGGAGTATTCTTTACCACTGCACCACCTGGGAAATCAAAATCAACTGTATCCCAATAAATTTTTTTTTAAGTGAATAATACTGAGGACAAAGATAATAATCTACAAATTCTTATGTTTCACTGTGTTCTGACATTTGAAGACAGCATATCTGATTACACTGTTACTCAATTCTTTTCTTTTTTTCACACAATTGTGTTAAAAAAGTGACTTCATTGGTGTTCCTTTCCAGATGCCCAGGAAAGCTGGCAAGAGCATTCATGTTTGTGCACAAAAACTGCTGGCCCTGAATCATATGACTAGGCAGAAATTCAAGTTATTTGATGCATCAGTTTTGATCATGTGTGAAAGTCTCTGTCATGTCCAACTCTTTGTGACCCCATGGACTGTCCATGGAATTCTTAGGCCAGAAAAGTAGAGTGGGTAGTCTTTCCCTTCTCCAGAGGATCTTCCCAACCCAGAGATCAAAACTAGGCCTTCCACATTGCAGGCAGATTCTTTACCAGCTGAGCCACAAGGAAAGCCCAAGAATACTGGAGTGAGTAGTGTATCCCTTCTCCAGCAGATCTTCCTGACCCAGGAATTGAACTGGGGTCTCCTGCATTGCAGGTGGATTCTTTACCAACTGAGCTATCAGAGAAGCCCTATGAAAATCTGTCATGAAAATTGAAGTAATTCCTTTGTATAATATGAAAGATATTAAGTAGATAATATTTTATTCCCTGTTCATGTTGTTTATGAAAACATTTGGAAAGGATGCAATATTTTATTTAGAACAATGGAAAAAGTCATAGTTGTAGGTATTACTGGAAGTTTTCAAATAGGAACAGTTAGATAATTCAATAAGAAAATATAAAACAGTTTCATCAATCCTTCACCTCAATAAATAAATCCTCTTATACATTGACACTAGTATTTCCTACTTCAATGAGTAGAAATGCAGCTTGAAAAGAAATGTCATGCATAATAATACAAAGTATAATTTAAGATTTACTTCATTATATTCAAGGTCAGCTCAGACTCAAAGGTCATACTAAGTCAGTTGACTTATGGCAATTTATGTTTCTGTGTAGACTATATTTGCAGACATGTATTTAATGATTGGTTTTGCCAGCGACTCTGGTAGGCAATGTAAACAAGAGAGATAATAAATTCTAATAAGAGAACAAAATCCTAGTTGGGAGAATAAAACCCAAAGATTCTTGTGAAACACAGTAAATGATATGCAAAGGAATATTGGACACAAAAGTGGAAAACTGTGGTCTCAGATTTTTCACTCCTATAAAGTGGCAAAAATGGCCTAGTTGTCAAGTTCAGTTTTTTTGTATCATAATGATACCTCATGATATTCTTTAATAAAGTGAAAGACACATTAACTGAGGTGATATTTGTCATTCGAGAAGAAATTGTTATTAAATCCAAGCGTTATGTGAGATAAATGGGAATTTCCAATTTTCTCATATCAAAGATTGGGGACAAAGTAGGAAAAAGAGGAAGGAAGAAAAAGAAGACAAAATTGTTATATATTTGAGAGCAAAGAGAACTTAATAAAATGAGTAAGTAAATTGCATGTATTAGTTGCTCGGTTGTGTCTGACTCTCTGGAATCCATGGACTGTAGCCCACCAGACTCCTCTGTCCATGGGCTTTTCCAGGTAAGAATACTGGAGTGGGTAACCATTCCCTTCTGCAGGAGATCATCCCTACCCAAGAATCAAACCCAAGTCTCCTGCATTACAGGCAGATTCTTTACCATCTGAGCCATCAGGGTATTCCAAAAACTTGTATAGGTTAATTGAAAAAATGAAAACTCCAGGAAATAAATAAAAGCCAGTTACATGTCCACAATCCGACTAAAGAATCACAACTACTGACAGTTAGGCCTTGAGTCTTGCAATCATGAACACTTCTCTAGACCCAAAGTAATTGACCTTTTTATTTTTTTTTTTTATTTTTTTTTTTTAATTTTTTAATTAATTTTTATTTTTTAGTTTGTTTTGCTTTACAATACTGTATTCGTTTTGTTACACATTGACATGAATTAGCCATGAGTGTACATGAACTCCCAATCCCGACCCCCTCCTCCACCCTCCCGCCCCACACCCTCTCTCTGGATTATCCCCGTGCATCAGTCCCTATCATCCTGCATCCTGCATCAAACCTGGACTGGCAATTCATTTCGCTTATGATATCACACATGTTACATTGCCACTCTGCCAACCCATCCCACCCTCTCCCTCTCCCACAGAGTCCAAAAGGCCATTCTATACAACTGTGTCTCTTTTGCTGTCTTACGTACAGGTTTATCATTACCATCATTCTAAATTCCATATATATGTGTAAGTATACTGTATTGATGTTTTTCTTTCTGGCTTACTTCACTCTGTATAATCGGCTCCAGCGTCATCCACCTCATTAAAACTGATTCAAATGTATTCTTTTTAATAGCTGAGTAATACTCCATTGTGTATATGTACCACAGCTTTCTTATCCATTCATCTGCTGATGGACATCTAGGTTGCTTCCATGTCCTGGCTATTACAAACAGTGCCGCGATGAACATTGGGGTACACGTGTCTCTTTCAATTCTGGTTTCCTCGGTGTGTATGCCCAGCAGTGGGATCGCTGGATCATAAGGCAGTTCTATTTGCAATTTTTTAAGGAATCTCCACACTGTTTTCCATAGNCACACTTTGTCCAGGCAGGTGGAGGAATACAGGCATCTCACTCATCACTGCAAGATCACGTTGTCCTGTTGGACGAATAGGTATTTCCAAAATGAAGAGATTGTTAAGGAGTATCTGATTGATGTCACTGGTAAGCAGCTTCCTGGATTTGGGGGCGTGTGGGGCAGAAAAGTGTAGGGTGAATTGCCTCTTTCTCTCATAATCATTTTCCTGCAGAACACCAAGCATCTTGTTCCACTCCAGTTCAGTGGTCCCAGGCGTTTGAACATAAGGCATACTGCTACAGGCACCATGACAGCAGCATTAAATTCTTCAACTGGTTCTTTGACCACAGCTTCACTGGATCTGACCGGATTGCTGAGGTGGGATCCCACGTGGCCACTGGGCCAGAACTGGTGATATATGTTGAAGTTGTGGGTGGTACATGGGAGGGCTCATGGTCTGGCTAGCCCTGTGCTGACCTTGCTCATTTCCCTGGCAGATCATCATAAAGGATCTGTGGCCCAATCCTTTGCAGTACTATGTGAAGAGGAAGGCTCCACCACGAGAGGTCCCAGGAGGAGAAGAGGTGAGGTGCCCAGGGTCTGAGCATTGGCATAAGTGTTGTCCAGGAACTTGGGTCGTTTATTTCACTGATGAAATACTCCATGGAATACAGAGTGACATGTTGGAGTTGTGGGTGGTACATGGGAGGGCTCATGGTCTGGCTAGCCCTGTGCTGACCTTGCTCATTTCCCTGGCAGATTATCATAAAGGATCTGTGGCGCAATCCTTTGCAGTACTATGTGAAGAGGAAGGCTCCACCATGAGAGATCCTGGGAGGACAAGAGGTGAGGCGCCCAGGGTCTGAGCATTGCCATAAGCATTGTCCAGGAACTTGGGTCGTTTCTTTCACTGGTGGAGAAAGTGAGACTCCGTGGAATACAGAGTGACACCAGGACATGAGGGAATTGGCAAGAGACAGCGAGGGTAGAGAACTGTAGTGAAAAACAGGTTCTAATTAGAGAAGCTTGAGGTAGATGAAGTGGCCTGGCCAGGCCAAAGTCACTTTGATTTATATCTGAGCCAGCTGCACATCCCTGAACTGTCATTTCATGGCCAACAAGTCCGCCCTCAGCCTCCCCATAAACTTCGACCCACCTCATATTCCTCATGAAGTCCCCTTTCCAGAAACCTCTGTGAGCCTCCTTTGTTGCAAGGTGGTGCCCCCACTCACCCATCATTTGATTTCATTTTGATCATCACACTTCTTTTCCCTGTGTTTTTTTAAGTTTATTTGGCTGCTTTTTCACCTGCAACCCTCATTCTGAGACTACTGACCACTGTGCAGGATTATGGAGAATAGTCTTTTATTTATTATAACTGGAGAATAATTACTTTACAATACCCTGAGAGGTTTTGCTCTATATTGGCCAACATGAATTACCCATAGGTATACATTCCCCCCCACATCCCCCTCCCCCGGC
>SJXQ01003045.1:0-23828 GCA_006408695.1 Aepyceros melampus | reverse complement strand
AACCCACGACCCACCGACCTCCCCTACCTGTCTCTCTGGGTTGTCCCACAACATGACTTTGCTTGGCTTGCTTCATGCATCAAACTCGCACGGGTCATCTATTTTACATAAGCTAATGTGAAAGTTTTAGGGCTATTTTCTCACCTTAACCCACTGTCACCATCTTCCACTGAGTCCAAAGGCTGTTCTTTATATGTCTCGCCTTGTTTGCTGCCCTGCATGTTGAATGTTCAGTACCACCTACGAGGGCCTCAGCTCCATAGATTTGTGTTAACGTACAGTGTTTGTTTTTCTGTTTCTGACTGACTTCACTCAGGATAATGGGCTCCACGTTCATTCCTTCTCATTAGAACTGACCTCGATGCATTCCTTTATAGAGCTGAGTAACATACCATTGTGTATCTGTACTCCCAGCTTCCTGATCCCTTCATCTACTGATGGACATATAGGTGGTTTCCATGTCCTAGCTATTGTAAATAGTTCGCTGGTGAAGCCTGGGATATGTGTGTTTTACTGTGTGCTTAGAGGAAATTTAAAAATTCATAGACACTCTTCCCCTGGGAACTGACCTGAAAGATTCAAGCTGCTGTTAGTGTTTTCCGAGAGGGCAGGTTTACATATTTCTTTCTCTCTCTGTCTTGAAAGGAAACCCCTCCCCCCACATTTTGAGAAACTTAGGATGGAGTGTCCCTGTGTACCTAAAATGGGAAACCAAAGAAGCTGGTTCATGTGAAGATCAATGGCCAGCATAGTTCTCTTGGACGGGAAAGTAAGGAAATGTGGTATGGTGCTGAAATGGATTGAGAGGGAGACACCAGGAAACCTGAAATAATTGTGAAGGATGAATAAAAAGCATCTACTGCACATGTCTGCATATTGTTTAGGAAGGTCCTCAGGACAAACAGTTCAGATGTATGTAGGATTCTGTTTTACAGCATGGGAGTTACCAGTCCGTGGAGGTTTGTAGAGGGGTTAAGTCATGTTGGGGTTGTGTCTGGAGATGCAGTTCTTCCTGTGGGATGGGGGTTGGGGAGAATGGAGAAAGGAGATGAGGGGCCCATTAGCTGTGTGTCTGGCAGTTTTACAAGGAAAATGATGTTCAGGGAGAGGGTCTGGTGAACAAGGGCCAGAGATTGAAGCACTGGAGTGCACTTGTTTTGGAAGGTGGTGACCCAGGTATCTTCTCTGATGCATATCATCAGACATTTTAAGAATACAGAACAAGGAAAAGCCTTAACAGTCAGCTCACTGTGAACCTAGACAGCCATATGTATATGAGCCCATATATGAGTGCATGGTAAGCTTTGCTGAGAGTCCGCTTCCCAGAGCTAGGGTTCCAGGTAACATCTTAGGGTATCAGGTATAAGGTGTATATGGAGGGGGCCTGTGGCCTGTGGAGGGAGTGAGGGGTGGGCAGGCAGTGAGGATGTTAGTTTCTGGCAAATGTGACCAGTGGAAAAGATAATTTGCCAGGAATCAGATAAAGGAAAGCAGATCTCATCACAGGTGTTTGAGGTCATGTGAACTCTTGTTATTTCTTCCAGGAACCCAGGTTAGGTAAAAATTGTTTAGGGGCAGAAGTGAGGGTCATGGGGATGTTATGGCAAGCCTACCCAGCCATGTGCTTTGTGTCCCATTCTGCTGCTGCTGCTGCAGCTCAGGGTTTAATATCCCTTTTTCCAGGAAGGCTTAAGCTCTTTGCCAAAGGCCCTCTATCAGGCCAAGGTGTAGAAATAATATTTTTCTCACGAACCCCCTTGTAACAGTGTCTCTTCCTTGCTGAATGGCTCAGCACAGAATGTTTTCAACCACAAGGGACCTGTCCTTTCTCTAGGGCTGTGTCGCTACTCTGTTCAAGGACCAATGGGAACACCTGGAGCATATGGAGCTCACTGAGGGACTGGTCAGCACTTAGGGTGGTCCTCCTGAAGTAGATGACTGCTTTCTGGAACCAAGTCCACCTCTGGAATGGGCAAAGGAGAGACTGGCACAAATGGGGTTAGGGAGAGTTCAGCGTCTGTCCCCCCAGTGTTGTCTTCTCATCCCAGATAGGATGGCTCCAATGTGGGCATGCCTGAGGGTGATGTCCCACAGGAAGTTCTCACTCTACAACTTTTCTCCCTGAAGCAGCAAAGGCTCTTTGAAGGGCAAAGGGTAAATGTTGAACGTCAAAGTTCATGGGTTTATCAATGTTCTTTTCAAGATGCCCTGAATGAGATATTCTGCTCAGGGCCAGCTTTTCCATTTGAAATCCACAGCCCAGCTTGGCTCCTACAGAGATGCGTCTACAGCTCTAGAAGGCAAGGCTTGGCCTTCTCGGGGGGATTTCTGAACCAGCAGCCCAGGAGACACTGGAAACCTGTCTTCTTACTTTCTTAATCTGTAAACTTCAAAGAATTCTTGGGGCTCTGGCAGGCTGGTACCTGTCTTTCTCAGTGCTAGTTCAAAACAAAACAAAGCAGAAACTATGGTGTACTAACTCTACAGCAGGTGTGAGATGGCATATTGGGGCATGGTTTTCGGGACCTTAGACTGGGCTCATTCTACGGACTGCATGGCATTTGTCCACATTCAGAAGTTCTAGCAAGGTGTTGCAAAGAAATTAAAGGCAAGAAATGTTTAGGACGGGGTCCCCCAGTGCCTAATATTTCCTGCCAATGCTTCAGGACCAGTGGTGGCTTTATTGCTAACCTGTCCTGGAGTGAAGAGTGCAGAGATGGGCATGGATCAGTTAGTAAATTGAACTCTGGATGCTTGACTGGATGGTCATTCTCTGGAGACTTGCCATGACTTGTGTCCCAGTCTCTTTAGGGCTTTCACTTGGGCCCTCAAGTCTAGGTGCTATTAGATTTGAGTGCACACTTGGATTTGATGTGTAAGGTGTTCTTCCACCGAAGATCAATGCGTGTGAGACTTGGCGGATTAGTAATGAATTCATGAGCGTTCTGGCTCAGTCACACTGAGTTGCATTTGCTTCCTGTTCCCTGGATGTGTTCATGTCTTTCTCTGTATAGAATGAAGACTGGGTGTCCCTACCGTATTTGTCCATGATTGTGAGCTGACATTTCTTCCTCTGGGTCTGCCTGTCCCTCCTGTCTTCTTTCATGTTGCATCCACACTTGTGCCATTAAGCACAGCTCTGCTGCCATATCTGTCTTGCACGTCCCTATTCAACATACATGCATTATATGGCTCGTATTTACTCCTTTTTTTTTTTTTTAAGTTTGTATATCTTTGTTAGACTGCATGTGAATTTGAACTATTCTTTCATTCTGGATCAAATGCTTCCAACATCTGAACAGTGACTTTTTTTTTTAATGACTTCCATGATATTTGTGCCCAGGAAGGAATGCTTTATCACGGGAATAGTTCACAGTAATGCACATGTGGAAACAAGAATACCCATACAGTTACAGTAATGCCTGATGTGCAAGAATATCACTCGTTGAAGTGAGAATATTAATTAGGATCACAGAGGGCAAAGGTATTGCAGGAATGCATCTGTCAGGAAATTTTTTATCTGTCAGGAAAGATTTGGGGGTGACTTGTTAAGTGTTCTGAAAACACTACTGCAGGATTGAAACACATTAACTTTTACCACTTGTATTCTTGCCTTGGTCAACATTACCCATGCCGAATTTCTTCATGATTGTCAGTAAATCATCACCCAAGTGAGAGGAATTGGGGCTTGCTTTTCTGTAAAGAGAAAGTTGTTGAGGAATTCTTGTCCCTAGGGAAAAGGAGTGCATGATCAATTTTAAGTTCAACATCCCTTGCTATTTCTGTGTCGTTTCTGGAAGGAAAGCAAAGGGAATGGAATCACACCAACCTGATTGGCACTGTGAGCAAGTCCAAGGAGACAGGAGTAGAGAAGACAGGCACAGGTCACTCAACTGTCCACAGTGAGGACTTCCAACCCTGCCACATGCTTGCATGTCAGTTCCCCTCATGAGCAAATCCCATTTACCGTCCAGGGTATATCATAGACATAGAAGAGGACACTGGCTTGATCAAGGAGCAAGTGAAAAAATTAACTGGGCCAAAAAAAGAGAGGTGCTTACCAAAATCCATAATACTACACAAGTAAAGCAATAGTTCCTCATGTCTGCAAGTCTCTTTTCAGTTCTTTGTGTGTGTATGTGTGTGTGTGTGTGTGTGTGTGTGTGTGTGTGTGTGTGTGTGTGTGAATGTACTCAAAAACTGAAGTGTCAGGATGTATAAAGTTACTGTTCACCTTTAAAGGGAATAAAATAGAGCCACTAAAATAATAGCATGATAGCTCTGTGCGCGTTGAATGGAAAGTCCATCTGTTTAAGGAAAATAGTAAAGGACATTAGCACTGGTGTAGGGGAGGAAAGGAAATGCAGACATTCATATATATGTTCTTGAGCTTCTCGTGTGGACACAGCTGATGCTGCTGCTAAGTCACTTCAGTCGTGTCAGACTCTGTGCGACCCCATGGACGGTGGCTGATCAGGCTCCCCGGTCCCTGGGATTTCCAGGCAAGAACACAGGAGTGGGTTGCCATTTCATTCTCCAATGCATGAAAGTGAAAAGGGAAAGTGAATTCACTTAGTCCTGTCCGACTGTTAGCGACCGCATGGACTGCAGCCTACCAGGCTCCTCTGTCCATGGGATTTTTCAGGCAAGAGCACCGGAATGGTGTGCCATTGCCTGCTCCGTGGGTGGGGGTAAAGGGCCAGGAGCAGTGTTGGCACTGAAAAATATTTGACAGCAATGCTGACCTCCAACCGCTACATGGCAGCAGCACTCACATCCCAGCTGGGACAATGAACAGGGCTCCAGGGGACTCCCTGGTGGTCCAGTGGGTAAGACACCATCTTCCAACTCTGGAAGCACAGGTTTGATACCTGGGAACTAAGGTCCCACATGAGACACACAGTGCAGCCCTCCCATGGACTCTCTGCTTCAAAAGTGTATGTGTTCTTGTTTAGTCATGTCTGACTCTTGGCGACCTTATGGACTGTAGTGCACCAGGCTCTTCTCTCCAAGGGGTTCTCCAGGCATGAATACTGGAATGGGTTGCCAGTCCCTTCTCCAGGGGATCTCTTAAAAGTGTCCAGGCATTGCTAAATAAGGACCAGGTCCCCCAGCCTGAGGTCGAAAAGAACTCCCCAAGGAGGCTAAATAGAGCCAACAGGGACAGAGGATGGACAGGGAAAAAAACAAAAGAACTAAGACTGGTCATTCTTATTTTTTTTCCACAGGCTGGGGGGTGATAAACAGGAACAAGTGATCAGAGGTTACAGGTATAGACTGGCTTTTCATTAATCATCTTTCTGTACTTTTACTTGGGAAGGGGATGGTAATCCATTCCAGTCTTTTCGCCTTAAGAATTCCATGGACAGAAGAGCCTGGTGGGCTACAGATCTTAGGATCACATTTTGATGGCTTGTTCCCTTGTGCACTCATTACATATAAAAACATGCTTCTTGTTCAACTATGTGATTCCACAAAAATCAGAACACACTGAGGAATGGCCAGTTCATCCCTGTGGTGTCCCAGTAAAAGAGAACCTAAGGCGCCAGCTATAAGAGGAACAGTGGTTAAGACCATGCTTTCACTACAGGTGGCACAGGTTCCATCTCTGGTCACGGAATTAAGATTCTGCATGCCATGAGTCATGCCACACCAACAAAAGAGTTTTACAACAAAAATATAAACACATTTTTTAAGTTAAAGAAAGAAATAAAGAAACCGCACTTCTGAGAAATCAGAGTGCACGTGAGGGGCCCAACGGGTCCTTGCATGTTCAGATAAGGAGTTCCCACCAGCCAACCTGAGCTGGAGCCCCTCAAGCTACTGTCCCATCACTTCTAGACTACAAGACCAGGTGACTTTGATAAACAAGGGCTCGACCTCTGTGGGGAGAGAGGCTCGCTCCAGCTCCACCATCTCTGCTTCTGCAATCCCATCCCTGGGGCCTCCTCTCTAGTCCTCAGTTCCTCCATCTGAAAATGGCATCCCAGGACAAGAGGAGCCCAGAGGGCACCGACCACCAGAGTCTGTGTCTTCAGGCTGGTTCACTGCACACCAGTGGCTTCGCGTCCATCCATCCCTAAAACCTGGTATATTCAAAGGGCTCCAGATAACTCACACCAAGTGTTTCTTCTGTGCTTGGCTCCTGTTTCTTTCTCAGCCTCCTCTGTTCATGTTTCCTAGTGCCTACATGCACAACTTGGCTTCCTGATGGCAAAGAACACTCCTGGTAAAGCAAGAGACACAGGTTCAATCCCTGGGTCAGGAAGGTCCCTGGGAGATAGAAACGGTGACCCACTCCAGTATTCTTGCCTAGAAAACCCCATGGACAGAGGAAGTGGGGGCTACAGTCCATGGGGTTGCAAAGAGTCACACAGTACTGAGCAACTAAACAACAACAACACGGGCAAGTGGCTCAGTCCTCTCACTTTCACTTTATGCTCTGGGCCATGGTCTCTGAACAGTTAACACTACCACCATCACGGCTACATAATTCTTTGTCATGGGGACTGTTGACCACAGAAATTTAGCAGCATCCCTGGTCAGCAATCACTGCCAGCAGCATCCTTCGTTCCCCACTTTCCCTATGTTAGGAGACCTACTGCTTTGAATCCAATCCCATGAATAAATCTATAGTCTCAGAATTACTAATTCTGCCCTGACCTGGCCTGATTCAAGCTTCCAACTTCCCTCATGTCCTCTCCACCTAGGACTCTAGCAGGCATCTCAAACTTGCCAAGTTGAAAGCTGAACCGGTGGCCCTGTTTCTTGTGCCAAACCAAATCTGTTGACCCAGGCATGATGTAGCAAATCTCTGTCACAGGGCCTGCTCCAGATGCCACTAGCAACAGCCTCTTCAACAAGCTGCAACAATGGCTCCAGCAATCAAAAGCGGCTGGACCAAAACAGAAATGAAGCTCCACTAGGGATGTGTCTGGAGACCAAAGTAAAGATCTGATGCTGTAAAGAACAGCACCGTAGAGGAACCTGGAATCACAGATACGTGACTCAAGGTAAGTTGAATGGAGTCAACAGGAGAGAGCAAGAGTAAATCTCAACACCTTAGGTTTCAAGGAGCTAAAATTGATTGGGATGAGCAACGTGCAGTTAAATGACCCAGATAAGCTCCATGGTGTGATCCTTCACCCAGAGCCAGCACCCCTGGTCAGCAGGGAATGAGAGCCAGCCGTTCCAAAGTGTGAAATCAAGGGAGGTGATGTAATTCCAGCAGAACTACTTAAAATCCTAAGGGACAGTAGTATCATGGTGGTGCTGCACCCAAGACATCAGCAAATCTGGCCTGGAAAAGATCCATCCTTTCCCCACTTCCCAAGAAGGGTAGGACTAAAGAACCTGTTGAACCATCACACAATTATGCTTGTCTCCGATGCTCCTAAAGTTGTGCTCAAAATCCTCCTAAAGTTGTGCTCAAAATCCTTCATGCTAGGCTTCAGCTTTACATGAACTGAGAAATGCCATCTGTTCAAGGTAGGTTTAGAAACATTGGAGGAACCAGATCTTAAGTAGTCACCATTTGCTGGATCACAGAAAAAGAAAATTAATTCCAGAGAAACCTCTATCTCCTCTTCACAGACCACTTGATAAAATCTTTGGTTGTGTGGAAAATAACACAATTGTGCTTGTCTCCCATGCTTCTAAAGTTGTGCTCAAAATCCTCCTAAAGTTGTGCTCAAAATCCTTCATGCTAGGCTTCAGCTTTACATGAACTGGCAAATGCCACCTGTTCAAGGTAGGTTTAGAAACATTGGAAGAACCAGAACTCAAGTGCTCACCATTTGCTGGATCACAGAAATAGCAAATTAATTCCAGACAAACCTCTACCTCCTCTTCACTGACCACTTGATAAAGTCTTTAGTTGTGTGGAGAATAACAAATTGTGGGAAACTCTTCAAGAGTTGGGAATCCAGGACCATCTTTACTTGGATCCTCGGAGATCTGTAGGCAGGTCAAGAAGCAACAGTTAGAACCATCTATGGGACAACTGACTGGTTCAGGATTGAGAAAGTTGACAAGGCTGTCGATTCTCACCTTGCTTATTTAACTTGAGCGCAGAACATGTCTTGAGAAATGCCAGGCTGGATGAGTTACACCTGGAATCATGATTGCTGGGAGAAATGCCAACCACCTAACATATGCATATGAATACCACTCTAATGATAGAAGACAAAGAGGGACTAAAGTACCTCTTGATGAGGGTAAAAGAGGACAGTGCAGAAGCAGACATAAAACTTATTCTAAAAAAAATTAAACACACACACACACACACACAAACAAAACCATATCACAATACCTGATGCCATCACTTCATGGCCAACAGAAGGGGAGTGGGGGTGAAGGGAAAGCTGTGCCAGATTTCCTCTTCCTGGTCTCTCAAAGTGCTGCCGGTGGGGACTGTAGCCATGATATTAGAGAACAAATGATCATTGGCAGGAATGCTATGACAAACATAGACAGTGTGTAAATGAGCAAATCTATCACTTTGCTGACAAAGGCCCATATAATTGAGGCTATGGTCTTTCTAGTGGTCACATATGGTTGTGAGAGACTGATCATAAAGCAGGCAGAACACCAAAGAACTGATGCTTTCTGAACTGTGGGGCTGGAGAAGACTCTTGAGAGTCCTCTGGACAGCAAGGAGACCAAACCAGTCAATCTTCAAGGAAATCAATGCTGAATATGCATTGGAAGGATTGCTGCTGAAGCTGAAGCTCTAATACTTTGGCCACCTGGTGTGAAGAGCCAACTCGCTGGAAAAGACTCGGGTGCTGGGAGAGACTGAAGGCAGAATGAGAAGCCAGAGACAAGGATGAGAAGGTTGGATGGCGTCACTGAGGCAGTGGCTATGAACCTGGCAGACTCTGGGAGATGGTGGAGGACAGGGAGACCTGGCGTGCTGCCTTCCACAGCTTCACGAAGTGTCAGACACGACTTGGCCACTGGCCAATTGGAAGGGAGTGACCTAATTTCATTATTTTACCTTTAGCTGTCAAGATTTCCCAGCATCACCCATAAAAGTGATTATCTTTCTCCCTGGCACATTGTTGCCTCCTTCGTCATACATTAGGGGACCAATTGGGGATGAATTTATCTCTGAGTTTTCTATCATGCAACATTGGTCTATATTACTGTTTCCATGTCAGTTCCATGCTGCACTGATTACTATAGCTCTGTAGTAGAGACTGAAGTCAGGGAGTCGGAATCCTCCATCTCTTCTTTTTCTCTCTCAAGACAGCATGGTTCTTTAAGGTCCTCTCTATTTCCACACAAGTTGCAAAAACACATTTTTTTCTATTATCTGTGAAAAATGCCATGGGTACTTTCATAGGACTGGCACTGAATCTGCAAACTGCATTTTGTAGTGTTCACTTGCTTGGAGAATGGTGTCTCTCTCCATCTCTTTGTGTCACCTTTGTTTCATCCGTGCCTTATTCTTTTCTGTGCACCAGCCTCTTCCCAGCCTAAGTAGGTTTATTCCCAGGAATTCTGCTCTTCTTGATGCCATGGTGAATGGGACTGCTTTCCTAGCTTCTATTTTTGGTTTGTTGTTTTTATTGCATAGGAAAGCAAGCTTTCTGTTAATTTCATATCCAGCAACCTCGCTAAAGTCCTTGATTAGAATTTCATATCCAGCAACCTCGCTAAAGTCCTTGATTAGTTCTAGTCATTTCCCAGTGGCATCTTTGGATTCTCTGGGCATACTATCACGTCATGTGCAAATAGTGACAGTTTTACCTCTTCTTTTCCACTTTGTTTGAAAATGGTTTTCTTCTCCTCTGATGGCTGTCATTCGGAGTCCCAAGACTATACTGAATAACGATGGTGTGAGTGGGCACCTTTGGCTTATTGATAACCTTAGGAGACGTGCTCTCAGTTTCTTACCATTGGGAATCACGTTTATGGTGAATTTATCCATGTGTGGCAGTCTGTATTAGGAAGACTGATGAAACTTCCCTCTGATTCCACTGACTGTCCAGGTTTTCCAGTACACCCATCATAAATGGGTGTTGAATTTTGTCAAAAGTGTTTTCTGCACCTGTATCCTAAAAGTTTCAGGACCTCTCCTTGGAAACTTAGCTGTCTTTCAGTGTTCTTTCTTCCTTTTGCCCCCTCATACAATGAGCTGACTCACTTGAAAATGCCCTGATGCTGGGAAAGATTGAAGGTAAAAGGAGAAGTGGTCAGCAGAGGATGAAATGGTTAGATAACATCATCAACCCCATGGACACGAATCTGAAGAAATTCTGGGAGACAAGGAAGGGAAGTCTGGCAGGCTAGAGCCCATGGGATGCCAAAGAGTTGGGTATGACTTACTGACTGAACAACAACACAAAATCCCTCATTCTGCGATTCACACTATTATTTATTCTTGACCACTCCCTTTTCTAACCCACTTCACTCTATCCCTATCTCAATTATCTTTAAATTTACTCCTTATCATGCAGAAAGATTCAGCCACATACCACTGTATTTATTGCCACCCCCTTGGCCCCAAATGTGTGGGTTTCTCAACTGCAGATGACTCAGTTGTCTCTTATCCCTTCCCTAGCATCCACGTATGTATCTTGCACACTGTCTACCTTGCTGCACTCACCAGCAAGCCGTGTGACAGAAGCCACGATCTTGAGAAGAGCCAATGAGGACTCTGGATTCTACCTTATTCTGAATCTTCACACTGTTCCTTTAACTCTGTTCTTCAATCACACTGACCTTTCAGTCTGTGCTCTGTTCTTCTTGGTCTCACTGTCTGTGCCTATGCCATTCCTTTGGCTTCCCTTGCTTTTTCATTTTTGTTAATGCCTTTGAGATCACTGCATCTCATAGGTGGTGATTGCAGCCATGAAATTGAAAGACGCTGACTCCTTGGAAGGAAAGTTTGGACCGAAAGTTGAGTTTGGACCGATGTTGATAGCATATTGAAAACAAGAGAAATTACTTTGCCAACAAAGGCCCGTCTAGTCAAGGCTACGGTTTTTCCAGTGGTCATGTACGGATGTGAGAGTTGGACTGACAAGAAGGCTGAGCGCTGAAGAATTGATGCTTTTGAACTATGCTGTTGGGGAAGACTCTAATTCTTGTCCCCAGGGAAAAGGAGTGCATGATCAATTTCAAGTTCAACATCCCTTGCTATTTCTGTGTCGTTTCTGGAAAGAAAGCACAGGGAATGGAATCACACCAAACTGATTGGCACTGTTAGCAAGTCCAAGGCGACAGGACTAGAGAACACAGGCACAGGTCACTCAACTGTCCACAGTGAGGACTTCCAACCTTGCCACCTGCTTGCATGTCAGCTCCCCTCATGAGGAAATCCCATTTACCGTCCAGGGTATATCACAGACATAGAAGAGGACACTGGCTTGATCAAGGAGCAAGTGAAAAAATTAACTGTGCCAAAAAAAGAGAGGTGCTTACCAAATCCATAATACTGCACAAGTAAACCAGTAGTTCCTCATGTCTGCAAGTCTCTTTTCAGAGTTCTTTGTGTGTGTGTGTCTGTGTGTGTGTCTGTGTGTGTGAAGCTACTCAAAAACTAAAATGTCAGGATGTATAAACTTACTGTTCACCTTTAAAGGGGATAAAATACAGCCTCTAAAATAATAGCGTGATAGCTCTGTGTGCGGTGATATGTAAAGTCCATCTGTTTAAGGAAAATAGTAAAGGACATTAGCGCTGGTGTAGGGGAGGAAAGGAGGAAAGGAAATGCAAACATCCATATATATGTTCCTGAGCTTCTCGTGTGCACATCTGGACCCAGCTGCTGCTGCTGCTAAGTCACTTCAGTCGTGTCAGACTCTGTGCGACCCCATGGACGGTGGCTCACCAGGCTCCCCGGTTCCTGGGATTTCCAGGGAAGAACATTGGAGTGGGTTGCCATTTCGTTCTCCAATGCATGAAAGTGAAAAGGGAAAATGAATTCACTCAGTCGTGTCCGACTGTTAGTGACCCCATGGACAGCAGCCTACTAGGCTCCTCTGTCCATGGGATTTTCTAGGCAAGAGCACCGGAGTGGGGTGCCATTGCCTGCTCCGTGGGTGGGGGTAAAGGGCCAGGAGCAGTGCTGGCACTGAAAAATGTTTGACAGCAATCCTGACCCCACCCGCTACGTGGCAGTAGAACTCATGTTCAGCTGGGACAATGAACAGGGCTCCAGGGGACTCTCTGGTGGTCCAGTGGGTAAGACACCATCTTCCAACTCTGGAATCACAGGTCTGATCCCTGGGAACTAAGGTCCCACATGAGACACAGTGCAGATCTCCCATGGACTCTCTGCTTCAAAAGTGTCTGTTTCCTTGTTTAGTCATGTCCGACTCTTGGCGATGTTATGGACTGTAGTGCACAAGGCTCCTCTCTCCATGGGGTTCTCCAGGCCACAATACTGGAATGGGTTGCCAGTCCCTTCTCCAGGGGAATCTCTTAAAAGTGTCTAGACATTGCTAAATGGGGACCAGATCCCCCAGACTGAGGTCAAAAAGAACTCCCCAAGGAGGCTAAATAGAGCCAACAGGGACAGAGAATGGACAGGGAGAAAAAAAAAAAACAAACCAAGACTGGTCACTTTTTTTTTTTTTCCCCACAGGCTGGGGGGTGATAAAGAGGGACAAGTGATCAGAGGTTACAGGTATAGACTGGCTTTTCATTAATCATCTTTCTGTACTTTGACTTCGAGAAGGGGATGGTAATCCATTCCAGTCTTTTTGCCTGAAGAATTCCATGGACAGAAGAGCCTGGTGGGCTAAAGACCTTGGGATCGCATTTTGATGGCTTGTTCCCTTGTGCACTTATTACATATAAACACATGCTTCTTGTTCAACTATGTGATTCCACAAAAATCAGAACACACTGAGGAAAGGTCAGTTCATCCCTGTGGTGTCCCAGTAGAAGAGGACCTAAGGTGCCAGCCATATGAGGAACAGTGGTTAAGACCATGCTTTCACTACAGGTGGCACAGGTTCCATCTCTGGTCATGGAACTAAGATTCTGCATGCCATGAGTAATGTCACACCTCCAAAAGAGTTTTACAACAAAAAATATAAGCACATTGTTTAAGAGAAAGAAAGAAAGGAAGGAAGAAAGAAAGAAAGAAAGAAAGACAAGTGATCAGAGGTTACAGGTATAGACTGGCTTTTCATTAATTATCTTTCTGTACTTTGACTTGGAGAAGGGGATGGTAATCCATTCCAGTCTTTTTGCCTTAATAATTCCATGGACAGAAGAGCCTGGTGGGCTACAGACCTTGGGATCACATTTTGATACCTTGTTACTTTTAGCACTCATTACATATAAAAACATGCTTCTTGTTCAACTATGTGATTTCACAAAAATCAGAACACACTGAGGAATGGCCAGTCCTCCCTGTGGTGTCCCAGTAGAAGAGAACCTAAGGTGCCAGCCATAAAAGGAACAGTGGTTAAGACCATGCTTTCACTACAGGTGGCACA
Organism: Aepyceros melampus; assembly: GCA_006408695.1. Classification (NCBI taxonomy): domain Eukaryota; kingdom Metazoa; phylum Chordata; class Mammalia; order Artiodactyla; family Bovidae; genus Aepyceros; species Aepyceros melampus. Next base: position 10,371 of record SJXQ01003045.1, on the reverse strand, counting down.
GGTTCCATCTCTGGTCAAGAAACTAAGATTCTGCATGCCATGAGTCATGCCACACCTCCAAAAAAGTTTTACAACAAAAATATAAGCACATTTTTTAAGTTAAAGAAAGAAAGAAAGAAACCGCACTTCTGAGAACTCAGAGTGCATGTGAGGGGCCCAACCGGTCCTTGTATGTTCAGATAAGGAGTTGCCACCAGCCAACCTGAGCTGGAGCCCCTCAAGCCACTGTCCCATCACTTCTAGACTACAAGACAAGGTGACTTTGATAAACAAGATCTCGACCTCTGTGGGGAGAGAGGCTCGCTCCAGCTCCACCATCTCTGCTTCTGCAATCCCATGCCTGGGGCCTCCTCTCCAGTCCTCAGTTCCTCCATCTGAAAATTGCATCCCAGGACAAGAGGAGCCCAGAGGGCACCGACCGCCAGAGTCTGTGTCTTCAGGCTGGTTCACTACACACCAGTGGCTTCCCATCCGTCCATCCCTAAAACTTGGTATATTCAAAGGGCTCCAGATAACTCACACCAAGTGTTTTTTCTCTGCTTGTCTCCTGTTCCTTTCTCAGCCTCCTCTGTTCATGTTTCCTAGTGCCTACATGCACAACTTGGCTTCCTGATGTCAAAGAACACTCCTGGTAAAGCAAGAGACACACGTTCAATCCCTGGGTCAGGAAGGTCCCCGGGAGATGGAAACGGTGACCCACTCAAGTATTCTTGCCTGGAAAACCCCATGGACAGAGGAAGCTGGGGGCTACAGTCCATGGGGTTGCAAACAGTCACACAGTACTGAGAAACTAAAGAACAACAACAGGGGCAAGTGGCTCAGTCCTCTCAGTTTCCCTTTATGCTCTGGGCAAAGAAAGAAAGAAAGAAAGAAAGAAAGAAAGAAAGAAAGAAAGAAAGAAAGAAAGAAAGAAAGAAAGAAAGAAAGAAAGAAAGAAAGAAAGAAAGAAAGAAAGAAACTGCACTTCTGAGAACTCAGAGTGCACGCGAGGGGCCCAACAGGTCCTTGCATGTTCAGATAAGGAGTTGCCACCAGCCAACCTGAGCTGGAGCCCCTCAAGCCACTGTCCCATCACTTCTAGACTACAAGACCAGGTGACTTTGATAAACAAGGGCTCGACCTCTGTGGGGAGAGAGGCTCGCTCCAGCTCCACCATCTTTGCTTCTGCAATCCCATTCCTGGGGCATCCTCTCCAGTCCTCAGTTCCTCCAGCTGAAAATGGCATCCCAGGACAAGAGGAGCCCAGAGGGCACTGACCGCCAGAGTCTGTGTCTTCAGGCTGGTTCACTGCACACCAGTGGCTTCCCGTCTGTCCACCCCGAAAACCTGGTATATTCAAAGGGCTCCAGATAACTGACACCAAGTGTTTCTTCTCTGCTTGTCTCCTGTTCCTTTCTCAGCCTCCTCTGTTCATGTTTCCTAGTGCCTACATGCACAACTCGGCTTCCTGATGGTAAAGAACCCTCCTGGTAAAGCAAGAGATACAGGTTCAATCCCTGGTTCAGGAAGGTCCCCAGGAGATGGAAACAGTGACCCACTCCAGTATTCTTGCCTAGAAAACCCCATGGACAGAGGAAGCTGGGGGCTACAGCCCATGGGGTTGCAAAGAGTCACACAGTACTGAGCAACTAAACAACAACAACACGGGCAAGTGGCTCAGTCCTCTCACTTTCCCTTTATGCTCTGGGCCAGGGTCTATGAAGAGTTAGCACTACCACCATCACAGCTGCATAATTCTCCGTCATGGGGACTGTTCTACACACCACAGAAATTTAGCAGCATCCTTGGTCAGCAATCACTGCCGGCAGCATCCTTCGTTCCCCACTTCCCCTATGTTAGGAGACCTACGGCTTTGAATCCAATCCATGAATAAATCTATAGTCTCAGAATTACGAATTATGTTCTGCCCTGACCTGGCCTGTTTCAAGCCTCCAACTGCCCTCATGTCCTCTCCACCTAGGACTCTAGCAGGCATCTCAAACTTGCCAAGTTGAAAGCTGAACCCGTGGCCCTGTTTCTTGTGCCAAACCCAATCTGTCGACCCAGGCATGATGTAGCAAATCTCTGTCACAGGGCCTGCTCCAGATGCCACTAGCAACAGCCTCTTCACCAAGCTGCAACAATGGCTCCAGCAATCAAAAGCAGCTGGACAAAACAGAAATGAAGCTCCACTAGGGATGTGTCTGCAGACTAAAGTAAAGATCTGATGCTGTAAAGAATGGCACAGTAGAGGAACCTGGAATCACAGGTACGTGAATCAATGTAAGTTGGATGGGGTCAACAGGAGAGAGCAAGAATAAATCTCAACACCTTAGGTTTCAAGGAACTAAAATTGATTGGGATGAGCAACGTGCAGGTAAATGACCCAGATAAGCTCGATGGTGTGATCCTTCACTCAGAGCCAGCACCCCTGGTCAGCAGGGAATGAGAGCCAGCCATTCCAAAGTGTGAAATCAAGGGAGGTGATGGAATTCCAGCAGAGCTACTTAAAATCCTAAGAGACAGTGGTATCATGGTGGTGCTGCACTCAAGACATCAGCAAATCTGGCCTGGAAAAGATCCATCCTTTCCCCACTTCCCAAGAAGGGCAGGACTAAAGAACCTGTTGAAACCACCACACAATTGGGCTTGTCTCCCATGCTCCTAAAGTTGTGCTCAAAATCCTTCATTCTAGGCTTCAGCTTTACATGAACTGAGAAATGCCACCTGTTCAAGGTAGGTTTAGAAACATTGGAGGAACCAGAGTTCAAGTAGTCACCATTTGCTGGATCACAGAAAAAGCATATTAATTCCAGTGAAACCTCTACCTTCTCTTCACTGACCACTTGATAAAATCTTTGGTTGTATGGAGAAAAACAAATTGTGGAAAACTCTTCCAGAGCTGGAATCCAGGACCATCTTTACTTGGATCCTCAGAGGTCTGTAGGCAGGTCAAGAAGCAACAGTTAGAACCACTTATGGGACAACTGACTGGTTCAGGATTGAGAAAAGTTGACAAGGCTGTCGATTCTCACCTTGCTTATTTAACTTAAGCGCAGAACACATCATGAGAAATGCCAGGCTGGATGAGTTACACCTGGAATCATGAGTGCTGGGAGAAATGCCAACCACCTAACATATGCATATGAATACCACTCTAATGATAGACGACAAAGAGGGACTAAAGTACCTCTTGATGAGGGTAAAAGAGGACAGTGCAGAAGCAGGCATAAAACTCATTATTAAAAAAAAAAATTAAAAGACACACACACACACACACACACAAACCCATATCACAATACCCGATTTCATCACTTCATGGCCAACAGAAGGGGGGTGGGGTTTAAGGGAAAGCTGTACCAGATTTCCTCTTCCTGGGCTCTCAAAGTGCTGCAGGTGGGGACTGCAGCCATGATATTAGAGAACAAATGATCATTGGCAGGAAAGCTATGACAAACTTAGACAGTGTGTAAAGGAGCAAAGCTATCACTTTGCTGACAAAGGCCCATATAATTGAGGCTATGGTCTTTCTAGTGGTCACATATGGTTGTGAGAGACTGACCATAAAGGAGACAGAACACTAAAGAACTGATGTTTTCTGAACTGTGGGGCTGGAGAAGACTCTTGAGAGTCCCCTGGACAGAAGGAAGACCAAACCAGTCAATCTTCAAGGAAATCAATCCTGAATACACATTGGAAGGACTGCTGCTGAAGCTGAAGCTCTAATGCTTTGGCCACCTGGTGTGAAGAGCCAACTCGCTGGAAAAGACCCAGGTACTGGGAGAGACTGAAGGCAGAAAGAGAAGCCAAAGAGAAGGATGAGAAGGTTGGATGGCGTCACCAAGGCAGTGGCTATGAACTCGGCAGATTCTGGGAGATGATGGAGGACAGGGAGACCTGGTGTGCTGCCTTCCACAGCTTCACGAAGGTCAGACATGACTTGGCCACTGGCCAACTAGAAGGGAGTGACCTAATGTCATTCTTTTACCTTTAGATGTCAAGATTTCCCAGAATCACCCATAAAAGAGATTATCTTTTCTCCGTTGCACATTGCTGCCTCCTTTGTCATACATTAGGTGACCACTTGGGCATGAATTTATCTCTGGGTTTTCTATCGCTTTCCATTGGTCCATATTCCTATTTCCGTGTCAGTTCCATGCTACACTGATTTCTATAGCTCTGTAGTAGAGACTGAAGTCAGGGTGTCAGAATCCTCCATCTCTTCTTTTTCTCTCTCAAGACAGCATGGTTCTTTAAGGTCCTCTCTATTTCCACACAAGTTGCAAAAACGCATTTTTTTTCTATTATCTGTGAAAAATGCCATGGGTACTTCCATAGGACTGGCACTCAATCTGTAAACTGCATTTTGCAGTGTTCACTTGCTTGGAGAATGGTGTCTCTCTCCATCTCTTTGTGTCACCTTTGTTTCATCCATGCCTTATTCTTTTCTGTGCACCAGCCTCTTCCCAGTCTAGGTAGGTTTATTCCCAGGAATTCTGCTCTTCTTGATGTCATGGTGAATGGGACTGCTTCCCTAGCTTCTATCTTTGATTTGTTGTTTTTATTACATAGGAAAGCAAGCTTTCTGTTAATTTCATATCCAGCAACCTCCCTAAAGTCCTTGATTAGTTCTAGTCATTTCCCAGTGGCATCTTTGGATTCTCTGGGCATACTATCACGTCATGTGCAAATAGTGACAGTTTTACCTCTTCTTTTCCACTTTGTTTGAAAATGATTTTCTTCTTCTCCTCTGATGGCTGTCATTTGGAGTCCCAAGACTATACTGCATAACGATGGTATGAGTGGGCACCTTTGGCTTATTGATAACCTTAAGAGACGTGCTCTCCATTTCTCACCATTGAGAATCACATTTATGGTGAATTTATCCATATGTGGCAGTCTGTATAAGGAAGACTGATGAAGCTTCTCTCTGATTCCACTGCCTGTCCAGTTTTCCACTACGCCCATCATAAATACTAAAGTCCTTGGTTAGTTCTAGTCATTTCCCAGTGGCATCTTTGGATTCTCTGGGCATACTATCATGTCATGTGCAAAGAGTGACAGTTTTACCTCTTCTTTTCCACTTTGTTTGAAAATGGTTTTCTTCTCCTCTGATGGCTGTCATTTGGAGTCCCAAGACTTTACTGAATAACGATGGTGTGAGTGGGCACCTTTGGCTTATTGATAACCTTAGAAGATGTGCTCTCAGTTTCTTACCATTGGGAATCACGTTTATGGTGAATTTATCCATATGTGGCAGTCTGTATTAGGAAGACTGATGAAGCTTCCCTCTGATTCCACTGCCTGTCCAGGTTTTCCAGTACACCCATCATAAACGGGTGTGGATTTTGTCAAAAGTGTTTTCTGCACCTGTATCCTAAACAGTTTCAGGACCTCTCCTTGGAAAACTTAGCTGTCTTTCAGTGTTCTTTCTTCCTTTTGCCCCCTCATACAAAGAGCTGACTCACTCGAAAATGCCCTGATGCTGGGAAAGATTGAAGGTAAAAGGAGAAGTGGTCAGCAGAGGATGAGATGGTTAGATAACATCATCAACCCCATGGACACGAATCTGAAGAAATTCTGGGAGACAGGGAAGGGAAGTCTGGCAGGCTAGAGCCCATGGGATTCCAAAGAGTTGGGTATGACTTACTGACTGAACAACAACACAAATTCCCTCATTCTGTGATTCACACTATTATTTATTCTTGACCACTCCCTTTTCTAACCCAATTCAGTCTATCCCTATCTCAATTATGTTTAAATTTACTCCTTATCATGCATAAAGATTCAGCCACGTACCAGTGTCTTTATTGCCACCCCCTTGGCCCCAAATGTGTGGGTTTCTCAACTGCAGATGACTCAGTGGTCTCTTATCTCTTCCCTAGCATCCACGTATGTGTCTCGCACACTGTCTACCTTGCTACACTCACCAGCAAGCCATGTGACAGAAGGCACGATCTTGAGGAGAGCCAACGAGGACTTTGAATTCTACCTTATTTCAAGCTTCACAATGTTCCTTTAACTCTGTTCTTCAATCACACTGAACTTTCAGTCTGTGCTTTGTTCTTCTTGGTGTCACCGTCTGTGCCTATGCCATTCCTTTGGCTTCCCTTGCTTTTTCGTTTTTGTTAATGCCTATGAGATCACTGCAGGTGGTGATTGCAGCCATGAAATTGAAAGACCCTGACTCCTTGGAAGGAAAGTTTGGACCAACCTTGAGTTTGGACCGACCTTGATAGCATATTGAAAACAAGAAGCCACCCCCTTGGCCCCAAATGTGTGGGTTTCTCAACTGCAGATGACTCAGTGGTCTCTTATCCCATCCCTAGCATCCACGTATGTATATCACACACTGTCTACCTTGCTACACTCACCAGCAAGCCGTGTGACAGAAGGCACGATCTTGAGAAGAGCCAACGAGAACTCTGAATTCTACCTTGTTCTCAAGTTTCACACTGTTCCTTTAACTCTGTTATTCAATCACACTGACCTTTCAGTCTGTGCTCTGTTCTTCTTGGTCTCACTGTCTGTGCCTATGCCATTCCTTTGGCTTCCTTTGCTCTTTTGTTTTTGTTAATGCCTATGAGATCACTGCACGTGGTGATTGCAGCCATGAAATTGAAAGATGCTGACTCCTTGGAAGGAAAGTTTGGACAGACCTTGAGTTTGAACCGACCTTGATAGCATATTGAAAACAAGAGAAATTACTTTGCCAACAAAGGTCCGTCTAGTCAAGGCTACGGTTTTTCCAATGGTCATGTATGGATGTGAGAGTTGGACTGACAAGAAAGCTGGGCACTGAAGAATTGATGCTTTTGAACTATGCTGTTGGGGAAGACTCTTGAGAGTCCCTTTTACTGCAAAGAGATCCAACCGGTCCATCAACTCCCAAATTTATTTCTCTTGGGATGTTATTCCATTCTCTTCTGCAGTAGAGGTCTTTATTTGAAACCTATAACCTACATAATGGAATTGATAAGAAACATGTTTGTTAAACTTGTTAATCTTAAACTTAATAAACTCTGGAGTCACAGACAGATTATTGAGATCCTGACCATCTAGCCAAGGCAATGGTTTTTCCTGTGGTTATGTATGGATGTGAGAGTTGGACTGACAAGAAGGCTGAGCACCAAAGAATTTATGCTTTTGAACTGTGGTGTTGGAGAAGACTCTTGACAGTGCCTTGGACTGCAAGGAGATCCAACCAGGCCATCGTGAAGGAGATCAGGTCTGGGATTTCTTCAGAAGGAATGACGCTGAAGCTGAAACTCCAGTCTTGGCCACCTCATGTGAAGAATTGACTCCTTGGAAATGACTCTGATGCTGGGAGGGACTGGGGGCAGGCAGAGAAGGGGACGACGGAGGATGAGATGGCTGGATGGCATCACGGACTCGATGGATGTGAGTCTGAGTGAACTCCGCGAGATGGTCATGGACAGGGAGTCCAGGTGTGCTGCGATTCACGGGGTCGCAAAGAGTCAGACACGACTGAGCAACTGAACTGAACTGAACCAATACCTCCAAAACAAAGAAGAAGAAGAATCAGGTCTGGGATTTCTTTGGAAGGAATGATGCTGAAGCTGAAACTCCAGTACTTTGGCCACCTCACGTGAAGAGTGACTCCTTGGAAAAGACTCTGATGCTGGGAGGGACTGGGGGCAGGCAGAGAAGGGGATGACGGAGGATGAGATAGCTGGATGGCATCATGGACTCGATGGACGTGAGTCTGAGTGAACTCCACGAGATGGTAATGGACAGGGAGTCCTGGCGTGCTGCGATTCATGGCGTCACAAAGAGTCAGACATGACTGAGCTACTGAACCGAACTGAACCAATCCCTCCAAAACAAAGGAGAAGAAGAAGTATGTTGTTTACAAGTTAAAACAACCAACTTTGGGTGTCTATCCCAAGATCAACTAAGAAGAAATAACACTGGATTCTAAGAAATCATATCTTTCCATGATCTGTGGCCAAGGAACATATAAAAAGTAAAAAAAAAAAAAAAAAAGTAATCTCAGAGGACTATATCAAGGATAGTAAATAGCAGTAGACTGTGGCATTTCACCTTAAGAAAAATGGTAGTTGTTGTTCTGTGGTGGGAATGTTTTCCTTCAGATTCCCTGAAAGCAGAGTCGATGTACACAACTCACAGGACTAAATGGTGAGGGTTTTCTGGAGAAATGGAATAAGGGAAGCAACATATAGCAGAGGGAAAACAAAATCTAATCACAAGCAGAAACCAAGTTGCACCATGCTTTATCTCACTTTGTATTACATCTTTGCTTCCGTGTCACTCAGTCAAAATTTCACCCATAGATGTGGGATTTTCACTTCTGGGCTGAGGAGGCTTTCATGTGACCAGAGGCAATTTTCCATAACAGGGAACCTTTCACAAAGATTCGTGGCCAGGATGTAGACTTGATGGACGCCTAGTCAAAGGGACCTGGGTAGTGCATAAAAGAGGTGTGGTCTGGTGCAGTCTTCAGAGTAGGCCAGAGTAAGCTCCCTTTTTTTTTTTTTTAACCACTGGTCTTCCTACTTATTGTATGCCTGATTCAGAGGCTACCTCTGACTCTTGGACCACTGGAATTTGCCATGAAGCAATTCTCCAAGCCAGACTTCAGCAGTATGTGAACTGTGACTTCTAGATATTCAAGGTGGTTTTAGAAAAGGCAGAGGAACCAGAGATCAAAGTGGCAACATCCACTGGATCATCAAAAAAGCAAGAGAGTTCCAGAAAAAAAAATTCTTTCTGCTTTATTGACTATGCCAAAGCCATTGACTGTGTGGATCACAATAAACTGTGGAAAAGTCTGGAAGAGAAGGGAATACAAGAATACCTGATCTGCTTCTTGAGAAATCTGTATGCAGGTCAGGAAACAACAGTTAGAAATGGACACTGAACAACAGACTGGTTGCAACGAGGAAAAGGAGGACGTCAAGGCTGTATACTGTCACCCTGCTTATTTAACTTAGATGCAGAGTACATCAGGAGAAATGTTGAGCTGCAGGAAACACTAGATGGAATCAAGACTGCTGAGAGAACTATCTGTAACCTCAGCTATGCAGATGACACCACCCTTATGGCAAAAAGTGAAGAACTAGAGAGCCTCTTGATGAAAGCGAGAGATGAGTGTGAACATGTTGACTTAAAGCTCAATATTCAGAAAAGTAAAATCATGGCATCCGGTCCCATCACTTCATGGCAAACAGACGAGGAAACAGTGCAAACAGGCAGAGACTTTGTCAGGGAATCTTGACAAAGGGATCAAACCTGGCTCTCACACGTTGTAGGCAGATATCTTACTTTCCGAGCCGTGCACATCAAGGACAAAGAGAATACCATAAATTCCACCGACTAACCACCATGTTCAATGTCCAATGTCGTGGGTCCAACTGTCCTACTGAATGGTTCCTTGAACGGCTGCTACTAGTAACCCAGGCACTAAAGTGAAAGTGAAAGATGTTCGGTTGCGTCTGCGACTTTGCGACCCCGTGGACTCAGCAGTCCATAGAATCCTCTAAGCCAGAATACTGGTGTGAGTAACCCATCCCTTCTCCAGCTGATCTTCCCAATCTAGGAAGTCTCCTGCATTGCAGGCAGCTTCTTTACCAACTGCGCTCTCAGGGAAGCCCATTCCAGGCAGTGAGGTCAACCTCTAAAATGCATGCCCTATACAAAGTGTTGCACACAGAATTAGAAAGGTGTCTAAGGAGCGAAATAGCCAATGACCTTGGTATGGAAAAAATAAGCCGATCTTCCCAATCCGGGAAGTCTTCTGAATTGCAGGCAGCTTCTTTACCAACTGCGCTATCAGGGAAGCCCATTCCAGGCAGTGAGGTCAACCTCTAAAATGCATGCCCTATACAAAGTGTTGCACACAGAATTAGAAAGGTGTCTAAGGAGCGAAATAGCCAATGACCTTGGTATGGAAAAAATATATATATATGAAAGAGTTTAGAGGTTCCAGGGAGATGTCTTGATTATGAAGCTTGCAGGAAAAGGAAAAATCAGAAGACAGAGATTTGCAGGCCCACACTCATTCCACAATTCAGCTTCAGTGGTTTAAAAATTATCAATTGTATACACTGTCCTCTGTGGCAGCAAAGGTGAAAGCTTAGAGTTGTGCAATTGCTAACCTGATCCAGTATCTTAACTATATAGATGAAGAAACAGACATATAAGGGGTATTGCATGTTTAAGCCCAGTAAGTAATTAGTAAGAATCTTCCTCAGACAAATTTGACCTGAGAAAATTGCAGCAAATCTCCGAGCTACTGTAAGGCTTATGTTTTCATAAGGCTGGGCGAGGGACTACTCTAAGCAATCTGATACTATATATAAGCCACTATTATCATTGTCATCATTTTCCATATTACTACTATTTTTTTTT
>SJXQ01003044.1:191713-245040 GCA_006408695.1 Aepyceros melampus | reverse complement strand
GAGCTGGGGGGTGGGGGTGGTAATGACAGCAGGGTGGGGGTGGGGTGTGGTGCCGGCCTGGAGTCTAGCTGGCGAGCTCCCCACGAGGCTGGAGAACGTGGACCCTGGTCCAGTGGTCTAGTGGGCTGCCCTCCTGAGCCTGAGTCCACGTTTGTTCTCCATTCCCCACATTTGCTTCACCTCTGGGATGAGCGGCGCTGAGCGTGCGTGGGGGGACAGATGTGTGCTTGGGGTGAATAGCTGGGGTTCCCTGGAATACGTGGGGCCTGGTTGGCCGCTGCTCGTCCTCCGCCGTCCAGCCAAACCCCAGAGACAGTGTGCAGAACAGAACACTGATGTTCCAGGGAAAGGGGCCTCCAGGGGCCATGGTTTTAAATTATTCCAAAGAAGCACCATTAAAGCCTCTACTTCCCACTACGTGTCAGTGGGCCCAGGTATGGGGCAGATGGGGAGCCCTGGTCTGCCCTGTGCTGGGCTAAGGGTGTGTGCAGGGTCTGGGGCCCCCTCCAGGGAGAGGCCGAGGGAGATGAGGCCCTCTGAGCCCCCAGCCATGACGCTGACAACCCCAGGCTTCAGCACCGGGACCGAGGGTCTCTGTGGGCCATGGGCTGGCGCCAGTGTACCCCACACATGCGGAAGCAGGCGCTCACATCTGACACTGGCTGGAGTTGGGGGGTCTCTGTCTGTGGGCCCCTCTGATCTCCCCAGGCCCTCTCCCTGGGCGTGGTAGGAGGGCAGGGGCCAGGACTCCTTCCCTCCCACTAAACCCGCTGGACACTCAGGACCATGGGGGATGTCTGGAGAAATCATACATGGTCACTCGGGACGGGCGAGTGTGCTGGGCCTGGGGCGCCCTCTGCTGCCCACCGGGGCCTCATGCAGACGCCCCTCTGCCAGCCTCGTCCAGGGCCTGAGCCCCAAGGCTGAGGCCCCGGTTGGGGAGGGGTCAGGGGGAGCATCTGCATCGAGGTGAGGGGGCCCAGGGGACGACCACGGGCAGAAATGTCAGGGCAGGCGTGGGTTTTTCTCACATGTCCTGGGCAGCTCTGATTCAGTTTACGCCGATGGGTCTATTGTTTCACCTTATTCTGCTCTGTCTTAGGCTGTTTTACTCTTGCAAGCGGGGTCATCTCCCCCCACACTGAGTTCATAACCTGACACTTTAGAATTACTTTCTGCGGCCGTTTATCCTGCGTCCTGGGGGTTTCACAGGCGCAGTCCGGTCGGGTGCTGTGTCCTCCTCTCCAGATGTTGTGTCTCTATAGTTTTTCCCAACCATCCCCTTGGTCCCCTGCACACGCCAAGTAGTGGCCATGGAGGGCCTGGCAGCGCCCTGCTCGGACCCCGTCATGGGCCAGCGCGCCATCCCCAGCACTGGAGGCTCACGTTTGCACCTGCTTGGGAGGACGGCCCTGACCACTGAAGTAGCCTTTATGGACACCTGGGAGGTGAGGTCCACCCCGTGGGGCAGTCGCAGTCCCCATGGATGTATGGGTCCAGGAGCCACAATGGCAAATGCTGTTGCCTCCAAGAAACACTCACCCCCAGGGCTCTGTAGGGTCAGGTAAGCCAGTCTTGCCTGCATGTTCCTAATAATCGAGGGTAAGCAAATATCATAATTAGCATCAGAAACTTAACATTGACCAGATAACACTGCCTAATCTACAGAGCATATTCAAGTGCTTTTAATCATCACGGTAGCATGCTTTACAGCAAAGAGGAACATTTTATATATACACACACACACACCTACTGCTTGAGTCAGCCTGGGATGACGTCTTAGGTCTGGCTGTCAGACCTCTTCAACCTCTTCTTTGCCTTTCCTGTGTTGACTTTTTTGAGGAATCAGGACAGTTTGTAAAATGCATCTCACTTTGGGTTTGCTTGATGTTCCCTCCTGGTCAGCTTCAAGCTGTGTGTTCCTGGCAGGAATTCTGAGCCCTTCTTAGGACATGGAGTCAGGAGCCTCCTGAGGTCCATGTGTCCCACCGGGAACATCACGGCTGATCAGCTCCCAGGTAAAGGGACATCAACCAAGATTTCCCTGAGAGGTTGTCATCTTCTGGGCATGTTCTTGGGGAACATGCTTTTCTTATTTCTAAGAAATTAAATTTCTTATTTCTCATTAAAACTTCACCTACAAGTGTTTAACATCCTTTGACGATTCTTGACAAAAACGATTCTGACTCTGACTTCTGTAATGGTGGTTTTTGTAATTTCCTTGTTCCATCTCCAGTTGTTTGCTTTCTGCTCTAAGGGAGAGTTTCCTCCTGCACCCCTTGACTTTTCTTGCATTTATTGCTGTGGGTACCCACGGATTCTCCTCTTGTTCTGTAGCTTGTGGCCTGTGACTGCTGAGACTTTATTTGCTCACGCCTCCTGAGTGCCGACAGGACTCGGTGGAACCAGTCCTGTGTCTGTGCTTCTCTGAGCACCAGGCTCCAGCTCACCCTCTCTGTGCTCTGCCCTGGACCAGCCATGTCCCCAGGGAGCCAGATTCCTTCTGAAACCTGCAGAGATGGTTCTAGAACCAAGGTCTGGAGGGATGTGCATCGTGCTCATCCAGATGCCTGTGCCCGACCAGGGCCAGTGGCTGTGTCCTTCCACCCTGGCCTGACAGCTGCGGCTCCTTTCCAGGGGGTCTGGTTTGAGTCCATCAGGGCCTTTGGCTATAAATTCAGCTCCATTTTCTCCTGTGTGATTACATTACCTAGGATTGCTATAATGAAGTACACACACTGGGCAGCCTAAAGCTGTAGAAGTTCATTTTCTCACATCCTAGAGGTGAGTGCCCTCTGGAGCTCTGGGGGAAGATCCTCCAGCTTCACTGGCTCCTGGTCTCCCAGTCCATGTGCAACACCCTTGAGGGTCTCCCAGTTAGTGTACAGCTCCTTGGAGGGTCTCCCAGTCTCGTGCAGCGCCTTGGAGGGTCTTCCAGTCAGCATTGAGAGAGTCAATTCCTAGGCAGGTTGGTAAGAAGTCCAGGGTCCCTGAGGAGGAGAAAGGGGTCTGGGGTTCTCAAGGAGGAGATAGGGATCTGGAATTCTCAAGGAGGAAGAAAGGACAACTTTTTTTCTTACATTCTTTAGTAAGGATTGTATAACAGTAATGTATCCTGCTTAAGGACATGTTTCTCCTTCCTGAAAAACCTCTTGACTAATCCTGTTATTTTAAAATGTATATTATGGGAGTAGGTCTAGTAAGATCTTTATAGCTTTGGGACATTCTTTTGATTTATTGTAACAACCAATTAAAAAGTATATAATTCCCTTGCTAAGACTAGGGATGGGGCACTCTCTATCCCCCTTCTGATGTCTATGTCAGAAGCTTTCTCACTTTAATAAAACTTTGCTACACAAAAGCTCTTGAGTGATCAAGCCTGTCCCCTGGTCCCGAAGCTAAATCTTCATCTTCAGAGATCACGAAGCGGACGCCGTTCACCATAAGCTATCAGTATGCAGTGCCCTGGAGGGTCTCCCAGTCAGCCTGCAGATCCTGGTGGCAAATGTGCCCTGATGGGGCTTCCCTTGGGCAGCCCAGTGGGGCTGCAGTGACCTCAGCCGAGGCCTGCTGCCTCTACCATGAGTGTCTTCACTTGCTGTGCCTGGGGGCTATCCAAATCCTAATGCTTCCTGTGAAATACAAATACTTGTGTGAGGAGACCCCAGAAGAATGTTTACAGCAATGACCTTTATAACAGCAGTGACCTTTATAACAGTAAAAAGCAAACAAAACTGCAAATAACCCCAATTCCACTTGCAATGAGCAGACACATGTGACCAGAATGCTGTTTGACCCTAAAAATGTTTGGGCCACAGAGTCAGGGGCCACACAAAAAGCCACGTGAAGAAAACACTTGTAATAGAAAATGCACTAGCACGATTAAACTTATCAGCATTAAAAACTGCGAAATGAGACACTGTGCAAGGAGGAGGCAAAATATATAGGGCAGGCGATAAAACAGTCAAGTCCAGGTGTGGCTTCCAGTGGGCAGAGAAGAGAGGCTGGGAGGAGGACCCTCACCTTCAGAGGATGTGTAGGAAGCAAACATGTTTACTGACTTTTATATTAACTCATATATTTATTATTTTAAGTTTCATTTCCCCCTGTGGATCTGAGGTTTCATCTGCTGTTGTTTCCAACATAGCATCAGTCTTATGCCCTCCTTGTTACAAAGGTCAGGTCTATTATAGGCCCCATGATACAATTTTATAGATACTATTTTCTACAATTGTTTTTTAAGTCAGGAAAAAAAAGAAATATGTAATTGTGCTGCCTCTATAGTTAGTAAATACTAACTTTACTGGTGCTCTTGGTTCATGAGTTTGTGGGGACTTGAATTGCTGTCTGAGGTCCTGTGCTTCTAGCTCAAAGAAATTTCTGTAGTACGTCTTATTCAGCAGGCCCGCTAACAACAAACCTTCTCAGTTTTTTGTTTACCCACTAGTTTCTTTAGCTTCATTTCTGAAGGATAGTTGTGCTAGCTATAAGAGCCTCAGTTGACAGCTTTTTGCTTTGAGTAGTGGAACATGTCATCTGCCTATCTTTGATTCTGATGAGAGGTCAGCTGTTACTATGCTTGGGGTTCCCTGTGTGTGGCAGGTCACTTTTCTGCTACTGCTCAAATCTTTCTGTCTTTGAACTCTCCTCAACCCAGTCCAGCCATGACCATGGCACTTGGACAACCTTCTCTTTCCTAGAATCTACTTCTGTTATCATCTTATAACATTCTAGCCCTGTCTGGGTACATGGCCTGCAGATGGCCATGGCTTGCAGGCAGCACTAGGGACAGAACCTTTGCTCTAAGGTCAGGTTCCTGCCCTTTATATGTAGCCTCCCCTTCTCTCAAGTTAGTTTTACAATTAAAGCATTTTCTTTTTTAAAAAAAATTGAGAGGGCTTCCCTGGTGGCTCAGTGATAAAGAATCTGCCCACCAGCACAGGCATGGGTTTGATCCATGATCCAGGAAGATCCCATATGCCTCAGACCAACTGAGCCTGTGCTCTAGAGCCCACGAACTGAAACTGCCGAAGCCTACATGCCCTAGGGCTCTTGCTGCACAACAGGAGAAGCCACTGCGTTAGGAAGCCCACACTCTCCACAACTAGAGAGCCACTGCATCAGGAAGCCCGCACACCACAACTAGGCAGTAGCCCCCACTCTCCACAACTAGAGAACAGCCACTGCACAGCCAAAAATAAATAAATAAGATTATTTTAAAAGCTGAGGTCCAAAATACTGGACTTCAATATTTTGACTGTGATGTGTCTAGGCATGCATCTCTCTGTGTTTATCCTATTAGAGATTGTGAAGTTTCCTGGATATGTAGATTGTTGTTTTTCATTAAATTTGAGAAGCTTTCAGCCATTTATTCTGGTGGATTTTTCCCCCCACTGTCTTTCCTTCTGGCATATCATTAGGTACACGTAGGTGTATGAACAATGCCCCACAATTCCTGGAGGCTCTGGTCATTCTTCACTCCCCTTTTTTTCTTTAAATCATGAAGCTAAATCATCTCTTTTGATCTACCTTCAAGTTCACTGATTTTTTTTCTTCTGTCAGCTCAGATCTACTATTGTGTCCCTCTAGTCAATTTTTCAGTTCTGTTATTATACTTTTCAATTCCAGATTTTCCATTTTTTTTTTAAATCACTGACTTACTTCCCCAGCTGCCAGGATTCTCCCTGTGGAGTAGGACCTGTGGAGGTGGGAGTTGGGGTGGGAGCGTTGGGCGCCCCTTTTGGCTGCCACCCTCCACATGGCAGGCTCTTCCATGGTGCGTGGCGGGGACACAAGACCTGCTGCCTTTTACCAGCTGCCACGCTGCCTCATCCACCCAGAGCCTGGGGAGACAGGCTTGGCTTCTCCATGCCCCACGCCTGTGCGGCTGTGCCCCGACCTTGAGAACCATGGCCTCTGCTGCCTCCCTGAGTCTCCACAGGTTTTGCGGAATGAATGTTTCTTCCAGTGGCTCCTTGGCAGATTCTGGCTGATGCTCTGACAGCCTCTTTGGGGGAGAGGTTCTGCCGAGCTCCTCATATTTGACTATTAAAGTGAGCATATGCTTCAGTTTAGTTCAGTTCAGTAGCTCAGCTGTGTCTGACTCTTTGTGGCCCCGTGGACTGAAGCACGCAGGCTTCCCTGTCCATCACCAACTCCTGGAGCTTGCTCAAACTCATGTCCATCAAGTCAGGGATGTAATCCAACCATCTCATCCTGTGCCATCCCCTTCTCCTCCTGCCTTCAATCTTTCCCTGCATCAGGGTCTTTTTCAATGAGTCAGTTCTTCACATCAGGTTCCCAAAGTACTGGACCATAAGCGTCAGCTTTAGCATCAGTCCTTCCAATGAATATTCAGGACTGTTTTCATTTAGAATTGAATAGTTTGATGTGCTTGCAGTCTAACGGACTCACTCTTAAGAGTCTTCTCCAACATCACAGTTCAAAAGCATCAATTCTTTGGCATTCAACTTTCTTTATGGTCCAACTCTCATCCATACATGACTACTGGAAAAACCACAGCCTTGACTAGATGGATCTTTGTCAGCAAAGTAGTCTCTGCTTTTTAATATTTTGTCTGGGTTAGTCAGAGCTTTTCTTCCAAGGAGCAAGCAACCCCATGGACTATACAGTCCATGGAATTTTCCAGGCCAGAATACTGGAGTGGGAAGTCTTTCCCTTTTCCAGGGAATCTTCCCAACCCAGGGATCAAACCCAGGTCTCCCATATTGCAGGTGGATTCTTTACCAGCTGAACCAGAAGGGAAGCCCAAGATTACTGGAGTGGGTAGCCTATCCCTTCTCTAGCAGATCTTCCTGACCCAGGAATTGAATTGAGATCTCCTGCATTGCAGGCAGATTCTTTACCAACTGAGCTATCAGGGAATCCCGAGCATATGCTTCCGTTCCGTTCAGTCGCTCAGTCATGTCCTACTCTTTGCGACCCCATGAACTGCAGCATGCCAGGCCTCCCTGTCCATCACCAACTCCCGGAGTTCACTCAGACTCATGTCCATCAAGTCCGTGATGCCATCCAGCCATCTCATCCTTGGTTGTCCCCTTCTCCTCCTGCCCCCAATCCCTCCCAGCATCAGGGTCTTTTCCAATGAGTCAACTATTCGCATGAGGTGGCCAAAGTACTGGAGCTTCACTTTTGCATCATTCCTTCCAAAGAAATCCTAGGGTTGATCTCCTTCAGAATGGACTGGTTGGATCTCCTTGCAGTCCAAGGGACTCTCAAGAGTCTTCTCCAACACCACACTTCAAAAGCATCAATTCTTCAACACTCAGCCTTCTTCACAGTCCAACTCTCACATCCATACATGACCACAGGAAAAAACATAGCCTTGACTAGATGGACCTTAGTCGGCAAAGTAATGTCTCTGCTTTTAAATATACTGTCTAGGTTGGTCATAACTTTTCTTCCAAGGAGTAAGCGTCTTTTAATTTCATGGCTGCAGTCACCATCTGCAGTGATTTTGGAGCCCAAAAAAGTAAAGTCTGACACTGTTTCTACTGTTTCCCCATCTATTTCCCATGAAGTGATGGGACCAGATGCCATGATCTTCATTTTCTGAATGTTGAGCTTTAAGCCAACTTTTTCACTCTCCTCTTTCACTTTCAACAAGAGGCTTTTTAGTTCCTCTTCACTTTCTGCCATAAGGGTGGTATCATCTGCATATCTGAGGTTATTGATATTTCTCCCGGCAATCTTGATTCCAGCTTGTGTTTCTTCCAGTCCAGTGTTTCTCATGATGTACTCTGCATATAAGTTAAATAAGCAGGGTGACAATAGGAAATAAACAATAAATCTCACTTATGTGAGAACATGTGATGCAAAATAGCCAGCTCTGGACCCACCATCCCCAGTGTGGGACTTGGGATCCCGCACCTGACATCTGTTCCCACTCCAGGCCCACTGACTGTGAGACTAGGGAACTCTCCTTATAATTCATTACCTGCCAAGTCCTATTTTCCTTGGGGGTCTTTGTGTCAGAAGGTGGGCCTCTCAGCACCCTCCTCCTCCCTGGTGGACCTGAGGCCAGGCTGACTGTCTCTACAGCTTGAAGTGTAATTGGTGCTGGGACATGAAGTGCATGCAGGAAGCACCCCCTTTCTGGGCTCCACCATGCACTAGGGCAGGTCTCTTGGGCTGGAGCATCTGTCTTTCTAACTATTGTGCAGCCCTCTTCCCCATCCCTCATCACCCAGGAGAACACGGGTCTCCAGGTCCTCAGTTAACTGGCTGCCTGGCTTAGAACTTGTCAAACTAGCCCTCAGCCTCTGTGGGAGAGAAAGCTGCTGGAAGCTGGCTCTGAGATCTGTCTAGCAGCCGAGGCTGGTGGGCATCCCAGCCATCCAAGGAGAGGCCCTGGAGCAGCCTGGCTGCCTCCTCTGATTTGTCTTCAGTCTGCTTCTCACTGGCTTATTTGTAAAGCGATGTTTTCTCCACATGCTCTTCAGCTGTTGTTTAAATGAAGATCGGAAGCACACCCAGGAGACAGGGCTGGGGAGCCGCCCTTCCTGGGGTCAGCACCCACGCTCCTCTGTGAGCTGCACAGCTGAAAGGGGATGAGGGTGGGTGTTTGCCAGATTTTCAGACAAAGTCAGGCCCGGTTTTATATGCTGGCTGGATCTTGCTTTGAATAAATAGGATAGAGCTTGTTTAGAGCATAAATAGAAACTAACAGAGCCGAGAAGTCTTGTGGAAAAGGAATGCAAATGATCCAGGGATTAAACAACTTGTAAGATTCTCTGTTCATGGTCTCCCTGAGTTAACCAGAAACACAAGGGGAGGCATATATCCGGTCAGGAGCCGCACAGCACCTCCCTGGACACTGGCGACCTAACTGGAAGCCAGAAGCAGGCTGGATGCTGGAGGGGCCTCCTATGTGCTGACCCTGCCCCATGCCATGTGCAGACTCTTCTGGGCGGAGCCCACCCTGGGCTGACCCTGAGCAGAGAATGTTCCACCCACATGGGGAGCAAGCTTGTCCTCCTCAAGGGGAGAGCAGGAAACCACGTCCACCTACCTAGCTGCCCTCTCACGAGTGGGCTGGAGGGGTGGTCCTTGCCCTGCTTATTCACTGGGACCATGGTGTCCCTGTCTTCTGGCAGCAGACAGTTCAGAAGTCTCAGTGATGGGATATGGCTTGACCCTATGTGGGGCCACCGGTTCAGCCCAAGCTCAGGGTGGGAGGGCAGATGCCATCAGGCTGGTGCCCACCCACTTGGTATCAGAGCCCACCTAAGCCTGGTGCTCCTGCTGGGGAGGCTGGGTGGCCCCCTCAGTAAAGTGGGTGGGTAGGCTCTTGTTTCTGGGCTTGTCTGGCCTCAGTACGTGGTTCATCTGTGTCTGAAAGGGGGTCAACTTGCTCTGAGGCAGGATGGGTGGACATAGGGTCAGCTCTGAGGGCTCAGCCAGCTGGTTCCCACACAAGGCCTGTGGCTGACGGTGCAGAGGCCCCCAGCGTCCACCCCCTTGTGCAGCAGGAGGAGCCCTGCATGTGATAAAGACCAGACCCCAAGGTCACAGGGAAGCAGGAAGTAGCTGGAGGTGGGCTGACGGCCATGGCTGATCCTGGAGGCAGCGAGACCACAGCGTTGGCCTGACTCAGCAGGTTTGCTGAAAATCCCATCTCAGGCCCCCACTGTCCCAGATTTTCCCTCAGAACCCCCAAGCTGGGGCTCCTCCTTAGCAGCTGGGGGTTCGGCAGGCCTGGGCACCCGGCCTGCACAAATGGGGTTGGGGCCGTGTCCCAGTGCCTCTGCCCACCCCAGGCCAGCCACCCAGCCCCGGCACCAGCCCCGCCCACCACTGCTGTTTGGGAACTGGCCTTGTCGGCTGCTCTGCCTCCTCTGCCCCCTCCCTCCCTGGAGCCCTGGCCAAACTGCCCAATCGGTCATTTCCAGAGTCAAACTTGGGCGGGATCCCGGTGCTTCTCCAGAGGTCCTGCTGGGAGGGGGACTGGTTGAGACTCACAGGCTCCTCCAGGGACAAAGTCCCTTCATGGCAACCCCCAAGGGACATTGCAGCCTGTGGGGAGACTCCATGTGGATGTGGGTCCAGCCTCACCTCATGTCAGGTGAGTTCCTGAGAGGCCCGCACACCTCCGGCCCTGGTCTAGAGGAGGGTGTGGAGCCTTTAGAACAGATGTGGCCCCTAGGTGGTACCAGTGTCAGTTTTCACATAAAAGTCTAGTCTCCAGGAAGAGACTGCGTGCCTCTGCCCAGGGTGCATGTGTGCTCTGCCCATTGAAAACATGTGTCCTGACACCCGGGCCCCACCTGCTGCCACACCTGAGCTGAGCCTCCTCAGGCCAGGACAGCTGAGTGGGCCTCACATTGCAGCATGGGCTTCCCCTGCTGTCGACTTTGTCCCCTGGGGAAAAACAACCAAGTCATCTGTAATAGTAATAAAAAGAGAGTTTTATTTAAGCCAAATTGAGAATGATAGCCTGAACAACAGCCTCTCAGATAACTCTGAGGAACGGCTCCAAGGAGCATGGGTTTCAGCAGTTTTATGTCTTTTAGAATAAAGAGCATTAATAGGTCAGGGTTACATTCCTTCAAGCTTTCAAAAAAAGACTAGCAAGTACCTAGCGAGTCAGTTTGCATCTTGGAAGAAAAGCTATGACAAACCTAGACAGCATATTAAAAAGCAGGGACATCTCTTTATCACCAAAGGTCCATATAGTCAAAACTATGGGTTTTCCAGTAGTCATGTACAGATATGAGAGTTGGACCATAAAGAAGGCTGAAGAATTGATGTTTTTGAACTGTGGTGTTGGAGAAGACTCTTGAGAGTCCGTTAAAGTGCAAGGAGATCAAACCAGTCAATCCTAATGGAAATCAACCTTGAATATTCATTGGAAGGACTGATGTTGAAACTGAAGCCCCAATAGTTGGGCCACCTGATGCGAAGAGCCAACTTATTGGAAAAGACCCTGATGCTGACAGAGGATGAGACGGTTGGATGGCATCACCGACACAGTGGACATGAGTTTGAGCAAACTCTGGGAGATAGTGAAAGACAGGGAAGCCTGGCATACAGCAGATACAGCATGAGGTTGCAGAGAGTTGGACATGACCTAGCGACTGAACAACAACCACAAGCAAGTCAGCACAGCCTTGGCACCTGGGAGGGAGTCTTATCATCAAAGGACCAGCACTGGCATCCCAGGAACTACTACTACTACTACTACTAAGTCGCTTCAATCGTGTCCGACTCTGTGCGACCCCATGACGGCAGCCCCCCAGGCTCCCCCGTCCCTGGGATTCTCCAGGCAAGAACACTGGAGTGGGTTGCCATTTCCTTCTCCAGCATCCCAGGAAAGGAGGCATTTAATCTTTATTTTTAACATGAACACTCTTTACTTCTAGACCATGCACCCTTTTCCATTAATAATTAAAGTAGATGTACAGTATAAATTTGACAGGCCACAAACAGGCTGTTTCACTGGCATAAAATTCAAGTGAACTCCTGTATGAGCCAGAAGACCTTCCCTACTCCTCAATGTGAACTTTCCTTGCACGAGTGGCCTCAGGCCAAAGTTGAAGGCTCAGGGCTTGGGATCAATCACCCAAATCCCCCCAAAGCCCTGTCCTCAGGGCATCCATTGGTCTGCAGCAGGGGGTTGTGGGAACAGACAGGCATAGGCCTGGGACTGGTGGGGGCCAGGTGGGAATAGGTGAGGCCAGATGGAATCAGATGAGGCCAGGTGGGGACAGTTGGGGCCAAGTGGGGACAGGTGAGGCCAGGTGAGGTCAGGTGAGGTCAGGTGAGACCCAGTGGGGCCAGCAGGCTAGTGCTCAGACACGAAGGCAGGAGGTTCTCCTTTCCAGGCAGGGAACTAAGTCGACTTTCTTCTCAGGTGGCTGCTTCTCTCTCTCAGGCACCCCCAGGAGTGAACATAATTCTCATGGGGCTGGGGGTCTCCAGAACTGCTTTCAGGCACCGGCCCATGATGGGGATTGAGAGTGTGCTAGCCTGGATGCTCAGACGTGCCAGGCTGGGTGGGGCTGAGGCCCTGGGTTGAGGTCTGGGTTTCAGGTGCCCCAGCTGTGCCTGTGTATCCTTCGCAGGCTGTGGGCCCCTTCCCTGCCGACTTTCCTCATCCTGTTCACCTCTCGATGGAGAAGAACATTCCTCAGGGTGGATGGGGGACATCTTTCTATAGGAAGCACAGCTGCAGGTACAGGCGGAGGTTGGACCTGACATGATGACAGACGCAAGAGGCAGAGCAAGTGACGGTAGCCGGGTCCCTCAGGGAGACTGGGGGCCGCCCACGGGTCGGGGAACGTCCTACTGGTCAGGGAGCTGCCCAGCTGGTGAGAGAGCCCCCAGGTGGAGATGCAGAGCCGGAACAGGGCCGAAATGCAGGAAACAAAAGCAGCAGGTGCAGGGGAGACGCAGAAGTAACAGGAGACTCAGGTCCCTCCTCTCAGCTGGGACAAGTGGAGGCGAAAACCAGCAAAGTCTAAGCCATGACCCAGTGGGTCCCTCTGGTGTCGTTACCAAGGGCAACAGGACATTGTGCTCTTACCTCAGTGGGTCCACCAGGCCTTTGTGATTAACGGCTTCACCTGAGAATTTCTCACCCTGACACAAAGGGGACATTTTCCCCTTCAGGCGTTTAAGGAGACAAAGAAAACCTCAGTATATTGAGAGATCACATTCTCTAGTTGAAGTGCAAAAAATTTTTTAGGCATCAATAATGGAAGAGGAAAAAAAATACTACCAGGAAAACCCCCCCAAACTCTCCAATAGCCACCGGTTCTAAAATGAAAGAAAGCCTCAAAGATAGGCTATTTAGAAAACAACATATAAGTAAAAACACTAGAACCTATGGGATATGGTTAAAATATAAAATAAGGTTAAAAATAAAACATAAATTTAAAAAGCATATTTTAAAATATCTATATTTAGGTGGAAACAAATGGACATACAATTGGTTTTTAATGTGATATGCAAGAAAACAAATTTTAAAACAGAAGAAAACCAGAAGAAGAGAATTACTAAAAGTAAACACAGAGTAATTGAAATAGAAAAGTAATAGAATCATAAACCCACAAGCAGATCTTTGAGGGGAAAAAAAACCCTAGATAAAACATTAGATAATTCCATCAAGAATAATAGAAAGAGAAACAAACACAGAATTTTAAGAAGAGAACAGGAAATAAGCAGAGCAGCAGAGGAAATGAAAGGATCCTCTCAATCCAAGACAAACAAAGGGTGAAGCAGATAATCCTCCAGGAAACACCGGCTGCCAAAGCTGGCCCAGAGAGAGCATCTGAACAGGCCGCGTCCCCGGGAGCACGCCACTGCCCGCCCCTGCCCACTCCGAGCTTCTCCTCCGGGGGGCCACAGTCCTGAGTCTTCAGCCTGTGGGGGCACCAGCATCCTTGTGAGGTCGGCCATGACAGCACAGGGACCTGGACACGGACCTCGGTGAGTCCGCAAGGGACGCTGGTTGGGCCTTTACGGCATGGAGGGGAGCTGGGAGGACAGGACACGCGAGCCAGTTTCCACCTGAGTCTTAGTCTTGCTCTGAGAGTTGGAGGGCCGCATAGTGGGAAGACTGTCTTTCATTCTATGTCTTTTGCTCTACCTGAACATTTGAAACCCTAAGTACCTGTGTTACTTTATCAAGAAAAGATGGTGTAATATAAACTGACAAGTGCTCACCAATGGATGATGGATGGATAGAGCGTGATCCACACAGTGGAGTCCTGCTCGGCCTCAGGAAGGAGGGACGCCGACAGGTGCTGCCACCTGGGTGAACCTCGAGGACGCTGCGCTCAGTGACAGAAGCCAAATGCAAAAGGACAAACACTGGACAATTCCCTTACCTGAGGTCCCTGGAGGAGTCAGATCCATAGCGACAGAAGGCAGATGGTGGGGTCGGGGGCCAGGGGGTGAGGAGGGCCAGGGAATCAGTGTTTCACAGGCAGAGCTTCAGTTCGGGAGATGAAAAGGCTCTGGAGGTGATCCACAGCTGGGTGAACATGCTTCATGCAGCCAAGCTATGCTCTTAAAAATGGCCAGGATGGCAAGTTTTATGCTATATATGAAAGTGAAAGTGTTAGTCTCTCGGTCGTATCCAACTGTTTGTGACTCCATGGACTGTAGCTTGCAGCTTGCCAGGCTCCTCTGTCCATGGGATTCTCCAGGCAAGAATACTGGAGTGGATTGCCCTTCTTGTCTCCAGGGATCTCCCAATGCAGGGATCAAACCTGGGTCTCCTGCATTACAGGTAGATTCTTTACCATCTGAGTCACCAGGGAAACCCTACATTTTGCCATAAAAAGGCACATAAAAACTTTTTATGCAGATGACACCACCCTTATGGCAGAGCGTGAAGAAGAGCTAAAGAGCCTCTTGATGAAAGTCAAAGAGGAGAGTGAAAAAGTTGACTTAAAATTCAACATCCAGAAAACTAAGATTATAGTATCCAGTTCCATCACTTCATGGCAAATAGATGGGGAAACGATGAAAACAGCCATACATTTTATTTTGGGGGGCTTCAAAATCACCACAGATGGTGACTGCAGCCAGGAAATTAAAAAGCACTTGCTCCTTGGAAGAAAAGCTATGACCAACCTAGAGAGCATATTAAAAAGCAGAGACATTACTTTGCCAACAAACGTCTGTCTAGCCAAAGCTATGATTTTTCCAGTAGTTATGTATGGATGTGAAATTTGGATTATAAAGAAAGATGAGCGCCAAAGAATTGATGCTTTTGAACTGTGCTGTTGGAGAAGACTTTTGAGAGTCCCTTGAACTGCAAGGAGATCCAACCAGTCCATC
This sequence comes from Aepyceros melampus, assembly GCA_006408695.1. Taxonomy (NCBI): domain Eukaryota; kingdom Metazoa; phylum Chordata; class Mammalia; order Artiodactyla; family Bovidae; genus Aepyceros; species Aepyceros melampus. Next base: position 230,232 of record SJXQ01003044.1, on the reverse strand, counting down.
CTAAAGGAGATCAGTCCTGAATATTCATTGGAAGGATTGGTGCTGAAGCTGAAACTCCAACACTTTGGGCACCTGATGCAAAGAACTGACTCACTGGAAAAGACCCTGATGCTGGGAAAGATTGAAAGCAGGAGGAGAAGGGGACGACAGAGGATGAGATAGTTGAATTGCATCACCGACTCGATGGGCATGAGTTTGAGTAAGCTCTGGGAGTTGGTGATGGACAGGGAAGGCTGGTGTGCTGCAGTCCATAGGGTGGCAAAGAGTCAGACATGACTGAGCAACTGAACTGAACTGAAAACTTTTTATGTGAAAAGTAAACTAGTGCCAGTGCAGCCTGGACAGTGACTCTCCCAGGAGCCTTGCTGGGTGCCCCCTGGCAGCCAGGGCACTGTGGCCAGGCAACCTCCCCTGGCGTGATTGGATGCCCACGGCGAGGGCCTGCGTAGCCCAGGGGGGACATTCATGGTAGTGGTGCACAGGTCCCTGCTTGACGATCTGTTCTCTGGGGGACAAGCCTGAGGGGGTGTTTCCCTGATTCTGTGATGTAAACGCCACATGGCAGAATGTCAGACTAATCATGTGCGCTCTCAAGGTGTGGGACTGGGGAGGGTCTCCGAGCTGCCCAATCACTGACTGCCCTGCTGCCCAGCGACCACCCACTCCAGAAGTAGCTCCCCACCCAGCTCGCTCCCCTCCTCTGTCCTCTTGAGCTACCATCCCCGCTGCATCAGGGACCAAAACACACAAATAAGTTTTCAGTGTGAATTCTTTTTGTCATCTTTGGCTTCAGTGTCTGCATTTTAACCATATGGAACAATCAGGTTGTGGAAGGAAAAGCGAAGTGGAGTCAGTGATGCTCCAACAGTCTCTCAGATGGAGACAGAGGCCTCCAAGGATGGGAATTAGGTAGTCCCAGCCTGGATGGACTCTGAGCCCATTACTCAGTAAAGTCACCCAGAACATCTCCAGAACCTGGTAACGGTCTCTCTACTCACCGGGCCCTGGCCCTAAAATGACTCGTGGTCCTTTTCATTTCAACTCAGTTGCTCAGTCACGTCCGACTCTTTGCAACACCATGAATCGCAACACACCAGGCCTCCCTGTCCATCACCAACTCCCGGAGTTCACTCAAACTCATGTCCATCGAGTCGGTGATGCCATCCAGCCATCTCATCCTCTGTTGCCCCTTCTCCTCCTGTCCCCAATCCCTCCCAGCATCAGGGTCTTTTCCAATGAGTCAACTATTCGCATGAGGTGGCCAAAGTACTGGAGTTTCAGCTTTAGCATCAATCCTTCCAAAGAAATCCCAGGGCTGATCTCCTTCAGAATGGACTGGTTGGATCTCCTTGCAGTCCAAGGGACTCTCAAGAGTCTTCTCCAACACCACAGTTCAAAAGCATCAATTCTTCAGCACTCAGCTTTCTTCACAGTCCAACCCTCACATCCATACATGACCACTGGAAAAACCATAGCCTTGACTAGATGGACATCCAAAGAAATCCCAGGGCTGATCTCCTTCAGAATGGACTGGTTGGATCTCCTTGCAGTCCAAGGGACTCTCAAGAGTCTTCTCCAACACCACAGTTCAAAAGCATCAATTCTTCAGCACTCAGCTTTCTTCACAGTCCAACCCTCACATCCATACATGACCACTGGAAAAACCATAGCCTTGACTAGATGGACCTTAGTCAGCAAAGTAATGTCTCTGCTTTTGAATATGCTGTCTAGGCTGGTCATAACTTTCCTTCCAAGGAGTAAGCGTCTTTTAATTTCATGGCTGCAATAACCATCTGCAGTGATTTTGGAGCCCAAAAAAAACAAAGTCTGCCACTGTTTCCACTGTTTCCCCATCTATTTCCCATGAAGTGATGGGACCAGATGCCATGATCTTAGTTTTCTCAATGTTGAGCTTTAAGCCAACTTTTTCACTCTCCTCTTTCACTTTCATCAAGAGGCTTTTTAGTTCCTCTTCACTTTCTGCCATAAGGGTGGTGTCGTGGTCCCTTTAGGACAAGTGTATTCCAGCTCCTATCAGCGTCAGGCCAGGAATTTTGAACAAAAAGGCCTCATGGCTTTTTGTCTTCAGCTGTCCCTGACTCTCTTCCCTGAACACCCTTCCCAGGTTATCTGAATCTGAGTCTCCTAGATTGCAGTTTTTAAGACCCCAAGTAAACTCCTATCTTTTGTGCTGTCACTTGATTATTTTAGTTGATAAGATCTGGGATATGGAATATTCCACAAGATACTTGTCCTGGAGTCAAAGTTACAGAATTCCACATGAACCACCAAAAAGGATGAATTCTGCATGAACCACTACCCCAGCCTGACACCAGCCCCAGAGCTGCAGCCTTGCTGCGGAGACTCAAACAAGAGCAAGAGCTCTGGAAGCTGAGCTGACACTGGACTCACCACACAGCAGGGGGATTGGGACTCCATCAGGTCACGGGGCAGAGTGCACCCATCCCCGCTGGACAAGAGCCAGCCCTCGGTGGTTGCTGGCTCCACTTGAGAACTCTTGGAGCATCACTGATTACTTCTTTCTTCCATCAGAATCGAACACTTGAGATGAATGGAATGAAATGAATGGAAAGACAGAAGTTCTTCACAGAGAAAGAAAAATTATAAAAAAAATCGAATGGAAATTCTAACATTCGAAAATATAATATCTGAAAAAGATTTGCAAATCACATATCTGACAAAAGACTTGTTTCTGGACTATATAAAGAACTCTTCACACTCAACAATAAGAAAACAAACAGCCCAATGAAAAATGATCACCAAAGAAGATGTATGGATGACAAGTGAGCCCAGGAAAAGACGCTCATCAATAGTCAATAGGGGTTTGCAAATTAAAACTTAAGCTATGCTAGGAATCTTCTAGAATGCTGCACACAAAGTCTGAAGCTGCTGACACGGGTGCTGGGTCCCCTGCAGTGTTGTGAGAACCCACACAGCCACTCCAGACATCCGCCCATAATTTTTTTAAAAATTGAACCTATACCTACCATACACCCCAAATCGTGCCCTGGGCATTTCCCCTAAAGAAGTGAAAACTTACCTGCACACAAAACCCACATGTGGATACTTGTAGCATCTTCATTTGTATGACCAAAGGCTAGAAACGACCCACTGTCCTTCAAGGGGTGAATGTTGGAACAGACTGGTCAGAATTGAAAGATCAAACTGTGAACAAGTGCAGCAGCTCTGATGGATCTCAGTGGTTTCAAGCTGAGAAAGAAACCTTTCGAGGTCACATGTTGTTTGGCTCCACACCTCCCTTCACTGTACTTGTCTTCACCCCACTTCCCAGACACTGCTTTAAAAAAAAAATTGTGCCATCAGATGATGGTTTGCATTTTTAGCAATAAAGTATTTATTTCATACAGATTGTGGACTTCCCTGGTGTCTCAGACGGTAAAGAATCTGTCTGCAATGCAGGAGATCTGGGTTCAATCCCTGGGTCAGGAAGATCTCCAGGAGAAGGAAATGGCAACCCGCTCCAGTATTCTTGCCTGGAGAATTTCATAAACAGAGGGAGCTACAATCCAAGGGACTGTTAATACATAGTGATGAACATTATGTACAGTATGTAGGCTGCTTTTTAGAGATCATGTCATTGAACCAAACTCAAGTCTGCTCACCAGCTGCTCAGCAAGGCCACTTACGGGCCCCGGGTGGTGGTGCGGGAGAGGGGATCATTAAGTGCAAGGTGCCTGGTGTGAGGTCAAGCTCCGAGGACAGGCAGCTCAGTCTCTAAAGACCCAAACTCCCTGATGGCTCCTGGGGAAGCTTTTAAAGGCATTGTGAGGAGAGGGTCTTGGGGTATGTGATCAGCTTGTGGACGTTCTTCTGTTTGGCTGGTTGTGAAGTAAGGGGAAGTCAACATCATCGGCCTTCTGGTTCCAGCCATCTGAGGGCTGCAGGCTGATGGGCAGCACACAGTTAAATTCTCCCATCTGCGGAGGGAGGGGCGGTCTCAATATCTGCAAAACAGTTCAAGAATATGGCTGAGAATATTATCTATATTCTATTTCCCAAAGGAATCAACTCTAAATACTCACTGGAGGGACTGATGTTGAAGATGAAGCTCCAATACTTTGGCCATCTGATGCGAACAGCCAACTGGCTCATTGGGAAAGACGCTGATGCTGGGAAAGATTGAAGGCAAAAGGAGAAGGGGGCAATAGAGGATTAGATGGTTGGAAGGCATCACTGACTCAGTGGACATGAACTTGGGCAAACTCCAGGAGACGGTGAGGGACAGGGAAGCCTGGCATGCTGCAATCGACAGGGTCACATAGAGCCAGACGTGACTAGTAACTGAACAACAAAACAACAATTATCTACAATCTTTGAGGAGGAGCTAAAGGCCCTTGACTTAGTTTAATGATTACTTTTTTTTTTTTTTGGTCTAGCTTGACTGTTTTCCTTTGTTTCTGCATTTTCTCACTTCTCTGATTAAATTTGCTCTTCGGAACGCAAGGGAGGTCTAAGAGGCTAAGTCTTTTCTAAACAAGAAGCAAGGGATATGGTAAGGGGCCTGTTCCTACAAAGGCCTTTAGGGTCCTGCTGAAGAAACCAAAGAGTTGCTGTCTCACTTCACTGCGATTTTTGCTTTATTGCTGTGGTCTGGAACCAAACTCAGGGCTTCTCAGATGGCTCAGTGGATAAAGAATCCTGCAGTGCAGGAGACACCAGTTTGATTCCTGGGTCAGGAAGATTTCCTGGAGGAAGGCATGGCAATATTCTTGCTTGGAGAATCCCATGGATGGAGGAGCTTAGAGGGCTACAGTCCTTGGGGTCACAAAGAGTCGGACATGACTGAAGCTACTGAGCACACAAGTAAGCATGGAACTGAACCCATAGTATCTCTGAGGTCTGCCTGCAGATGGCCTTCTTTTTTTTCTATTGCAGTATAATTGATTTGCAGTACTCTTTTAGTTTCAGGAGTACAGCAAACGGAATCAGTTATCCATACACATATATCCACTCTCTTTTAGATTCTTTTCCCATATAGGTCATTACAGAGTATTGAGTTGAGTTCCTTGTGCTATACAGTAGGTTCTTGCTAGTTATTTGCTTTATGTAAAGTAGTGTGTATATGAGCAGAGATATTACTTTGCCGACTAAGGTCCATCTAGTCAAGGCTATGGTTTTTCCTGTGGTCATGTATGGATGTGAGAGTTGGACTGTGAAGAAGGCTGAGTGCCAAAGAATTGATGCTTTTGAACTGTGGTGTTGGAGAAGACTCTTGAGAGTCCCTTGGACTGCAAGGAAATCAAAGCAGTCTATCCTAAAGGAAATCAACCCTGAATATTTATCAGAAGAACTGATGCTAAAGCTGAAGCTTCAATACTTGGCCAACTGATGCAAAGAGTCAACTCACTAGAAAAGACCCTGATGCTGGGAAAGACTGAGGCATGAGGAGAAGAGGACAAAATAGGATGAGATGGTTGGACAGCATCACTGACTCAAAGGACATGAGTTTGAGCAAACTCCAGGAGATAGTGAACGACAAGGAAGACTGTCGTGCTGCAGTCTATGGGACTGCAAAGAGCTGGACACAACTTAGCGACTAACAACAACAATGGAGATTTGGCAAGATGCCCAAAATGAGAGGAGCATGAATGTGATTCTCTTGATGGGTAAGAGAGTTACTAGCCAAGGAAATGAGCTGAAGAATTCTCTGGCTAGGAGGTATTCCATGCTTTCAAATTCTAAGGACTATACAAGTTACAAGTCCTTCTTCGGAAGGACTGATGCTAAAGCTGAAACTCCAATACTTTGGCCACCTCATGCAAAGAGCTGACTCATTGGAAAAGACTCTGATGCTGAGAGGGATTTGGGGCAGGAGGAGAAGGGGACGACAGAGGATGAGATGGCTGGATGGCATCACCAACTCGATGGACATGAGTCTGGGTGAACTCCTGGAGTTGGTGATGGACAGGAAGGCCTGGCATGCTGCAATTCATGGGGTCACAAACAGTTGGACACGACTGAGTGACTGACCTGACCTGAGTGTGTATATGTCAATCCCAATCTCCCAGTGTATCCCACCCCCACCTCCCCATCCCCTGGTAACCATGTTTGTTTTCTACATTGTAATTCTATTTCTCTTTTGTAAATAAGTCCATTTGTACCCTTTTTAAAGATTCCACATATAAGTGACATCATATGTATTTGTCTTTCTCTGCCTGACTTACTCATTCAGTATGGCAGTCTCTAGGTCCATCTATGTTGCTGCAAATGGCACAGTTTCACTTCTTTTAAGGGCTGAGTAATATTCCATTGTGTGTGTGTGTGTGTGTGTGTGTGTGTGTATATATATATATATCACATGTTCATTCATTCTTCTGTTGATGGACCAATAAGTTGTTTCCATGTCCTGGCTATTGTAAATATTGGTGCAATGAACACTGGGGTGCATGCATCTTTTCAAATTAGAGTTTCCTCTGGGTATATGCCCAGGAGAGGGATTTTCAGATCATATGGTAGCTCAATTTTTAGCTTTCTGCGGAAACTCCATATCATCCTCCATAGTGCCTATACCAACATGCATTCCCACCCTCAGTGTAAGAGGGCTCTCTTTTCTCTGCACATCTTCAGCATGTGTAGTTTGCAGATTTTTTGATGATGGCCACTCTGACTGGTGTGAGGTGAAATGTCATTGTAGTTTTGGTTTGCATTTGTATTTCTCTAATAATTAGCTATGTTCAACACCTTTCCATGTGTTTATCGGCCATCTGTATGTCTTCTGTGGAGAAATGTCTATTTAGCTTTTCTGTACACTTTTTAATTGGGTTGTTTATTTATTTTTTTTATATTGAGCTACATGAGCTGTTTGTGTATTTTGGAGATTAATCCCTTGTTGGTTGCTTCATTTGCGAATATTTTCTCCCAATCTATGGGTTGTATTTTTGTTTTGTTTGTGGTTTCCTTTGCTGTGCAAAAGTTTTTAAGTTTAATTAGGTCCCATTTGTTTATTTTTGTTTTTATTTTCTTTACTGTAGGCAGTGGATTTAAAAAGATCTTGCTGTGATTTATGTCAAAGAGTGTTCTGCCTACATTTTCCTCTAAGCATTTTATAGTATCAGGTCCTACAGAAACACCTGAAGTAACAGGCAAATTTGGCCTTGGAATGCAGCATGAAGCAGGGCAAAGACTAATAGAGTTTTGCCAAGAAAATGCACTGGTCATAGCAAACACCCTCTTCCAACAACACAAGAGAAGACTCCACACATGGACATCACCAGATGGTCAACACCAAAATCAGACTGATTATACTCTTTGCAGCCAAAGATGGAGAAGCTCTATACAGTCAACAAAAACAAGACCAGGAGCTGACTGTGGCTCAGATCATGAACTCCTTATTGCCAAATTCAGACTTAAATTGAAGAAAGTGGGCAACACCACTAGACCATTCAGGTATGACCTAAGTCAAATCCCTTATGATTATACGGTGGAAGTGAGAAATAGATTCAAGGGTCTAGATCTGATAGATAGAGTGCCTGATGAACTATGGACTGAAGTTCATGACACTGTACAGGAGACAGGGATCAAGACCATCCCCATGGCAAAGAAATGCAAAAAGGCAAAATGGCTGTCTGGGGAGACCTTACAATAGGTGTGAAAAGAAGAGAGGCAAAAAGCAAAGGAGAAAAGGAAAGATATAAGCATCTGAATGCAGAGTTCCACAGAATAGCAAGAAGAGATAAGAAAGCCTTCTTCAGCGATCAATGCAAAGAAATAGAGGAAAAGAACAGAATGGGAAAGACTAGAGATCTCTTCAAGAAAATTAGAGATACCAAGGGAACATTTCATGCAAAGATGGGCTCGATAAAGGACAGAAATGATCTGGACCTAACAGAAGCAGAAGATATTAAGAAGAGGTGGCAAGAATACACAGAAGAACTGTACAAAAAGATCTTCACGACCCAGATAATCATGATGATGTGATGACTAATCTAGAGCCAGACATCTTGGAATGTGAAGTCAAGTAGGTCTTAGAAAGCATCACTATGAACAAAGCTAGTGGAGGTGATGGAATTCCAGTTGAGCTGTTTCAAATCCTGAAAGATGATGCTGTGAAAGTGCTGCACTCAATNAAAACCCAGATGCTGGGAGGGATTGGGGGCAGGAGGAGAAGGGGATGACAGAGGATGAGATGGCTGGATGGCATCACCGACTCGATGGACATGAGTTTGATTAGAATTTGGGAGTTGGTGATGGACAGGGAGCCTGCTGTGCTGCAATTCATGGCGTCACAAGAAGTTGGATGCGACTGAGCTACTGAACTGAACTGAACTGTATGTTCATAGGGGATTCAATTTAAGTCATACCTGGCAGGCCTAGTGGTTTCCCCCACTTTCTTTAGTATAAGCCTGAATTCTGCTATGAGAAGCTGATGATCTGAGTCACAGTCAGCTCCTGGTCTTGTTTTTCCTCACCATATATAGCTTCTTCATCTTTAGCTACAAAGATGTAATCAATTTGATTTCAGTATTGGCTGTTAGGTGATATTCCATGTGTCTGGTGGTAGAAGTAAAGTACCATACTGTAAAGAGCAATATTGCATAGGAACCTGGAATGTTAGGTCCACGAATCAAGGTAAACTGTGTCAACTACAAGTAGGCACTTCCCAAGAGCATTGCCAATGAGTGACCAACAAAGGCACTTGCCATCTGCCCCTATGGAGATTTAACTCCATGCTGCTATAATTGTTGACCTCAACAGCCCTGGAGGGAGTTCAGGGTGGAGTGAGGCATCCTGTACTCCAGGGAATCTGGTGGGACAGGTCTTTAGATAGTTGGATGTTTTTAGGAACAGATTTTATGATCTCCATCCTTGCATCTCGTCATAGAGGAGCACTAAATCCCTTTATGGTCAGATCCTCATGACTCACAAAAAATCTTCTGTAAAATGAGTGCTTCATGATATTGTATTCCTGCTTCACCAAAACATATATTGACCTCCCCCACTGCCCATTTGGAGCAGTCTCTCAGAGCTATCTGAGTTGCTGCTTCCCGGGCTGCAGTCCTCATTTTGCCCAAAATAAAACTTAACTTGCAACTCTCAAGCTGTTCATCTCTTTTAGTCAACAACTGGAAGTGGTCAAACAGGAGATGGCAAGAGTGAACACAGACATTTTAGGAATCAGTTCAGTTCAGTTCAGTCGCGCAGTCGTGTCCGGCTCTTTGCGACCCCATGAATCGCAGTACGCCAGGCCTCCCTGTCCATCACCAACTCCCGGAGTTCACTCAGACTCAACGTCCATTGAGTCTGTGATGCCATCCAGCCATCTCATCCTTGGTCGTCCCTTTCTCCTCCTGCCCCCAATCCCTCCCAGCATCAGGGTCTTTGCCAATGAGTCAACTCTTTGCATAAGGTGGCCAAAGTACTGGAGCTTCAGTTTTAGCATCATTCCTTCCAAAGAAATCCCAGGGTTGATCTCCTTCAGAATGGACTGGTTGGATCTCCTTGCAGTCCAAGGGACTCTCAAGAGTCTTCTCCAGCACCACAGTTCAAAAGCATCAATTCTTCGGTGCTCAGCCTTCTTCACAGTCCAACTCTCACATCCATACATGACCACAGGAAAAACCATAGCCTTGACTAGATGGACCTTAGTCGGCAAAGTAATGTCTCTGCTTTTGAATATACTATCTAGGTTGGTCATAACTTTTCTTCCAAGGAGTAAGCGCCTTTTAATTTCATGGCTGCAGTCACCATCTGCAGTGATTTTGGAGCCCAAAAAAACAAAGTCTGACACTGTTTCTACTGTTTCCCCATCTATTTCCCATGAAGTGATGGGGCCAGATGCCATGATCTTCGTTTTCTGAATGTTGAGCTTTAAGCCAACTTTTTCACTCTCCTCTTTCACTTTCAACAAGAGGCTTTTTAGCTCCTCCTCACTTTCTGCCATAAGGGTGGTGTCATCTGCATATCTGAGATTATTGATATTTCTCCCAGCAATCTTGATTCCAGCTTGTGTTTCTTCCAGTCCAGCATTTCTCATGATGTACTCTGCATAGAAGTTAAATAAGCAGGGTGACAATATACAGCCTTGACGTACTCCTTTTCCTATTTGGAACCAGTCTGTTGTTCCATGTCCAGTTCAAACTGTTGTTTCCTGACCTGCATACAGATTTCTCAAGAGGCAGGTCAGGTGGTCTGGTATTCCCATCTCTTTCAGAATTTTCCACAGTTTACTGTGATCCACACAGTCAAAGGCTTTGGCATAGTCAATAAAGGAATTTTAGGAATCAGTGAACTAAAATGGCCAGAATGGGTGAATTTAATTCAGAAGAAGATTATATCTACTACTGTGGGCAAGAATCCCTTAGAAGAAATGGAGTAGCCCTCATAATCAACAAGAGTCCAAAATGCCATATTATCTGCCTCCTGAGAAACCAGTATGCAGGTCAAGAAGCAACAGTTACAACTGGATATGAAAAAATGGACTGGTTCTAAACTGGGAAAGGAGTCGTCAAAGAGTACGTCAAGGTTGTATATTGTCACCCTGCTTATTTAACTTATATGCAGAGTACATCATGTGAAATGCCAGGCTGGATGAAGCACAAAGTGGAATCAAGATTTCTGGGAGAAATATCTATAACCTCAGATATGCAGATGACACCAGCCTTATGGCAGAAAGTGAAGAACTAAAGAGCCTCTTGATGGAGGTGAAAGTTCAGTTCAGTTCAGTTCAGTCACTCCGTCGTGTCTGACTCTTTATGACCCCATAAACAGCAGCACGCCAGGCCTCCCTGTTGATCACCAACTCCTGGAGTTTATGCAACTCGTGTCCATTGAGTCAGTGATGCCATCCAATCATCTCATCCTCTGTTGTCCCCTTCTCCTCCTGCCCTCAATCTTTCCCAGCATCAGGGTCTTTTCCAATGAGTCAGCTATTTGCATCAGGTGGCCAAAGTACTGGAGTTTCAGCTTCAGCATCAGTCCTTCCAATGAACACCCAGGACTGATCTCCTTTAGGATGGACTGGTTGGATCTCCTTGCAGTCCAAGGGACTCTCAAGAGTCTTCTCCAACACCACAGTTCAAAAGCATCAATTCTTTGGTGCTCAGCTTTCTTTATAGTCCAACTCTCACATCCACGTATGATCACTGGAAAAACCATAGCCTTGACTAGACAGACCTTTGTTGCCAAAGTAATATCTCTGCTTTTTAATATGCTGTCTATGTTGGTCATAACATCATCACCAATCTACAACTGATAAACATGGGAGAGAGCCTGGAGGAAAAAGAATCCCCTTAAGCTGTGTCTGGGAATATACACTGGCAACAGTCAATATAATAAGACAGTTTCTGAATGCCTGAAAAAAAAAAAAAAAAAACCTCTCAGATTAAAGCTAGCATCTGACGTTCCCACACCTTAGCCTATATTCTGAGGAAATCTTTGTTCTAAAGGCACTGACACCCCAACAAAGCTTCAGCACTGCTTCCAATAGCTGAGACACAGTACCCCAAAATCTCCAACAAGGGGTTAAGCTGAAACAAGGTGTGGTACATATATACAGTAGACTATTTCTCACTCATAAAACACCATCCCTGAAGTTAGGTAATTATGACAGTAGTAGCCACAGGGATGGTCCTTGAAGGATCGGACACTAAAGTAAGTCCGTCAGGGAAAGGAAGACCATGGTATATGAGGTACCTTCCTGGCAAAATAAAAGTAGACATACAAGGCAACAAACTCACAACCCAAAAAGGGACTCTGAGAATTCAAAGTCAAATGACGGGCTCCAGAGAAATGTAAGTGATGGCTCAGGTGTGAGTCAGGATGTCCCTGCCTACATACACAAGAAATCTGTAATGTGATAGGTAATCTACAGTGATTATCCGCTTCCTTCCTTTCTACCTGCCATAGATAGACAGCAATCTGTAGCTCTAAAGACAGAAATCGGATCTCTAAGAGATAATCCACAAAAGTCCTAACTTCCTTATTTATGTACACAGAAAAGTGTATCTGAGATCTATAATTCACAAAGACCTGATGCTTGGCGCTCTTCTTGACCTTCTATGGTGAAAAATTCAAAAATGCAAAAGAGATACACCATGGATATGTTACACCTGAATCAGGTGGCTGTACGCTGAGGCCAAGCACAATACTACAAATCCACTGTTCTCCAACACAGCACGGTAATATGTCAAAGACAAAGAAAAGCAATGCCTGCTTTATTCCCTCCCATCTCCCTGACTTGGGACGTGATCCATCCCACGTCTGTGCAGGCTTGGGTCTCACGGCTAGACTGCTATGTTTCTGAGACAGCCTGACAGGGTGTTCGTTGAGCCCTTTTTAAGCCTATACAGTCCGCTGTGCTCTGGTTGGGACCAGAGATTCGAGTGGGATCAAGTCCTCTAAGACCCTGGGGGCAATAGTCACCTAACCTCCACGTCTCCTGCTGCTGGAGTTCCCAACTCAAGCCTCCTTCCTGAGAGTGCAAACTCCTAGGCCCTGAAGCACAGCCAGCAAGGTGCTGTGGCTCCTGTTGGGATTAGTCTGGAAGCCCTGTTTGTGTGTGTGTGATGCTTTAAGGGGAATAAGTAGACATAAGCCTTGAAATGTTCGCTCTGGTACATTCCACTCTATTTCGCAACCCAGGAAGCCAACTTTCCCTATGCTGTTTTCCCCAAGAACCAGAGCGGTCATCCAAGGGTGCTGCCACCTTGTGGACATTTTCTGTAACTATAGCTTGACCAAAGGCACCTCAAATTCGCAAGGGGGCAGGTGTGCTATCAACGACAGCTTGACTCAAGAAAGGTCCTGGAGTAAATACTAGAGAAATAAATTGCAAACACGCCCAACTTGCAAGATGCCAATTGAAACATAAAATTTCCACACATTCACGAAAGAAAAAATACTCTAACCACCGTAAGACAAGATGCTCAGCATTCCTAATTGTTGCAGGAGAAATGCTAATCAAATGACAAGAAATCAAATCCCACCAGTCAGAATGGCCATCCTTTTTTTTCACTTTTCAAAAATATTTTATTGAAATATAATTGATTTACAATGTATTAGTTTCAGGCATATAGGAAAGTGATTCAGTTATATATGTAACACAATAAAATAAATACAGAGAAGAAAGAACAAACTCACTTTGTTTATTCTAAATACTAAGTTTGGCTGTAAATCAGGAGAATATTTTACCAAGACCAGGTTAATTTTACTTTGGGGATATATGGATGATTTGACTAGAAAACTTGTGATAAAGCATATTACCTTGGTAAGTTAAAAGGAAGAAAATGGAATATTTAAAATTTCTTTTTTTTTAATTTATTTTAATTGGAGGCTAATTACTTTAGAATATTGTGGTGGTTTTTGCCATACATTCACACGAATCAGCCATGCTGTACATGTGTTCCCCATCCTGACCCCACCTCCCTCCCCATCCCATCCCTCTGGGTCATCCCAGTGCACCATCCCTGAGCACCCTGTCTCATGCATTGAATCTGGACTGGCAATCTGTTTCACATATGGTAATATACATGTTTCAATGCTATTCTCAAATCATCCCACCCTCGCCTTCTCCACTGAGTCCAAAAGTCTGTTCTTTACATCTGTGTCTCTTTTGCTGTCTCACATATAGGGTCATCATTACCATCTTTCCAAACTTCATATATCTGCATTAATATACTGTATTGGTGTTTTTCTTTCTTACTTCAGTCTGTATAATAGGCTCCAGTTTCATTCACCTTGTTAGTACTGATTCAAATGTATTCTTTTTAATAGCTGAGTAATATTCCATTGTGTATATGTACCACAGCTTTCTTATCCATTTGTCTGCTGATGGACATCTAGGTTGCTTCCATGTCCTGGCTGTTGTAAACAGTGCTGTAATGAACATTGGGGTACACGTGTCTCTTTCAATTCTGGTTTCCTCGGTGTGTATGCCCAGCAGTGGGATTGCTGGGTCATATGGCAGTTCTATTTCCAGTTTTTAAAGGAATCTCCACACTGTTCTCCATAGTGGCTGTACTAGTTTGCATTCCCATCAACAGTGTAAGAGTGTTCCCTTTTCTCCACACCCTCTCCAGCATTTATTGCTTGTAGACTTTTTGATAGCAGCCACAGAATGGCTGTTCTCACAAGTCAATATATGTGTGAGAACCCCCCACATGGTCAGCAGAAGGAAAACTGGCAATAGCCACTAGAACTGACAGCCTCTGCACGGCAGGAAAAAAATCAATAGAGCTAACCCTAGCATCTGACGTTCCCAAATCACAGCCCATATCCTGAGAAACCCATTATTCAAAAAGTCATGGGCACCCCAACATTCAACACTACTTACAAAAGCCAAGACACAGACCACGCAAAATGTCCACTGACAGAATAAAGCTTAAAAGAGACCTCGTACTTATAGACCACGGACTACTATTCAGCAACGAAAACCTGGAACTGAAATTATGAAATTATTCCGCCTGTAGCCACAGAAGGAATGCTGGAGGATCACATACTAAGCGAAATCAGCCGGACAGAGGAAGACAAGAGCATTTGATGTCTCTTCTAGACAAAATTTAAAAAGAGATACCAGGGGACTAAGTTGCAAGACAAAACTGACTTTGAGAATTCAAACACAAGAATTTTTAAAAATAAATAAAAAAGGAAAGGCCAAGGATTAATTAGGAGGTTGGGAATAACACAGGCACAGAAATCTGTGTCTATACTAGATACTCCACAGGACCTGATGATCAGCACAGGGAACTATGCTGACCTTCTGCAAAAACCTCTATGGCGAAAGAATACAGAGCAGATATGCTGTGTGTATGTGTCATAAATGAATCAGGCAGCTGTACGCTGATGACAAACAGAAAACCGCAAAATTAATAGACTCCAACACAGCATAGGCATGAAATTAAAGAAAATAACAGCATTGCCTTTTTTATTCCCTCCAACCTTCCTGACTTGCACTGAAATTCTGTCCCTGGAGCCTAAGCAGGCTTGGGTCCCCTTGCTGGATTAGGGTGGAGTTGACAGCTGAGCAATGAGCCCTTAACTGAGACCCCCTCTCAAACCTCTTCTTTCTCTCTGGACTGAGACAAGAGTCCCTAGTGTTCCCAAAGATGTGGACCCAACCCCTCTATCTTCCTTAGAAATGTTACCGAGACCCCAGGACCTCTGGTGCTGGGGTGCCCAGCTCAAGCTTCCTTCTTGAGAGTACAGCCTCCTAGGCCCCTCAGCAGGGTGCTGTGGCCCGGGTTGGAATGAGTCTGGAGGGGAGGGGTGAAGCTTTAGGGGTAAGAAGTGAGACCCAATCCCTTAAATTGTTGCTCAGGCACATTCTGCCCCAATTCACAGCCCAGGAAGCCAAGTTACCCTAAGGCTCTGATTGTCCAAGGAGCCAGAGGCGGTCAGGGGAAAGTGCTGCCACCTTGTGGACACTTTCTGTAACTACAATTTCACCTCTGGCGCTGACTGGCACCTCTCTTTCTCAAGCGTTGGGGTCTGTTAATGACGGCTGTTCTCAGGACATGTTCTGGGCCAGGAACTGCAGAAATAAAACACATCCGGCTTTCTGGAAGCCAACCGCGACAGGTAAATTTTCTTCACAGCTTTCACGGAAAAAACAAAGACCAAACCTCCACAGGACAAGATGCTCAGCGACCCTAATTACTGCAGGAATGCCAATCAAAATGAAAACAAGAAATCCAGTCCCATCAGTGCCGTCAGAGCATCCTCTGCTGCTGCTAAGTCGCTTCAGTCGTGTCCGACTCTGTGTGACCCCATAGACAGCAGCCCACCAGGCTCCGCCATCCCTGGGATTCTCCAGGCAAGAACACTGGAGTGGGTTGCCATCAACACTAAAGGCAGGAGAGCCTGAGGAAAGGGAACACCCCCACAGTAGGTGGGAAGGCACACTGACAACACCCAGTGTAATCGACAGTCTCTGAATGCCTGGAAACACACTATCAAGAGAGGCTAAGTCTAGGATCGGACACTCCCACACCCGGGCCTAGATCCCGAGAAATCATCACTTAAAAGGGCACGTGCACCCCAACTAGCCCTGCAGCACTACTCACAACAGCCGACACGGAGAGACAGCAAAGTCTTCACCAACGGCTTAAGCTTAAACAGAATGTGCTACATATATGTGAGGGACTATTAGCCATAAAAACCAAAACTGAAGTAAGAAAATTATGCCACTGGTAGCCACAGGGGAAGAAGGATCATTCCCTAAAGGAACTTGGCGGGACAAAGGAAGGCAATAACAAAAGATGTTCCTTCTAGACAAAATTTTTAAAAAGTGAAACAAAAGAAAGAATTCACAACCTGAAGACAGACTCTGAGAATTCAAATTCAAGCCAAGAGTTAAAAAAAAAAAAGTGAAGGGCCCGGGATGAATTAGGAGGTTGGGACTAATTTAGACACAGAAATCTGTGTCTGTAATAATAATCCACAAGCATTATCAGCTTCCTTCCTCCCTCTCTTTCACATACACACAGAAATCTATCTCTCACCTATACACAGAAACAGGCATCTCTAAGAGATACTCCACATAGGCTATTTTCTTCCTTCCTTCCTCATATACATAGAACTCTGTATGTGAGGTAGATAACCCACAAGGACCAGATGCTCAGCACGTTGCTCAGCCTTCTCAATGAACTCTATGGCAAAAGATCCCCCCAAAGACCAGCTATACTCCATGGATACGTGATACCTGAATCAGCCGACAGCACGCTGACAGGAGCAGGGTGGCAGACTGACTACACAGCCTCGGCATGAAGTCAAAGAAAAGGAGAGAAAATCAGTGCCAACTTTATTCTTTCCAACCTCCCTCATTTGGGCTTCTGTGGCATCCCAGGAGCCTGAGTAGGCTCGAGTCCCAAGGCTGGACTGGGGTGGGATCCAGATAGCCTGGCAGGGTGCTCTTCGTTGAGCCCCCTTTTAGTTATTATTTCTGAGCCCATTTGAAAATCACAACTGTCTGCTTGTCTCGGCTGGGACCAGAGTCCCAAGTGGGATGAAAGCCTGGAGGCTCGTGGAGGCAATAGTCACCTAGCCTGCGCATCTCCTGATGCTGGCGTTCCCAGCTCAAGCCTCCATCCTGAGAGTGCAGCCTTCTAGCACCTAAGTATCCTCAGCTGGGTGCTGTGGCCCCAGCTGGGATTAGTCTGGGGGTCAGGTGTGTGAAACTTTAGGCGGAAGAAGCAGTGAGACACAAGGTTGCAGGTATTTTGCTCTGGCATATTCCACTCCAATTCACAGCCCAGGAACCCCACTTTCCCTAAGGCTCTGGTTGTCTGAGGAACCAGAGGCAGGCAGGGAAAAGTGCTGCCGCCACCTTGTGGAGACTTCCTGTAATGACAACCGCACCACCTGTGCTTACTGGCACTTCTATTTCAAATGTCCTTGTTCAGTCGCTCAGTCGTGTCCAACTCTTTGCGACCCCAAGGACTGCAGCATGCCAGGCTTCGCTGTCCTTCACCGTCTCCCGGAGCTTGCTCAAACTCATGTCCATTGAGTCAGTGATGCCATCCAGCCATCTCATCCTCTCTTGTCCTTCTCCTCCTGCCTTCAACCTTCCGCAGCATCAGGGACTTTTCCAATGCATCAGCTCTTTGCATCAGGTGGCCAAAGTATTGGAGCTTCAGCATCAGTCCTTCCAGTGAATATTCAGACTGATTTCCTTTAGGATAGACTGGTTTGATCTTGCTGTCCAAGGGACCCTCAAGGGTCTTCTCCAACATCACAGTTCAAAAGCATCAGTTCTTTGGCACTCAGCCTTTTCTTGGCCCAACTCTCACATCCATACATGACTACTGGAAAAACCATAGCTTTGACTGGATAGGCCTTTGTCAGTAAAGTAGCATCTCTCTCTTTTAATATGCTGTTTAGGTTTGTCATAGCTTTTCTTTCAAGGAGCAAGTGTCTTTTAATTTCATGGCTGCACTCACCATCTGCAGTGATTTTGGAGCCCAAGAAAATAAAACCTGTCACTGTTTCCATTATTTCCCCATCTATTTACCAAGAAGTGGTGGGACCAGTTGCCACGATCTTTGTTTTTTGAATGTTAAGTTTTAAGCCAACATTCAAATGTCCTGAGGGTTGTTAATGACAGCTACCCTCAGGCCATTTACTAGGGTGGGCTTTGCAGAAAGAAATTCCAAACACAGTGGACTTTCAGGAAGCCAATAGCAAAGGGAAATTTTCCACACATCCTTTAAGGAATAAACAAAACAATACAAAACCGAAATCTCTACCTAGTCCAAGATGCTCTGCGTCCCTAATTACTGCAGGAATGCCAATCAAAAACGACAACCAGAAATCAAACCCCACCCTTCAAGTTGGGCATCCTCAGGCATTAGAAGACCTGATGCTCCATTTCTTCCACATTTCCTCAACCCCTTTAAATAACCCTGACTTTCCTTGGTATATTGATGGCAGCTCCTCTACAACACACGTGTAAAAACACGTTTATTACAACAGGGAGCTCAACCACAGGGAGACTGGTTACAAAAACAGGGTTGCTGTGTCCTTCCCAAACTCAGGCCCCACAGATTCTTACGGACATTCATCAGGCCCTACATGTAGGCACTAAACCTCTTTATCATCTCTGAAGACCTCTTATCTTAAGACTTCTTTTGGCACCACTGACTTGATGGACATGAGTTTGAGCAAGCTCTGGGGAGTTGGTGATGGCAGAGAAGCCTGGCGTGCTGCAGTCCATGGGGTCACAAAGAGTTGGACATGACTGAGCAACTGGACTGAAGACCTCTTATCATCTGTCCTAACCTTCTTTCATCCTACAACAAATCACTCATTCTTGTATTATTTGCTCCTCAGTCTCACTGCAGGGAGCCCTAAAGCCTATTGCCTCATTCCCAACACATCAACTCAAGGACATATCCCAGGAGAGGACTGGCCAATTGACTTAACTCACACGCCTCCAACACTGCTGTGTCCAGCACAGTGGGTGAGAAAGACCTGAAAAGACAGTATAGTGAAAAGACTGACACGTATAACTTGGCACGCAGAGAGTCAGGGGGCCCTCCTGCTCTCCATGGCAGGAAGACAAAATGGCTCCTTTCAGCCCAAACTTTTATTGACAGAAGTCACATGAGATCATTAGGGAAGAGAGATACTGGGAGTTTGATCAGCCCAGGCTCTGCTATTGATCAGGAATATCTTGTTTTGTTTCCATGGAGACGGACACAGGGCTAGACAGTGAAGTGGAGCAGAGAGCATTTCCCGCCCCAAGAATATCTGTTTGGCCTGCTCCCTAGGATAATTACAAGGGTGCAATTTGCTGCACCGTCAAGTCATGGGGCAGGTCCTGGCCTCTGCTCCGCCAGGCTGCAACACAACATGAAAATTAAAACTCACGCTCACTTTCAAAGACACCTTTTCAGGGTGGATTGAAGCTTTCCCTATGAGATCAGAAACTGCCTCAGAGGTGATACAGTTTCTCATAGGATATATCATCCCTCACTTTGGCCTCTCACTCTCTCTCCAATCCGATAATGGGCCAGCTTTTATCCCTCAAGTCACTCAAGTAGCCCAATCCCTTGGCGTAACCTGGAAACTACATATTCTTTACAGACTCTCCCTATCCCACTAATTCATAACTGATCCAAATGGGCAATTCAATTCATTCTTCTATTAATAAGTATAGGAATAGCGGCTGGGGTTGGAACAGGGATAGCAGGACTCACAACCTCTTTAATTACTACAAAAGCCTTTCTGAAGACCTCACTGAGAACCTAGAAGAAACAGCTACTAGCCTTATCACTCCCCAAACCAGCTAGATTCCCTGGTAGTTGTGAGGTGAGGTGAAGTCGCTCAGTCATGTCCGACTCTTTGCGATCCTGTGGACTGTAACCTACTAAGCTTCTCCATCCATGGGATTCTCCAGGCAAGAATACTGGAGTGGATTG
This sequence comes from Aepyceros melampus, assembly GCA_006408695.1. Lineage (NCBI taxonomy): Eukaryota > Metazoa > Chordata > Mammalia > Artiodactyla > Bovidae > Aepyceros > Aepyceros melampus. The sequence continues at coordinate 210,337 of SJXQ01003044.1, read as the reverse complement.
CCATTTTCTTCTCCAGAGGATCTTCCCAACCCAGGGATCGAACCCAGGTCTCCCGCATTGGAGGCAGAAGCTTTAACCTCTGAGCCACCAGGGAAGTCGTGGTAGTCGTGGTCCTCCCAAAACAGAAGAGGATTAGAACTTCTCACAGCAGTAAAAGGGGGGCTATGTCTAGTTTTGGAGGAAGCTTGCTGCTTCTACACCAACAAATTAGGCATTGTAAAAGAAAAAAGTGAAAGTCACTCAGTCACATCCGACTTTTTGTGACCCCACAGACTATATGGTCCTTGGAATTCTCTAAGCAGGATATTGGAGTGGGTAACCTTTCCGTTCTCCAGGGGATCCTTCCAACCAAGGGCTCAAACACAGGTCCTCCACACCGCTGGCGGATTCTTTACCAGCTGACCCACCAGGCTGTAAAGGAAGCAGCAAGAAACCTGACACAGAGGGCCTCGAGGATACGTCAACACCTCAGTCATTCACGGGAAAACCGGTTAAGCAGTTGGAATTGGATGTCCTGGGTCCTACCTTTTCTAGGCCCTCTTCTTCTGCTTATCTTTATTCTAACTTTTGGCCCATGTTTAATGAGTCTTTTTTCAAAATTTTTTGAGGGCTACTTATGAGCCTTTACCAACCGAACTATCCACGAGTACTTCTAACTCACTCAAATTGTCAAAAACTTTGACCCTACATAAATCCCCTTGACCCACAGTCCAGGCTTTTCTCATCTCACCCCTGTGACGCCCCTGTCCCACAGGAAGCAGTCACAGAAGATTGACCTTTGGCCCTTATCCCAAATCAAAAAGACTGAAGACAGAGTCTACATGGGGGCTCGTGGTAGAAATGGCTCATTATTTTGACCTCGCAAACAAAGAATGAAATCACAGTGACCCTTGAGACTGACCAAATTGCCAAAATGACATTCTGTTCTCCTGCTGGCGCTTACCTTCTCCAGGCCACGAGACCACCAGATTCCAGACCTCCAGCTATGTGAGCACAGGACTCAACTACAGGCTGAAAATTAGCCATCTCTTCAGAGAACTTTTCATTGGCGGGGTACAGGAAAGACCCCGTCAGAAAGGGAGGACACTGGTTCTCCTTAAGGGCCAGTCACCCTCTTGTTTCCCTCTAGTAAATTCTCCTTTTCTTTGCCTGACTGCCCGGCTCGCTCTCTTCTGCGTACTTGCCTTACAGTAGCCACAAGGATAGAGCTAGACTGCTCATACACTAAGGGGACTCAGCCAGACAGAGCAAGGCAATAACTCAAGATGTCCCTTCTAGGCAAAATGAAAAGAAAGTGAAAAAAAAAAGAACTAATTTACAACCGAAAGAGATTTCATTGTGTCCCAGCTCGCTCCAGTCACCACAAAGTTATGTCTCTGCTTTTTAATTATGCTGTCTAGGTTTGTCAGAGCTTTTCTTGCAAGGAGCAAGCATCTTTTAATTTCATGGCTGCAGTCACCATCTGCAGTGATTTGGGAGCCCAAGAAAAGAAAGTCTGTCACTGCTTCCACTTTTCCCCCTACTTTTTGTCATGCCATGATCTTGGTTTTTTGAATGTTGAGTTTTAAGCCAGCTTTTTCACTCTCTTTAACCTTCATCAACAGACTCTTTAGTTCCTCTTCAGTTTCTGCAAGTATGAGTGGCTTATCTGTAGGAATGCAACCAGTGCAGTTTATCACATGAGAGATCAGAGCGGGAAACAATTGCCATTTCTATTAAGAATCACACCTGAGCCAGTGTAATTGGGCTACAAAGAAGAGATGAAAGTCATAGGAATTGGAAAGTAAGAAATACAAAACCATCATGTATTGTATACCATTCCAAACAATTTAAAAATAAATTTGAATTTAAGATGATCACTGGACATAGGTCAGTGATCCATTGTATTCCTTTATAAAAATAAAAGGAAATTGAAAACCAAAGAATTTTAAATATGATTTACCAAAAATGCATAAAAGACCAAATACCTAGGAATAAATCTAGTACAAGTTAGACTGCAAACTACAAGATATTATTGAAGAAAATTAAAGGGGAAACATTTAAAGACTGAAATAGAGAATATATCAGATTTGTGGATTAAAAATTTCAATATTGTAAAGCTATCAGTTCTTCCAGATCCATAGATTTAGTCTTAATTAAAATCCCAGTAGAATACTCCAATAATTTTTTTTTTAAATCCCAGTAGAAGTTGTTGTGGAAATTATCAAGATGGCTATAAAATCATATGACAAGTCAAAGGGTTTAGCATGTCGAACCAAGAACAAACCTGGGGAATTTATGTCATCATCTATGGACAATTTTTATTATAAAGCAATTAACACAGTAGGAAATTGATCCATGGAGAGAAAACCCAACTAAGGGAACAGAATTGAGAATCTAGAAGGAAATAAACACACACAGAGAGAATTACCTGATTTATAATAATAGGGACAGTGTAATGGAAAGAATGACTTTTTAATGATGGGTCTGGGTTGATTGGCTCACTATTGGGGGAACAAAAGGTCTTGAAACCCAGGGTAAAAAAAATATCAATGTCCAATGTATTGCAGGTGTAAAATTGAAACATGGACTCATGTGCCTAACTGCCTGGGAGCCTTAAGTATGCCGTAAACATTGCTGCATTACATTGCTTCTCGTTTCTGTTTATGACGTGTGCCTGGGTGCTCAGTGGTGTCTGACTCTTTGAGGTACTTGCTGCTGCTAAGTCGCTTCAGTCGTGTCCGACCCTGTGCGACCTTCATAGACGGCAGCCCACCAGGCTCCCCCGTCCCTGGGATTCTCCAGGCAAGAACACTGGAGTGGGTTGCCATTTCCTTCTCCAATGCATGAAAGTGAAAAGTGAAAGTGAAGTCGTAACTACTTGTTAACTGAATGAAACAGTGGTTTAACTCAAAATATGAATGAGAGTATCACATTCTTTCTTTGTAGAAAATATCTGTAACTCCAACTATAACATTATTAGTCTTTTTGCTATAGACATCTTTCAGTTCAGTTCATTTCAGTCACTCAGTTGTGTCCAACTCTTTGTGACCCCATGGACTACGGCATGCCAGGCCTCCCTGTCCATCACCAGCTCCCAGAGTTTACTCAAACTCATGTCCATTGAGTTGGTGATACCATCCAACCATCTCATCCTCTGTTATCCCCTTCTCCTTCTGCCTTCAATCTTTCCCAGCATCAAGGTCTTTTCTAATGAGTTGGTTCTTCACATCAGGTGGCCAAAGTATTGGAGTTTCAGCTTCAACATTAGTCCTTCCAATGAACACTGAGGACTGATGGTGACTGCAGCCATAAAATTAAAAGACACTCGCTCATTGGAAGAAAAGCTATGACCAACCTAGACAGCATATTTAAAAGCAGAGACATTACTTTGCCAACAAAGTTCTGTCTAGTCAAAGCTATGGTTTTTCCAGACCATAAAGAAGGTTGAGCACCAAAGAATTGATGCTTTTGAACTGTGGTGTTGGAGAAGACCCCTGAGAGTCCCTTGGACTACAAGGAGATCAAACCAGTCAATCTTAAAGGAAATTAGTCTAGAATATTCATTGGAAGGACTGATGCTAAAGCTGAAGCTCCGATACTTTGGCCACCTGATGTGAAGAATTGACTCATTGGAGAAGCCCCTGATGCTGGGAAAGATTGAGGGCAAGAGGAGAAGGAGATGACAGAGGATGAGATGGTTGGATGGCATCACTGACTCAATGGACATGAACTTCAGCCATCTCCTCTAGATGATGCAGGACAGAGAAGCATGCTGCACTGCAGTCCATGGGGTCGCAAAGGGTCAGACACAACCAAATGACTGAACAACAACAACCCTATGGAAAACTGTAGAAGCCCATATTCATTGTGAGCTGCTCTTATGTCTAAATTAAGTGTTCCTAGTGGGATGCATTTTCACTTGTTTTTTTTTGAATGAAGAATAATGCCTGTCTACCACCTCCCAAAGATGGAGCCAAGGATGGAGAAGCTCTATACAGTCAGCAAAAACAAGACTGGGAGCTGACTGTGGCTCACATCATGAACTCCTTATTGCAAAATTCAGACTTAAATTGAAGAAAGTAGGGAAACCCACAGGATCATTCAGGTATGACCTAAATCAAGTCCCTTATGGTTATACAGTGGAATTGACAAATAGATTCCAGGGATTAGATCTGTGAGACAGAACACCTGAAGAACTATGGACAGAGGTTTATGACATTGTACAGGAGGCAGTGATCAAGACTATCCCCAAGGAAAAGAAATGTAAAAAGGCAAAATGATTGTCTGAGGAGGCCTTACAAATAGCTGAGAAAAGAAGAGAGGCAAAAGGCGAAGGAGAAAAGGAAACCCATCTGAATGCAGAGTTCCAGAGAATAGTCAGGAGAGATAAGAAAGCCTTCCTCAGTGATCAATGCAAAGAAGTAGAGGAAAACAATAAAATGTGAAACTCTAGAGATTTCTTCAAGAAAGTTAGAGACACCAAGGGAACATTTCATGCAAAGACGGGCTCGATAAAGGACAGAAATGGTATGGACCTAACAGAAGCAGAAGATATTAAGAAGAGGTGGCAAGAATTCAAGAAGAAGAATTCATACAAAAAAGATCTTCATGACCCAGTTATCCACGATGGTGTGATCACTCATCTAGAGCCAGACATCTTGGAATGTGAAGTCAAGTGGGCCTTTGGAAGCATCACTACCAACAAAGCTAGTGGAAGTGATGGAATTCCAGTTGAGCTATTTCAAATCCTGAAAGATGATGCTGTGAAAGTGCTGCACTCAATATGCCAGCAAATTTGGAAAACTCAGCAGTGGCCACAGGACTGGAAAAGGTCAGTTTTCATTCCAATCCCAAAGAAAGAGAGTGTCAAAGAATGCTCAAACTACCGCACAATTGCACTCATCTCACATGCTAGAAAGTAATGCTTCAAATTCTCCAAGCCAGGCTTCAACAGTACATGAGCTGTGAACTTCCAGATGTTCAAGCTGGATTTAGAAAAGGCAGATAAACCAGAGATAAAATTGCCAACATCTATTGGATCATAGAAAAAGCAAGAGAGTTCCAGAAAAAGATCTACTTCTGCTTTATTGACTACTCCAAAACCTTGACTGTGTGGATCACAACAAACTGTGGAAAATTCTTAAAGAGATGGAAATACTAGACCACCTTACCTGTCTCCTAAGAAACTTGTATGCAGGTCAAGAAGCAATAGTTAGAACCAGACACAAAACAATAGACTGGCCTCAAATTGGGAAGGGAGTTCTAGTTCAAGGCTGTATATTCTTATTTAAATTATATGCAAGGTACATCATGCAAAATACCAGACCAGATGAAAAACAAGCTGTTTTCAAGATTTCAGGGAGGAATATCAATAATCTCAGATATGCAGTTGACACCAACCTTGTGGCAGAAAGAGGAACTAAAGAGCCTCTTGATGAAAGAGGAGAGTGAAAATGTTGGTTTAAAACTTAACATTCAAAAAACAAAGATCATGGCATCCGATCCCATCACTTCATGGCAAACAGATGGGGAAACAGTGGAACAGTGACAAACTTTATTTTCTTGGGCTCCAAAGTCACTGCAGATGGTGACTGCAGCCATGAAATTAAAAGACGCTTACTCCTTGGAAGAAAAGTTATGACTAAACTAAAGAGCATATTAAAAAGCAGAGACATTACTTTGCTGACGAAGGTCCATGTAGTCAAAGCTATGGCTTTTCCAGTAGTCATGTTTGGATGTGAGAGTGGGACTATAAAGAAAGCTGAGTGGCAAGGAATTGATACTTTTGAACTGTGGTGTTGGAGAAGACTCTTGAGAGTCCCTTGACTGAAAGGAGATCAAACCAGTCAATGGCAAAGGAAATCAGTCTGGAATATTCATTGGAAGGACTGATGCTGAAGCTGAAGCTCCAATACTTTGGCCACCTGATGTGAGGAGCGACTCATTGGAAAAGACCCAGGTGCTGGGAAAGACAGAAGATGGAGGAGAAGGGGAGGACAAAGGATGAGATGGTTGCATGGCATCACTGACTCGATGGACATGAGTTTGAACAAGCTTCGGGAGATGGTGAAGGACAGGGAGGCCGGGCGTGCTGCAGTCCCTGGGGTCACAGAGTTGGATACGACTGAGCAGCTGAACTGACCTGAATAGTCATAGTCTTCTTACTTATGACCGTGGGAAAGGAAAGCCCTCCCCGTCTTTATCTCAGCACACTGTGCGTCCCCAATGACTGGGGCCACGGCCTGCAGAAGGACCGGGCTTTATGAGACATGGTCTGGAAACTGGACAATTGGGGTCTCGTGGCCTCTCTGTCCTTCCTCAGCTTTGCTCCTTTCACCCTCTGTTCTAGCTCAGATGAATCTCACAGGCCCTGGGAAGGTGCCTGCCACATCCTCCACCTCTCCACCACCTCAGTTTTTTCCTTACTCTGTGTTGGCCCCTGACTCTGTGAAAACAGAGGGCGTGCGAGTGACTGGCGTGTGTGTGCCCCTCCAAGGGCGCAGAGACCCTCTAGGACATCTTGGTCCATATGTGTGGGACATTTTCTCCATGAGGCCAACCAGCCAGAGCTGAGAGTGAACAAGAGGAATCTGTCTCCAGGGGGTACCTCTCTGCTTTGTTGCTTCTCTGAAAACTCCTCTAAAGTCAGTCAGTGAGTGATTTTCTCCATACCTAGGGGGTCAGTTTTGTCTAAAATTTCATTTATAAAATAATCACTGACTCATTAAACACCAGGAGAGTGTTTTAAAAGACAGACTCCTCTGGAAACATGGGTAGGTGCAGTGAAACACTCCACAGGGTTGCAGGTTCTGGGAGTCTAGGAAAGTCCCCAGACATGGGGTGGGGTGGGGTAGGGGGTCTGCCTGCCCAGCAGCTTCTTCCCCTCAGTGTGTCACTGATGGCTCCCAACTGAAGTCTGCCGAATAGTTAATAAGTGGGTGTTTGTGGGATGAGACATAACTCAGGATCCTGCTTCCTCATGGATTATTTGGGTCCTCAAAGAAGATAGAGATCAGGGAAGCCTCATGGTTATTACTGCAGAAATAATCAACGCTTTACATTTGGGTAGCACTTTCTTCAACAAAATGTCTTGACACCAATTACTTAATTTAAACACCTTCCTCAGCCTTCAAGGACCTCTCAGAGATCTCTCACCAGCTGCCCTGCCCTCTCATCTGTTGCGCTTTACAAAGAGCCTCTGGGAACGGAAAGCTCTGGGTGTGGCCCTTTTGTGATGCAGTCAAGCAGCCCTGTGTCTCTGGACCTGCTGCCTCTCACCACCCACGGCCCCTACACTTCCACCCAGCCTCCTCCCTAGGTACCTGAAAAGATGGTCCCGATGCACGGTGCGGACCACCAAAGTCACCTTCTCAAGGGAGGAGATGGCCCTTCCTGATCCAGAGTGTGCTCCTGAGGCCTCTCCTGCCCCCCGCAACACCCCACTGACTGTTGAGAGATGGTTTCCTGCTGTATCAGTAAATGAGGACGTCGCAGCCATTGGCGGGTCCAGCCCTCCAATGTGAGCACCTGAACCCTAAGGACACCCAGGAAGGAGACTAATACCTGCACAATCTGGTGCCATCAGACTGCAGCCATCCCCACGGTGAGCCCTGAGGAGCTCAGGCTGTGAAAATGAAGAGGAAAAGTTAAAATTTCACATAACCTCCTGCTCCTTCTGCCTCTGTCACTCAGCTTGCTCCTTGCAAACTCTGGATCACGTAGGTCACGTAGTCTCAGAAAGTAGGGGACTTAACAATACTAGGAACTGAAGCTTATCTCACTCGCTCTTGTCCTGCTCTTTGCAACTGCCCGGCTCCTGCAAACCTGCTTAATCATGCCTGTCTGTGTAAAAGTCAGGCATCCCCCTCCCCATCTTGACTGCTGTTCCTGTGCATACACGCATGCACACACAAACGAAACCCCTTAGTTTAAGCCAGCGTATTGAAAGCTAGCATTGCCAACTATAGTCTGTCTATAAAAACTCTGTAATCCCTTTGTTCGAGGCTCAGAGCTTGGAATGTTAACTCCTCTGGGCCCCCCGGCGTAATGAACCTGAGTTCTCCAACTCTCCGATTATGGTGGTTGTTTTCTCGATTACTGGTTTCTGCAACAAAAACACACCAGATACTGGCCCAGATAACTGAGACGCACAGGAAAGAAATGTCAGTCAGCCCAGAGTCTTGCATCTTCCAATATACAGAAAAGCACTAAATTCCTTAACATGGGATATCTGGTTTTCTTTAATTCACAAAAATACTTTTGCTAATTTGTATATAACCTGGTTCCTCTCCTCGCTTCCTCGGAGCAGTTCTCTCAGGGCAGCTTAAGATGCTGTCTCCCTGTCTTGAAGTCCTAAAAATTCCCACTGAATATAACATAACTCTCAGCTTTAAGGTTGTGACAGTATTGAAGTTGACACCATGCAGGCAGGTCTCTTGAACAGGTTCAATCACTCACAATCAGCTACATCAATGACACCCCAGGACATTAACACTGCCTTGCAGAGAATCAGCTTGGTAGGATTTTTGAAACCTTGCAGCCGCTTACAAGCTCCTTAGCCAACCATGTGTCTCCCCAGCTCCCCGTAAAGAGAAAAGGAGGATGTTGGATTCAGAAGTGTCCTATGGGGCAGGGGAACCTCCTTCGGGGCCTACACTTTGCTGCTGGGGCATTAAGGCCCAGAAAGCACAGCCCCCACTCCGTCCACCCCGACTTGCTGTGCAACAAAAGAACAGAGCCCGGCTCTAGGGCTTCAGACCCCTACAGCCCCTCAGGTGGGGATTCACGTTGCAGAGGCTGAGTCAGGCAGCTGCATATTCAGATCCTCGGGGTGCAAAGTCCGGAAGCAGAGTAGGACTCTGACTCTCCTCCCTGCCTTCAGAACAGACTAGTGTGCTTATTTCACTGAAATTCCAAACTCTGTAGGCCACATTCCAGGAACTCATGAATGGCTGCAATTGTGAACTGTCAACTGCAACCAAAAGACTGTTGAAAACCTGATTGTAAGGATCCTCTAGTGGCTGATATCTTTATATCTTGTTCATAGTTTTATTTGTGTAGTTTGCTAATGACTGCTGATAAAAGAGTATAAATTGTGAGCGTTAAGTGGTGTGTCCTGGTATGTGCTATAAACACAGATTTTGTTTATATAGTTGTATATATAGACACGTGTATAGATATACATATACTTTTTTTCATGAAGTTTTATTTTTACTTGACATTTAAGGGCGGCGATTAAAACCTCTTTTAAGAGTATCATTGCTCCAAATTCACCGCACCCTCCCACTCTTGCCCCCTGTATATGTGTTTTTAAGTGACCTTACTTGGGGTGGGGATCAAAGTTGCCAGACTGAATGGATCTCTCCTTCTCCGGCCCCCTTTTTATTTGAAAACATGTTGCAGGGAAAGGACAGACTCTTGTATAGTTGTATATATAGACACGTGTATAGATATACATATACTTTTTTTAATGAAGTTTTATTTTTACTTGACATTTAAGGGCGGCGATTAAAACCTCTTTTAAGAGTATCATTGCTCCAAATTCACCGCACCCTCCCACTCTTGCCCCCCCGTATATGTGTTTTTAAGTGACCTTACTTGGGGTGGGGATCAAAGTTGCCAGACTGAATGGATCTCTCCTTCTCCAGCCCCCTTTTTATTTGAAAACATGTTGCAGGGAAAGGACAGACTCTGGAGCCCTCCTTCCACAAGTTCTTCTTAGACACTCAAGGCATGGGCTGAAAGTCAAGTACAAATATATTATCTGTGCTGTATACAGAAGCGCCTCTGCCCTTTTATAACTAAAGTTGTTTGCTTGCTCTTGTTTTTTTTTTTTGTTTGTTTGTTTTTTACAACACCCAGAGTAAACCAGCTCTGCCCAGGAAGTGTCCTTAGTTTTTCATGCCAATGGACTTCTAGCAAAACCACAAGCCTTTGGTTGACCACTCATGTTTGAATCTCAGAAGGTCCAACTGAGGTCAGAGAGGAAGTGGCCACCCCCCGCCTCCAATGAAACTACACCCACAGACTCCTGGACTCAGGGGACAAATGGATCACCCACAACACATAAACTTCCCAGACAGATTGCCAGCTGCCTACAAGTCTCACTGGAGGGCTTTCAGAGGAACATCAGGTCTCTACTCAGAACTCTCTTCCTCCTTTCTCTTGCCTGGCATTTGGCTTGCATGAAAACCAAAGAAAAGTCTACAAAGCTTAAGGCTGAGTAAGCCAGTAAAGTTACCCACATGGTTTAAAAAAAATAAAAGAGTATTGTTGATTAAATTGATACAATGAGAACAAAGCAAGGCCTTATATACATTATATTCAGTTCAGTTCAGTTCAGTCACTCAGTCGTGTCCAACTCTTTGCGACCCCGTGGACCGCAGCACGCCAGGCCTCCCTGTCCATCACCAACTCCCAGAGTCCACCCAAACCCATGTCCATTGTGTCGGTGATGTCATCCAACCATCTCATCCTCTGTCGTCCCTTTCTCTTCCTGCCCTCAATCTTTCCCAGCATCAGGGTCTTTTCAAATGAGTCAGCTCTCCGCTTCAGCTGGCCAGCAACATCAGTCCCTCCAATGAACACCCAGGACTGATCTCCTTTAAACGCTCAATTAAAACCAGGTAAGGGAGGAACAATTCACTAGATGGCGGTAGCTCCCCTCTCTCCCAATTGCCAAGGCCCCGCTGGCTTGGAGGAGCCTCACCTGCCCATGTGCCGTGCGCTTGCTGCCAGCCCTTCCTGGTCCGAAGGGCGAGGACAATTCTTGCTCCCAGGACAGACTGGCCTGTGTGTCTCAGGAGCAACGCCATGTGGGCGGAGCCCCGTGTAGTGAGGGCCAACAGTTCCCCCTGCAGCCGGGAGTGTACGAGGCAGGAGGCACCGGGCTGGTAGGTAGGGTCCCAGCACCCCACCACTCCCAGGAGTTCAGCGCCTGAAGCCCACCCAGGAGGTGGTGGAGTTTCCTCCCCAGCAGAGGGCAGGATGTGGTGCATGAATAAGGCAGAGTGTAGCAGGGCCCACTATGACCAGCGCCTGCCCAGCGGACTGGGTACACCCTCAGCTCCCTCCCACGTCCCTATGCGGGAACTGAGTGTGTAGTCTGGAAGGCCCGAGTGATAGGCAGGATCATACCAAAACCCAGGCTCTCTTCACACAAGCCCGTGTTCCTTCCACAACCCTGAAACCCTGCTCTTCTGCCCCACGGAGCCCAGAGACTGGATCTCGAAGATGGGGTGGGGGTCCCTCCATCTCACGTGTCCCCTCAGGCTGTGGCCTTCCCCAGACACATGTCCAGAGGGGGGGTGGCCTTGCACTCCCTCCTCCAGGCCAGGCCTGTGACCACAGGGCTGAGCACAGGGCCTGCTGGGCAGAGAGGAGGAGGTGTCAGGTGGCTGTGGGAGCGTCCAGGTAGGTGTTCGACCCTGATGCCTGCCCTCCAGTGGTGTGATCCAAACAGGGGAGACAGGTTCTCAGAAAGGACTAAAGGGTTTGGATTAACTTAGTTGCTGGAGAATGTGGGCATCTGTGTTTCCTTCATTTACAGAGACTGGTGCCAGAGCTCCAGTGGCAAGCTCCCCTGGTTACTAGGGACTGAATGAATTCACTTTTCATGTCATTCACAGCCTGCATGATGGGGCCGGAGGATGGCTCTGAAGAGACCCTGTTGGCTGAGGCAGGGACGTCAGGCCAGTGGAGGCGGTCAGTCTGTTCCTGGTTCACACCGCGGAATACATTATCAAATAACATATCATAACAGATCAAGCTGGAAAAAACATTCTTTCCAGGCCACTGAGCACTTTATAGGATTATTCAGTCCAGAGGGGCTCCTGTCTGTCCAGCTCTTCAGGGCAGGAGACAGCACCCCTGCAACAGCCTCGGTCCGGGTCAGAGCTGAGATGCAGCTGGAGCCTGGTCCTGCGTGGCTTGCGGTCACATCGGGAGCTGGCCCATGGCTGCCTCTTCCTAGCAAGACCGCTAGGTCTCGGAATAGCAGGCACTGAGCCAGTGAGCACGTGTCTTCTTTGTAATTAAACTGGAGGGGCAGTGAAGGGCCTGTTGGAGGTTGACTTTTCTATAGGAGGAGGGCTTGACTCCTAGGAACCCAGACAAACCCTTCCCAAATGAGGCTTCTTCTGGGTCCAACCTGCCTAGGACATCATGATGTCTGGGGGTGGCAGTGCCTGGGACTGAAATGACCCCCAGGAATCTGGGCACCTGCTCCTCGGAGCCATGGGGCCGTGTCTCTGCTCCCCCTCCCCACCCCGCTGCCCCATCCAGGAGCATGGCCCAGAGCTCAGGGAAGGCTGGCTGGCCCCAGGTGCATGGCTGTGCCCACACCTGCGAGGAGTCCTGGCAAGGGAACCAACCGGCCTCCGCTTAGGGAGGATCAGAACCCATTTCCTCCCTTCCAAGAAATGGAACAACATGTTAGGAGGGGGATTAACAGAACTTGCTTTGCGGGGGATGGCGATCAGAATTGAGGCCAAGGGGCAGAAATGCCTTCACTGAGTGAGCCCTTACTCTGGGCCCAGCACTGGCGCAGAGGTGGGGGGCAGGGATGTACGCCCACCGGGGCCTTGCTGAAGCACAGGTTAGAAAGCATGGAGCGCTGGTCTGTGATCACGCCGGGGGATGAAAACATGTCAGTGCACAGATCCCACACAGAGACATGACGATGGGCGAGCAGGACGGTGCAGGCAGAGGGCACGGCAAGGGTGAGAGTCTCTGGGGGAGGGAATGGACCCCGCCCCCTGCAGCTCAGACAGAAGCCCCCGGGCTAGAGCCACGTGATCGTGATGGAGGGGCCCACGTTTGGAGAGAAAAGGCTGGGCTGGACTTGCCTCGGCTCTGCAAGTGTGTAGTCTTCTGAGCATGGACGTGACCACCTGATTTCCCCAGACGACCGTCTGTCTTCACAGGGATTAAATTTTTGTTTAGTTCTCGGTTGTGCCGGGTCATCGTTGCTGCTCGAGCTTTTCTCTAGTTGCAGTGAGCAGGGTCTGCTCTGCGCTGTGGCGCACCAGCTTCTCATTGCGGTGGCTTCTCTTGATGCGGAGCACAGGCTCTGGCACACAGGCTTTAGAAGCTGCAGCTCCCAGAATCTGGACCACAGGCTCAGTTGTGGCACACAGGCTTAGCTGCTGGACCAGGGATCAAGCCCTGTCTTCTGCTTTGGCAGACAGATTCTTTATCACTGAGCCGCAGGGAAGCTCAGTGTTTCAATGTGATAATTCTCACATCTTTAGTCAGGGGGGCCTCCTCAGCAAATGTTTTTGACATGGACCTGATGACCCCTGATGGCTTTCTTGCCTTCTGGTGGACACAGTGTTTTAGATTGTTCATTTCCTGACTCAGACATGAAATCTTTCATTTCTTCCAAAAGCCACACATGGTTTTAATGAGAAATCTGCTCGCTTGGGGGTGACTACTGATCGGGTTTGGGCACTGTTTTCAGTCCCTTTCTGTACAAAGCTCGTCATTTCGTATTTATACTATTTGAATTTGAATACAGTGTTTTTACTTAACCTCACCCACGGTATAAACATCTCCTTTCACTCAAACAATTGATTCTCAATGATATCAGAGTATTGACTCATTCAATCTGACTGCAACGTAAAAACATTAGTCTCAGAAAAACAGTGCCCTTGCCCATACTCCCAGGACTGGTGGTTTCCTCCTGTTAATGTTGTGATAGTTGTGCCATTATGGGAATGTTTCAATATGCAGGAAGGCCTGCATTTTCCTGGCACACAGAAGGCCAGGGATTTGATTGTAGGCAGGGATTTGATAATGCTTATGTAGATTTTCCTTGTCATTGTCCACGGTTGCTTATTGTAAAAAGTAAGACAGATGAAGGCTTCTCCTGAATCTAGGATGCAGCAGTGGGCAGGCATAGCACTTTAACTTCATAGCCCTAGTGCCTCCTCTTTCGCTGTTTTCACAAAGCGATGAACAGTCTGGCCCGGGACGTTAAGAAATCAACCCCCTCTGCTCCTCTCCCTGTGTCCCTACTGTGTGATCTGCTCAATTTGGTCAGACTCAGGCGTTTCTCCTGAGAGAAGGAATTTGGGTGCTGGGGGAGCTCTGTTGTTTTGAGTTTATAGGGTTCAGATTGTTCCACAACTGTGCAATCGTTGGGTATTGGGTAGATATTAAGTTGGGCACAATAAAGGACAGAAATGATATGGACCTAACAGAAACAGAAGATATTAAGAAGGGTGGCAAGAATACACAGAACTATACAGAAAACATCTTAATGACCCAGAGAACCATGATGGTGTGATCACTCACCTAGAGCCAGACATCTTGGAGTGTGAAGTCAAGTGGGCCTTTGGAAGCATCATTACCAACAAAGCTAGAGGAGGTGATGGAATTCCTGCTGAGCTGTTTCAAATCCTCAAAGATGATGCTGTGAAAGTGGTGCACTCAATATGCCAGCAAATTTGGAAAGCTCAGCAGTGGCCACAGGACTGGAAAAGGTCAGTTTTCATTCCAATTCCAAAAAAAGGCAATGCCAAAGAATGTTCAAATTCTACCACACAATTGCACTCATCTTACACGCTAGTAAAGTAATGGTCAAAATTCTCCAAGCGAGGCTTCAACAGTCCATGAACTGAGAACTTCCAGATGTTCAAGCTGGATTTAGAAAAGAAGAGAAACCAGAGATCAAATTGTGAACACCCACTGAATCATAGAAAAAGCAAGAGAATTCCAGAAAAAATCTACTTCTGCTTCATTGACCACGCCAAAGCTTTTGACTGTGTGGATCACCACAAACTGTGGAAAATACTTAAAGAGATGGAAATGAATACCAGACCACCTGACCTACCTTCTGAGAAATCTGTATGCAGGTCAAGAAGCAACAGTTCGAACTGAAACATCAGACTGGTTCCAAACTGGGAAAGAAGTATATCAAAACTGTATATTGTTACCTTCCTTATTTAACTTATATACAGAGTACATCATGTGAAATGCCAGACTGGATGAAGCACAAGCTGGAATCAAGATTGCCCAGAAAAATATCAATAACCTCAGATATGCAGATGACACCACCCTTATGGTAGGAAGCAAAGAGGAACTAAAGAGCCTCTTGATGAAAGTGAAAGAGGAGGTGAAAAAGCTAGCTTAAAACTCAGTGTGAAAAAAACGAAGGTCATGGCATCTGGTCCCATCACTAGATGGGGAAACAATGGAAACAGTGACAGACAATATTTTCTTGGGCTCTAAAATCACTGCACATGGTGACTGTAGACATGAAATTAAAAGGAACTTGCTCCTTAGAAAAGCTATGACCAATCTAGGCAGCATATTAAAAAGCAGAGACATATTTTACCGACAAAGGTTCATATAGTCAAAGCTCTTGAGAAATCTGTATGCAGGTCAGGAAGCAACAGTTAGAACTGGACATGGAACAACAGACTGGTTCCAAATAGGAAAAGGAGTACGTCAAGGCTGTATATTGTCACCCTGCTTATTTAACTTCTATGCAGAGTACATCACGAGAAACGCTGGACTGGAAGAAACACAAGCTGGAATCAAGATTGCTGGGAGAAATATCAATAATCTCAGATATGCAAATGACACCACCCTTATGGCAGAAAGTGAAGAGGAGCTAAAAAGCCTCTTGTTGAAAGTGAAAGAGGAGAGTGCAAAAGTTGGCTTAAAGCTCAACATTCAGAAAACGAAGATCATGGCATCTGGTCCCATCACTTCATGGGAAATAGATGGGGAAACAGTAGAAACAGTGTCAGACAAGGAAAAGGAGTACGTCAAGGCTGTATATTGTCACCCTGCTTATTTAACTTCTATGCAGAGTACATCATGAGAAACACTGGACTGGAAGAAACACAAGCTGGAATCAAGATTGCTGGGACAAATATCAATAACCTCAGATATGCAGATGACACCACCCTTATGGCAGAAAGTGAAGAGGAACTAAAAAGCCTCTTGTTGAAAGTGCAAGTGGAGAGTGAAAAAGTTGGCTTAAAGCTCAACATTCAGAAAACGAAGATCATGGCATCTGGTCCCGTCACTTTATGGGAAATAGATGGGGAAACAGTAGAAACAGTGTCAGACTTTATTTTGGGGCACTCCAAAATCACTGCAGATGGTGACTGTAGCCATGAAATTAAAAGACGCTTACTCCTTGGAAGAAAAGTTTTGACCAACCTAGATAGTACATTCAAAAGCAGAGACATTACTTTGCCGACTAAGGTCCATCTAGTCAAGGCTATGTTTTTTCCTGTGGTCATGTATGGATGTGAGAGTTGGACTGTGAAGAAGGCTGAGTGCCGAAGAATTGATGATTTTGAACTGTGGTGTTGGAGAAGACTCTTGAGAGTCCCTTGGACTGCAAGGAGATCCAACCAGTCCATTCTGAAGGAGATCAACCCTGGGATTTCTTTGGAAGGAATGATACTAAAACTGAAGCTCCAGTACTTTGGCCACCTCATGCGAATAGTTGACTCATTGGAAAAGACCCTGATGCTGGGAGGGATTGGGGGCAGGAGGAGAAGGGGACGACCAAGGATGAGATGGCTGGATGGCATCACGGACTAAATGGATGTGAGTCTGAGTGAACTCCGGGAGTTGGTGATGGACAGGAAGGCCTGGTGTGCTACGATTCATGGGGTCGCAAAGAGTCAGACACGACTGAGCGACTGAACTGAACTGAATTCAACTGTGGCATTAGGGGGTGTTCCAGCTTCATTTAACAGCATGTAGCTGTTATTTTCCCAGCACCACTTATTAAAAAGAGACTATCTTTTCTCCATCATATATTTTGGCCTCCTTTGTCATAGATTATGTGACCCTAGGTGTGTGGATTTATCTCTGGACTTCCTATCCTGTTCTGTTGATCTTTGCTTCTGTTTTTGTGCCAGTACCATACAGTTTTGATGAATGTAGCTTTCTAGTATAGTCTGAAGTCAGGGAGCCTGATTTCTCAGCTCCATTTCTCTTTTTCAAGATTGCTTTGGCTTTTCAGGGTCTTTTGTGTTTCTGTAGATGACTTTCTGGCAAAGACAGAACCATAAGGTAGAGCAGATTCAAGGTTCTGTGCACCGAGAGCAGAGGAGGAGCTGGACTGGAAGAGGCAGCAGGAAGGACTTTTCAGGAGTCATGTTCTGGTTTGAATCTTGCACAATAATGCATTTGTCAAAATTCAGCATTGAACATTACAAAGAGTGGATTTTAAAGTATAGAAACTAAAAATAAAAAATTAGAGAGCCACTGCTCTGGAGGAAACATCAAGAGAGCTGCTCCAAACTGAAGGAGACCAGGAAATATGAGACTCTGTGATGAGTGAACCCAAAAACGTGGCTACACGTGATATGCTCAGGGTAACCCTAGAAGGGGAATGTGGAGCAATGGCTGCATAAGCTTATATGCTTCTGAGCTGTGATGGCCCTCTTGTGGTTTTGTAAAAGAATGCCCTTGTTCTTAGGAGAAAAAGAAATTAATTTGGGAAACAGGGTTGAGGTATTGCAAATCCCTTTCAAATATTGGGAGAGAGACACTTAGAGACAGAGACAGAGGCTGGCATGATGGTACCTGGATTTTCACTGCTTAATTTTTCAAAAGTTCTGTGCATTTTCAATTTTGTAATAGAAAGCACATATATTTTTTTTAATGTCATGGGGAAAATAACTCTAGACATGTCTTAACATCTGGGACTGAAATTAAATTCTAAATTCCTAAGCCAAAATAATTCTACAGCATTTTCCAGTCACGCCTTCCAAACTAGAGGGATGTGTTTATTGTTAATAGAATCAGCATCTGCTTGGAAAGTTCTAGAAACCAAACCAAGAATGTATTTTGCTCACAAACATGCTTCTGTCCTTTGAAGGGGCTGCAAGGCACTGAGCAGGGAGCTCCTCCAGCTACAGGGTCTGATTGCTAGGCTCCCTGGGGAGGACCCACCAGGCCAGTGCCTCTAACCAGGAAGCAGGGGTGCTCCCCTCTCTCCCATGGAGTGGATCCTGGGGGTTTGCAGGAAGTGGGCAAGGTGGGAGCTGTTGTTTTCGTCCACTAGTTTGATCACTAGATGCTAGCCTTCCACTTGGATTCACCTCACTTGGTGCTTCCAAATTTATAATGATTTTCTTTCTGAATTTTAAATGCCTGGAAAGAGCAATGATTTTACCATTTTATTTAAATTTTACCAGTGATTCCAAAGCCAGGAACATATAAACTACTGTCATCTCAAGTGTGCAATTTGCAAATTTCTTTTTCTTGCAAACCATGATTATCCATCAGAAAATATGGGGACTTTTCTATAAATGACCTCCTTTAAATCTCATACACACACACACACACACACACACACACACGACTTTTGGAGGCATATTTATCAATAAACGGACACTAGTTGAGCATCAGGGTTTGAATAATTTGAGCTGCACCCTCGGAGTCCTGGAGGCCCTGCCCGGATGGCTGAGAACCTGCTTTCTGGACTGAATGGACCCTGGCATATCTTTTCTTGGCTCCCAGAGTAAACGTCATGGGGTGAAATAAATTCACTTTCACTGACTCTCCTCTTTGGATTCTCTGTCACTGTTTTTGCTTTTGGTTCTTGGCCAGGTTGGTTGGTGAGGGTGCTAGCTGGGCTCAGCTGAAACACCGAGTGGCAGCTCAGGA
>SJXQ01003044.1:164178-191544 GCA_006408695.1 Aepyceros melampus | reverse complement strand
GTGAGGAGGTAGATGGTGGGGGGAGACGGTGCCCGCGGGAGGGGGAGAGATGGTGGTGGGTAGATGGTGGTGGGGAGGAGCAGGGAGGGAGGCAGCAGGGGGAGGAGGTACTGGTGGGGAGGCACTAGGGTGCCTGTGAGAAAGGGATGGGGAGAATTTTAAACAAATGGGTGAGGGATGGAGCCCAGCCGAGACTGTCCTGACCCCAGGGCTCCTGCCCCTCTGACCAGCCCGGGCCTCTCTAGTGGCTGGTGGCCTGTGGTGCCTTCTCAGGTCTGCTCTGGAAGAGAGACTGGCTGGAGAAACCCTCCCTGCTGCTGCTGCTGGAGGGGGCAGTCAGGGGGTGAACTTCCTCCTCCTGGGTGGTCCCCCAGATCCTTTGGGAACAGCAGTTCCTCCAAGGCTGAGGTGCGTAGTCCCCCCAGGCCCTAGTGCCTGGAACACCACAGCTGGATCACCAGCAACATCAGAACACTGGACCTTCTCCCTCCCTCCACTGCCTCTGTGCCCTGGTGCTCCCAGCAGAGCAGCCAGGCCACTCCGAACAGCCGTGGGGATGTGTAGTCAGTCGGTCCAGCCGTGGGGACGTGCGGCCACTCCGTCCAGCTGTGAGGACGTGTGGTCTCTCTGTCTAGCTGTGAGGACATGTCCTTCTTGGGGCCTCACCCAGTGCCAGGTGCCTCCCTCTCTCCCTGGAACTGCCCCCACCTGAGAGCCTCCTACTCCACTGACTTGCCCTGTGAGGGATGTGAGGCTCCTCAGCCTGGGTGGAGACACTTGCTTGCTTTCAGAGCAAATCCAGGCAATTTTGGGAGTTCACAAGGAGAAGGTGTGAAAAGTGTGATGTGAGTAACGTAAGTGCATTAACACATTTCCGGTTTGATACGGAATTATTTCTCTGATACGTAACAACAAGCCAATAGGAATAAGACTCGCTGGCTGCAGGCCCAGTTTGTGTTCACAGTTTACAAAAATGCTTGGTTTCCTTTAATTCCCAACAGCGTCTCCTGTGTTTGAATTCATTACTTTCATAGGAAAATCGGGCCACAGCCCAGCTCCGCAGCAGACTTCTAGGGAGACTTCACACTCTTTTCTCCTAAAGCAGCTGGATTTAGCCACTAAACTCGAGTCCCAGGAAGGAGCGTCATGCAGAGATGAGTGCAGACCTCATGAGCAATTTCAGGTCCATTCAAGGGGAGGTTTGCTCATTCCTCACACTGAAGACCCAACACAGCAGCCCGTGGTCTCCTTGTTGGTCTCCTGCTTTGTTGAGTTTTCTGATGCAACAGCAAGTCTGGACCAGGGGGGATCAAGCTCCTTTCTGTGACCCAGCCCAGGCTCCGCTGCAGCCAGGAGTGGGTGTCGACCTGGGAGAGGCCAGGGCCACGGAGGCCATGTGGTGTCACACAGGTTGACCCCTGTGTCCTGAAGGCCTGGGCTCTGCGGACACAACTGTTCCCCCTGAGGGTGTTTGCTGGGCACCCGCGGGGGCCTGGGGAGGCGTGGGCAGGGAGGTCAGTGGGTGCTTAGGCTGCTGCCCTGCCCCCAAGACCACATGCCATCGATAGTGCCCTCCAGGGTCTTTGCACAAGGGCCATGCCCTGTAGAACCTCAGACTGTCCCACAAACACCCTTCTTGCTCACCTTTTGCTCAGTGGCAACAGAACCAAATGATACCCCTGTTGTGTGGAGAACAAGGCCCTGGTCCAGAACTAAGTCACCCCAGCATCCTGCTGGCAGGGAGCCTGGGGCCCAGGTCTGTGACACTAATGCCTCTTTCCTCTTTCACCTATCCATCCTGGGGGACGCCCAGTAGGGGAGCCTGCCCCATGCACTGACTGCTGTGTTGGAAGAGGCCAGGTGGCTGAGGCTGGGTCACCCAAGGAGGGGTCTGCCTGCCCCAACCTTGTTGCTGAACTGGGAGTGGACAGGATGGGGTACCCTTCTGGGTCTCAAGGTCATATAAGTGTGAGGAAGAAAATACACCTGAAAACTCACAGGTGGTCCTTCACAGTGTGGAATCAGAGCAAGAAACCATGAGAAGTAGCTGGATATTAGCCAGCGAGAGTGAACAGGCCCCTAAACAGGATGGTGTTGGCTAAGAATTGATCAGAGCACTGGGGGATCGCATAGGGGCACTTGGAGGCAGAACAGAGGGGAAGAGCTGGAAGGGGAGTGGGCTGAGTGTGGGCGACAATTCAGTTCCAGGAAACAGAAGTGTCAGGATGAAACGCACAACAGAAGAACTACCTAATGAAATAAGGAAAACACGCTTGCTCAGTTCAGTTCAGTCACTCAGTTGTGTCTGACTCTTTGCGACCCCATGAATCGCAGCATGCCAGGCCTCCCTGTCCATCACCAACTCCCGGAGTTCACTCAGATTCATGTCGATCGAGTCAGTGATGCCATCCAGCCATCTCATCCTCTGTCATCCCCTTCTCCTCTTGCATCAATCCCTCCCAACATCAGAGTCTTTTCCAATGAGTCAACTCTTCACATGAGGTGGCCAAAGTACTGGAGTTTCAGCTTCAGCATCATTCCTTCCAAAGAAATCCCAGGGTTGATCTCCTTCAGAATGGACTGGTTGGATCTCCTTGCAGTCCAAGGGACTCTCAAGTGTCTTCTCCAACACCTTGCTAGAACTACAGAAAGGTGAACGTCCTGCCCTCACAGTGTGCATAGAAGAGCCAGTGGCATGTAGAATGATGTGGTCATGAGGGTGCTTGGGCCTGGATATTTTGGGGTGATGTGTGGACATTCCAGAGGGAGAGAGCAGATTCTCCAAGCAAACAAGAGCCAGGTTCACAGCATGGTCTGGCTGAGGGGGCGCAGCAGATGGATCTGACTTCTATGACCATGAAATGATCATCACGATAAGTTTAGTGACCACCATCATCTCATGTGTGTGTGCTTGCTCAGTCGCTTCAGTCGTGTCTTACTCTTTGCAAGAACACTGGAGTGGGTTGCCATGCCCTCCTCCAGGGGATCTTCTCCACCAAGGAATCAAACCCACATCTCTTATGTCTCATA
This sequence comes from Aepyceros melampus, assembly GCA_006408695.1. Taxonomy (NCBI): domain Eukaryota; kingdom Metazoa; phylum Chordata; class Mammalia; order Artiodactyla; family Bovidae; genus Aepyceros; species Aepyceros melampus. The sequence goes on along the minus strand of SJXQ01003044.1, from coordinate 188,514 downwards.
CAGACACAATTAAAGAAATAGGAAAAGGGCTCAGCCGCAGGCTGTCTCCAGCGATGCGGGATGTAGCACTGGGTGCACGGCCCCCAGTAAAGCCTCTGCCTGCCTGTCTCCCACCACAGGGAGCTCTCTGCCCCTTGGGGCTGAGAGACCCCACCCTTTCCCCAAGCTGAAGCTGGAGGGCTCTGAGGCACCAGCCAGATGTTGTCTCACAAGGGACCCTTGGTGGCCCAGAGCAACGGGGCTCCTGCCAGCAACAGGGCAGCTGACACAGTGGAGCTGGCGGAGCTGGGAGCCCGGGTAGAGAAGACAGGCAAGTGGGCAATCAGAACCCAACCAAAGCTGAAGAGGAGCAGGCATTCCCAGGGCCTCAGGAGGCGGGGAAGGAGGTATGGGCCCCTGCAGGCCCACCATGCCATGGAGAAGGAGGAGGAGCTTGTGCACAAGGTCTGGGAGGGGTGCTGGAGGGCCATCCCATACGACGTGCTCCAGACTGGCTGCAGGACACCGCTAGCTGCTGCACGGCCACTGGCCGCCCACGCCCTCCTCCCGGGCCTGCTTCAGGAGCATCTTCTGCATCTACACGCAGACTGGCAACATCTGGACCCTCCTGCTGGGTTTTGTGCTGTTTCTCTTTCTGGGAATCCTGACCACGCTCAGACCAAACATGTACTTCTTGGCTTCCCCTTTAGGAGAAGGTGGTGTTTGGGATGTTCCTCCTGGGAGCGGTGCTCTGCCTCAGCTTCTCCTGGCTGTTTCACACCATCTGCTGGCACTCAGGGACAGTCTCTCGGACTTTCTCAGAACTGGATTATGCAGAGGTTGCCCTACTGATTATGAGGAGCTTTGGCCCCTGGCTCTACTACTCCTACTGCTCCCCACAGCCACAGCTCATCTATATCCACCGTCTGTGTTCTGAGCATCTCTGCCATCACCGTGGCACAGTGGGACCAGTTCACCACTCCCAAGCACCGGCAGACAAGAGCAGGAGTGTTCCCAGGGCTTAGCTTGAGTGACGTCAGGCCTACCACGCAGTTCACAATCACAGAGGACTTCATCAAGGCCACCATGGTGGGCCAGATGGCTAGTTCTTCTGCATGGCTCTGATGTACATCACAGAGCCGGCCTCTATGCCGCACATGTTCCCGAGCACTTTTTCCCTTGGAAAATTCAACATATGCTTCCAGTCTCATCAGATCTTCCATGTCCTGGTAGTGGAAGCTGCATTCACCCACTTCTATGGTGTCTCCAACCTTCAGGAGTTCCCATACGGCCTGGAAGGGGGCTGTACTGATGACTTTCTCTTCTGAGCTGCCCCGCAAGCATGCAGGAGAACTTCCCAAGCACTTTTAAAATTACTTCTTTGCTTAAGTGAGAGGAAGAGTCTGAGTTGTCTGTTTCTTAGAGAATTCTGTACTGACCAAGCTTCAGCCGACTTCACACTCACTGGGCAATAAACTCTCCATTTCCTCCCTGAGAAAGGTGGGGGAGAGCAGGCGTGGCCACCCTGCCCCCGGCAGCCCTCTTGGCCAGGCACCTGCTGTCCCCTCTCAGAGACGGGGCTGTGAAGCTCACCGTGAGCTCTGACTCCTCCTCCCACCATTCTGGGGAAAAGCGATGGACTGGGACTCTTCAGAAATTCTGTTTCTGGAAGAAACTGACCCTCCCTCACCTCTGACCTGATTTTGTAACCTGGCTTATAACAGGACATCCATTTTTGTGGCATACTTTTCAAAAACAGTTATAACCTGGTCCCATCTTTCTAGGGCCTGGGCCTGCTCACAAAGCAGGAAGAACAAAGCCACCAACTTTTACACAGCCTGGCTAATCATGGAAGTGTGTCCAGGCTTCAGATAACTTGAGTTTTAATTTTTTTTCTTGGTAGAGTAATGTAAAATTAAAGTGAGGAAACAATATTTAATACTAAGCTTTAAAAAGAAACCTACTATCATTGCTATGCAACTTGATGCAAAGAGTATGATGAGAATAAAAGAATATAGAAGGCCAAACAAAAAAAAAAAAGAAATAAAAACCAAATTTCCTTGTGATAAGAACTCTTAGGATTTATTCTTAAAGAACCTTCATTATATAATGTACAGTAGAGTTAACATGTTTCTCATCTTGTATATTACATCTCTATACCTATTTGTCTTATAAGTGAAAATTTGTACATTTTGACCACCTTCATCCAATCCTCCTTCCCCGCCCACCTTGGGTAACCACCAACCTGATCACTTATCCTTGAGCCTGTTTGTTTTTGAAATACAATTGACCTACAGCACTATGTTAATTCCTGTTAACACAAAACAGTGATCGATGTTTCTATACATTTCAAACTGATCACCATAAGTCTAGTTACAATCTGTCACCATACAAAGATACTACATAGTTATTGACTATATTCCCAACACTCTACATTTCATTGTTGTTATTTAGTCACTAAGTCATGTCCAACTCTTTGCAACCTCATGGACTGTAGCCCACCAGGCTCCTCTGCCTGTGGGATTTTCCAGGCACGAATACTGGAGTGGGTTGCCATTTCCTTCTCCAGGGGATCTTTCTGATCCAGGGATCAAACCTGAGTCTCCTGCACTGGCAGGCAGATTGCTTACTGCTGAGCCACCTTGGGAAACCCCTACATTTCATACTACAACTCATTTATTTTGCAACCAGAAATTTGTACCTCTTAATCTCCTTCAGCTCTTTCTCTCCTCTGCCCACCTCCCTGGCTCTGGCAACCACTTGCTTGTTCTTTGTGTCTATAACTCTGCTTCGGCTTTGTTATGTTTGGTCATTTGTTTTTTAGATTCCACATATAAGCAAAATCATTTTTCTCTGTCTGCCTTCTTGTACTTAGCAAAATATCCCCAAGGTCCTTCCATACTGTGGCAAATGGCAAGTTTTCATTTTTTTTATGGCTGAGTAATATTCCATCACAAACACACACATACACACCACACATTCTCTATCCATTCATCTATTGATGACCACTTGAGTTGCTTCCATAACTTGTCTATTGTAAATAATGCTGCAATAAACACAAGGGTGCATGTGCCTTTTCAAATTAGTGTTCTTTTTCTTTAGATAAATACCAAGGAGTAGAATTCCTGGATCATATTTTAATTTTTAAAGGACCCTCCATGCACTTCTCTTTGTAGAATGCACAAACTGACACCCCCATCAACATGTAGAAAGGTCCCTTTTCTTCACATTCTCACCCACACTGATATTTGTTGTCTTTTTTAGATAGGCATTCTGACAGGTGTGAGGTGGTATCTGGTTGTGGTTTTGATCTGCATGTCTCTGATGATCAGAGATGAGCATCTTTTCCTGTGTCTCTTGCCCATTTGCATGTCTTCACTGGAAAATTGTCTATTCAGATCCTCTGCCTGCTTCTCAACTGCGTTGCTTGCTTTTTTGGCTATTTAGTTGCATAAAGTCTTTGTATATTTTGGAATATTAACCCCTTATTGGATATATTATTTGCAAATATCTTCCCCCAGTCAGTAGGCAGGCAGCCTTTTCATTTTGTTGATAAGTTTCCGTCACTGTGCAAAAAAATTTTAGTTTGATGTGACCTCATTTCTTTTTGCTTTTGTTACCCTTGCCTGAGGAGACATATATAAAAAAAATTACTACTAAAGGCCTATGTCAAGGAGCATTCTGACTGTTTTCTTGTAGAAGTTTTCTGTTTTCAGGTCTTACACTTAAGTCTTTAATACATGGAATTCAGCCTTTCCCTTCTCCAGGGGATCTTTCCAACCCAGGGATCAAACCCAGGTCTCCAGCATTGCAGGTGGATTCTTTATCAGCTGAGCCACAAGGGAAGCCCAAGCATACTGGAGTGGGTAGTCTATCCCTTCTCCTGCAGATCTTCCCGACCCAAGAATCAAACTGGGGTCTCCTGCATTACAGGTGGATTCTTTACCAACTGAGCTATCAGAGAAGCCCCTTAATCCATTTTGAGTTTGTTTTTTTAAATATAGTGTAAGAAAAAGTGCTTCAATTTGATTCTTTTGCATGTAATGATCCAGTTTTCCCAACACCATTTATAGAAGAGGCTATCTTTTCTTCACTATATATTCTTGCCTCCTGTGTCAAAGCTTAACTGCCCATAAAAGCATGAGTTTGTTTCTGGGCTCTCTATTCTGCTGCACTGATCTATGTGTCTCTTTTTGTGCTGTATCAAACTTTTTTTGATTACTGTAGCTTTGTAGTATAGTTTGAAATCAGGTCGCATGGTTCCTCCAGCTTTGTGCTTTCTCAAGATTGTTTTGGCTGTTTGGGGTCTTTCATGTTTCCATACAAATTTTAGGATAATTTTAGTTCTGTGAAAATTGCCATTGGCATTTTGCTTGGTGTTGCACTGAATCTGTAGATTGCTTGGCAGGATGGGCATCTTAACAATATTAATCCTTCCAATCCATGAACACATGTGCCTCTCCATCTGTTTGTGCTGTCTTCCAAGTTTCTTTCATTAGTTTCTTTCTTTCTTTTAGTTTTCTGAATATAAGTGTTTTATCTCCTTAAATTTATTCCTATGCTTTTTATTCCTTTTGGTGTACGCTGTAAATAGGATTGCTTTCTTAATTTCTCTTTCTGAGAGTTTGCTGTTAGAATATAAAACATAAGTGATTCCTGTGTATTAATTTTGTATCCTGAAACTTTACTGATTTCACTGATGACCTCTAGTACTCTTTTGGTGGCGTCTTTAAGATTTTCCATGTATAGTATCATGTCATCTGCAAGCAGTAATAGTTTTACTTCTTTATTTCCGATTTGGATTCATTTTCTTTCTTTTTCTCATCTGATTGCTGTGGTTAGGACTTTCAACTTTATGTTGAAGAAAAGAAGTGAGACTGGGCATCCTTGTCTTGTTCCTGATCTTAGAGGAAATGCTTTCATCTGAGTATGATGGTAGCTGTGGGTTTGACATATATGGCTTTTATTATGTTGAGATAGGTTCTCTCTATACCTGCTGTGTTGAGGGTTTGTTAAATCATAAATCATTGTTGAATTTTGTCAAAACCTTTTTCTGGACCTATTGAGATGATCATATGACTTTTATTCTTTAGTTTGCTAATGTGGCATATCATATTAATTGTTAGTGGATATAAAGACATCCCTGCATCCCTGAGATAAATTACCCTTGATCACTGTGTATGATTCTTCTCATGTATTTTTGAAATTAGTTTGCTAGTGTTTGTTGAGGATTTCTGCATCTATGTTCATCAGTGAGATTGGCCTGTAGTTTTCTTTATTAGTGATATCTTTGTCTAGTTTTGGTATCAGTGTAACGCTGGCCTTGTAGAATGAGCTCAGAAGCATTCCTTCCTATGCAATTTTCTTTGGAAATAACTTGAGAAGGAGAGATACTCTCTAATGTGTAGAGGACCACATGTGAAGCTATCTGGCCCTGGACTTCTGTTTGCCGGTTGTTTGTTTGTTTGTTTTCCTGATTCTATTTCATTATTGTGGGACTTACCTGGTAGTCCAGTGACTAAGAATCTGCCTTGCAGTGCAGGGGACACTGGTCAGGGAACTAAGATCCCGCATACTGCAGAGCAACTAAGCCCCCATGCCACAAATAAGACCCCGCAAAAAATAAATACTCAAATAAGTAAATAAATATTAAAATTTTCATTATTGGTTATTTGTATGATCATATTTTCTTTCATCTTAGTTCAGTCTTGAGAGGTTGTGTATTTTTAGAAATTTGTTTATTTCTTCTAGGTTGTCCATTTTATTGACATATAATTTTATCACAGTAATCCAATACCCCAACCACTAAGGCCTAAGAAGCTGAAGTTGAATGGTTCTATGAAGACCTACTAGAACTAGTGCTTAAAAAGTTGTCCTTTTCACCATAGGGGACTGGAACGCAAACGTAGGGTCAAGAGGTCACTCCAAGTTTGGCCTTGGGGTACAAAATGAAGCAGGGCAAAGGCTAACAGAGTTTTGCCAAGAGAATGCACTGGTCATAGAAAACACCCTCTTCCAACAACACAAGAGATGACTCTACACATGGATACCACCAGATGGTCAATACTGAAATCGGATTGATTATATTTTTTGCAGCCAAAGATGGAGAAGCTCTATACAATCAACAAAAACAAGACCAGGAGCTGACTGTGGCTCAGATCATGAACTCCTTATTGCTAAATTCAGACTTAAATTGAAGAAAGTAGGGAAAACCACTTGACCATTCAGGTATGACCTAAATAAAACCCTAATGATTATACAGTGGAAGTGACAAATAGATTCAAGGGATTAGATCTGATGGAGTGCCTGAGGACTATGGATGGAGGTTTATAACATTGTACAGGAGGCCGTGATCAAAATCTTCCCCAAGAAAAAGAAATGCAAAGAGGCAAAATGGTTGCCTGAGGAGGCCTTACAAATAGCTGAGAAAAGAAGAGAAGTGAAAGACAAAGGAGAAAAGGAAATCTATGTCTATCTGAATGCAGAGTTCCAAAGAATAGCAAGGAGAGATAAGAAAGCCTTCCTCAGTGATCAATGCAAAGAAATAGAGGAAAACAATAGAATGGGAAAGACTAGAAATTTCTTCAAGAAAATTAGAGATACCAAGGGAATATCTCATGCAAGTCAGTCAGTCAGTTCAGTCGCTCAGTCGTGTCTGACTCTTTGCAACCCCATGAATTGCAGCACGCCAGGCCTCCCTGTCCATCACCAACTCCCGGAGTTCACTCAGACTCACATGCATCGAGTCAGTGATGCCATTCAGCCATCTTATCCTCAGTTGTCCCCTTCTCCTCCTGTTCCCAATCCCTTCCAGCATCAGAGTCCTTTCCAATGAGTCAACTCTTTGCATGTGGTGGCCAAAGTACTGGAGTTTCAGCTTTAGCATCATTCCTTCCAAAGAATACCCAGGGCTGATCTCCTTTAGGATGGACTGGTTGGATCTCCTTGCAGTCCAAGGGACTCTGAAGAGTCTTCTCCAACACCACAGTTCAGAAGCATCAATTCAGCGCTCAGCTTTCTTCACAGTCCAACTCTCACATCCATACTTGACCACTAGAAAAACCATAGTGTTGACTAGACGGACCTTTGTTGGCAAAGTAATGTCTCTGCTTTTGAATATGCTATCTAGGTTGGTCAAAGATGGACACAATAAAGGACAGAAATGGTATGGACCTAACAGAAGCAGAAGCTATTAAGTGGCAAGAATACACAGAAGAACTGTACAAAAAAGAGCTTCATGACCCAGATAACCACATGGTGTGATCACCACCTAAAGCCAGACATCCTGGAGTGCAGAGTCAAGTGAACCTTAGGAAGCATCACTACCAACAAAGCTTGTGGAGGTGATGGAATTCCAGCTGAGCTATTTCAAATCCTAAAAGATGATGCTGTGAAAATGCTGCACTCAATATGTCAGCCAATTTGGAAAACTCAGCAGTGGCCACAGGACTGGAAAAGATCAGTTTTTATTCCAATCCCAAAGAAGGGCAATGCCAAAGAATGTGCAAACTAATGCACAATTGCACTCGTTTAATATGCTAGCAAAGTAATGCTCAAAATCCTTCAAGCTACGCTTCAACAGTATGTGAACTGAGAATTTCCAAATGCACAAACTGGATTCAGAAAAGGCAGAGGAACCAGAGATTAAATTGCCAACATCCACTGGATCATACAAAAAGCAAGAGAATTCCAGAAAAACATCTCCTTCTGCTTCACTGATTATGCTAAAGCCTTTGACCATGTGGATCACAACAAACTGTGGAAAATTCTTCAAAAGATGGGAATACCAGACCACCTTACCTGCCTCCTGAGAAATCTATACAGGTCAAGAAGCAACAGTTCGAACTGAACATGGAACAATGTACTGGTTCCAAATTGGGAAAGGAGTACATCAAGGCTGTATAGTGTCACCCCGTTTATTTAACTTCTATGCAGAGTGAAGGGGATGACAGAAGATGAGATAGTTGGCTGGCATCACCGTCTGGATGGACACAAGTTTGAGCAAGCTCCGGGAGTTGGTGATGGACAGGGAAGCTTGGCATGCTGCAGTTCATGGGGTCTCAAAGAGTTGGACATGACTGAGCTCCTTAACTGAACTTATTGTATTAATCCTATGATCTTCTGTATTTCTGTGGTATTGCTTGAAACTTCTCCTTTTGAATTTCTGATTTTATTGACCTGGACCCCCGTCTTTTTCTTGATGAGTTTGGCTAAAGGTTTATCACTTTTCTTTATGTTTTCAAAGAATAAGCTCTTAGCTTCATTGATCTTTTCTATTATTTGCACAGATCTAAGAAACTATATATACATATATATATATATATATACACACACACACAGATTCACTGTGTTTCTATATACTAGCAATGAAAAATTATAAACTAAAGTTAAATATTTAAAACAGTATGGAAAATATGAAATATTTCAGGGTAAGTCTGACAAAAGTTTATAAACCTGTACACTGAGAACTATGAAACATTTTGAAAGAAATTAAATAACTCAAAAATAGATGCAGAGATATACCTTGTTCACAGGTCAAATGACCTGATATTGTTAACCTGTCAGTTATGTTCAAATTAAGCAATAGATTCCACACCATCCTAATCAAGCCAGAGCACACTTTTTTGGTGTGTGTAAAATTATCAGCTGGCTCTAAAATTCATATAGAAATTGAAAAAGGACTTAAATACTCAAAACAACTTTGAAAAGAAGAACAATGTTGGAGGACCACCACAACTCTAAGACATGATAAGGCTACAGTAATCAAAACAGCGTGGCATTGGAATAAAGATAGACAAATAGATTAGCTAACAGACTAGAGAGCCCCCAAATAAAGCTGCACATATAGGGAAAATTAATTTTTGATAAAGGAGCAAAGGCAATTCAGTGAGAAAATAAAAGTACAAAATGTCCAGAAGAAAATACATGAGGAAAATCTTTGTGACCTTGGTTTAGTCAAAGATGACTAGATATGACATTAGAAGCCCAATCTGTAAACCAATCAATAACTTGGACTTCATCAAAATTAAAAACTTTTGCTTTTCAAAAGACATTACCGAGAGAATGAAAAGACAAGCCATAGGATGGAGGAAAATATTTACAAAGCATATGATCTATCTCCTAAAGTCACAGTAAGAAACAGGCAAAAGATGAGAATAAAGACCTCAGGAGAGAAGAGATGCTCAGCATTGTGTCACAAGCGAAATGCTAGAAGCACGGAGAGATGCTGTTTCACACCCCATAAAACGGCCAATATTAAGAAGCCAGAGCGCCCCTCACGCTGCTGAGGACATGGAGCACCTGGAGCTTTCTGCAATGTGGAGAACAAACAACGGTCCAACCACGTCAGACGGCAGCTCAACAGTTTCTTAGACACATACGTCATGCGCCCCAGTCACTTCACTCCTAGGTATTTGCTTCTGACAAAGACTTGTACAGGAACATCCACAGCAGTCGTATTTATGAGCACGGAGGTGTGAGCCTGCTCTGCAGGGGGGCCTGCCCCTCCGGGTGCTGGGCATCAGCTGCGGTTCGCAACACGCCTGGTACACCGGCATCTCGTTTGGGCCTCACACTGGGTCCCAGGCCGAGCGGCACAAGTGAGACCCCTCTTCCTGATGCCCGGGGGTGTCCTGTGTGATGCCCCTCAGGGCTCCTCCTGTGGCACCTGGCCTGCTGCTTCCCTGCCTCTCCTGCCTGGATGGTGGGGCTGGCGTATCTCAACCCTGGCATGTCCCCAACCAAGCTCCCATCTCCCCCACCCTCAGCTGCAGTCTCCCCATGTGGAGGGCAAACTGCTGTTTGCCTCAGGGCGAGGGCCTCCACGCAAGCAGCCTTGACCCTCTTTCTCCCACAGCACACTCGGGATCTGAAGGGAAGACTGTGTTTTCCTCCTCCAGAGCCAGTGCCCTGGCCCAGCCCCACCCCATCTTTCTGTGCCCCTTGCCTCCCTGAATCAGCTCCTGCTGCCCTGGCTGCCACTCGACTTGCTGTTCTCCTCCAGATGAGTTCACTGCAGGGGCCACATCTCAGCTCCCCCTCGGCCTGTGGCTTCTCGAGCCCCAGCATTGACACAGCGCTTCCTACATCTCCCCCACTCCACGGTTAGCTCTGGCTCTCTAAGGCACTCCTCACCCTGTCCACTGGCCACCCACTGCTGACTGAGGTCCCCAGAGGAAGGCTGGTGCCCGCCTTGTCCCTGTCACCTTCAGGCCCCGAACTGTGGCCTGCACCTGGCCAATGTGTCCAGTGTGTGAGTGAGCTGCAGCCCTAAACGGCTGGGCTTGCAGTATAGCCGGGCGCCTCTATGCTGTGCACCCAGCCTCCACCAGTGACTCCAGGGAGGGCGGGGCAGGGTGCCTGTACGGCCCGAGCACTGGAGGCCTGGCCAGAGTCTGAGGAGCAGGGCAGCCTCCTCAAGGGGCAGACACAGAGGAGCTCCTGCTGAGGGATGGGCACCGAGGAGGAGCCCCCCGGGCTGCTCGGACTCTCAGTCATGCACGGGGGTGGTGCCTGCGGCAGGGGCTTGGCCTCACCTCACCTCCAGACCCCCACCTGCCACAGCACCCGTGAGCCCAGATCTGGCCCGACGAGGCGGTGCCCATGCGGCCCAGGGCCGCATAACAAGGCAGCCCTCTGCCCCCGGCCTGGGTCCCCCAGGCTTCAGCACGGAGAGGTGTGCAGTGGGCTCTGCGGGTGAGCCCAGGTGGGCTAAGCTGGGCGGGGCAGTGGAGAGGGATGGGCTCCCACTGGGAAGCTCAGGGCCGCTGAGTGCACAGTGTGGCTGGGGGAGGGGGGGTGGCCTCACTTGCAGACACTGGATTTGGGGTTACATCTCTGCCATCCAAGCAGCTTTGCAGAAGTAAGACGAGCAAGGCTTATACAAGCCAAACCCTGAAGGTGGGAGCAGGTGGAATCTCACTTTGTCTGAGAAGGTGGAGCCGCTCCTTGACATGTTTGGGGTCTGAGCGTGGGGGTTGGGAGGTCACAGAGAGGAGTCCAAGATGAGGGGCAGCGCGCATCATTTATTGAACTGGCTCCCAGTGCAGAGGTGCCTCCCAGCTGGTCCACTGTCAGCCCTGGGGCCCAGCAGCCCACTCCATCCTCCCCTGTCACAACCCCGAGCCCTCCACTCTCCTGCCCTCGGACATAGGGAGATGTGCACCCCACCCAGTGCTGACCTGTGCGGCCCCTGGAAACAAGGCCAAGGGCACTGGGAGGGGCAGCTTTCTGCGGCCACAGCTTTGGGGCCTTGGAGACAACGTCCACGTGTCAAACCAAGTCTTAAAAAGGTTACACGGACACTAAGGAACGACGTTTCTAGAGCGTCATGGATGGGAGTGGCCACAAAGCCTTAAAATAATGGACATGGCATGCCAATGCGTGAGGAGCAGGCGTAAATGAACTTGGAGCAGTGTCAGGGTGGAGCTGGGGGGCCCCAGACACACTTGGGGCATTGTGGGCACAGGTCTAGGGCAGGCACAGATAGCTTCTGTTGGTAAAGAAACCTCTACATCTGCGGGGGGCGGGGGGCAGTCTGCACAGGTGGTGAGCGTAGGGGCGCGGTGGGGTTAGAGAGCGCCCATTCCGGTGACCTCGGATGTCAGCCTGGAAGAGACAAGGGCACAGGTCAGGAGTCACCGTGTTCTCACGGTCGAGGTGTCCTCAGAGTCTTGACCCCTCCTTCATAGCCTGGGGCCTGCATGCCAGTCCCCACATGGGGTTGGGGTGAGGGGGATGTGACAGGCCCAGGCTGCCACGGCTGTTTCTGCTGCCAGTGTGGGAAGGGGTGCAGGAGTCGCCCTGCCAGGGAGGCGTGGACGTGAGGCTCCCCACAGCGTGCCAAGTAGGGTGTCAATGCCCAGTGACTTGTGTGGGGCCATGTGGCCACGGCTAGAGGGTGGAAGTCAAGGGTGAGAGGACAGAGGAGCGTGCGGTCCCGTATCACCTGGAGACTCCTCAAGCATGTCCCACCCCAAGAAGAGAACCCCGGGAGGCAGGCCAGTCCAGGCCCCACCTAGGTCCTCACCTGGCATTGATGAGGTACTGGGCAAGACTGATGTTGGCTGGGGTCCCCGTGATGGTGATCTGGCGCTCTGATGACCCCTCCGTGGCATTGGCGATTTTGATCTGTGCTCCAGACATCTGTCGAATTTCATTGATTTTGGTCCCTTGGCGTCCAATTATGCAGCCTATTAGCTGGAAGAAAGGATGCAGGAGCGTCTTGGACAGAATCCACTGCAGCCTGAGTGCAGCCGAGACATAAAGGGAGCTGGCAGTCCCGCTGCCTTGGTTCCTTCCCTGGTCCCCCTGAGAGGCATGCCTCCACTCCTGCTGGAGAATGGGAGCCGCGAGGCCTCGACTGTAGGAAGTCCCATAAATGAAGAGCCTGCAGTCATGGAGACCCCTCACCCGGCTCAGTGTCCTCTACGGGCCTGAGGCCACGGTGGCCCCTCTAGGCTGCACTCTTGGGCTGGAGGGATGTTTGAGTGGACACAGGAGCTGGAGAGGCATGTCCCTAGCCATCACCATGCCCCCCAGGCTGCTGTCCCTCCAAGGACACCAGATCCACACCCGCCCTGGCGTCTTGGTTTGGGGACTGGAGTCGGCATTCTTAGGACGACTCGAGGGTCCAGAGGATGGCTGGGAGATAACTGAGTGTGTGAAGGAGGGTGTAACAGAGCGTTGTGAGGGAGTGTGTAAGGGAGGGTGTGAGGGGAGCGTGGGGCAGAAGTGTGGACAGAGGGTGTGGGAGGAGTGTATGGGAGACCCTGTGAGAGATTATGTCGGGGGCTGTGTGGTGGAGGGCATGGGGAGAGCACATGGGGGATGTGTGTGAAGGGAGTGTGTGAGGCCCTGTGAGGGAAGTGTGTCAGGGGAGTGTGTGGGGGAAGTGTGGGAGGGCCTCCAAGGGCCTTAGTGGTGCTCTGTCCCCACCTGTCCCCAGGGTGACCCTGAGCCAGGGCAGGCCCTTCATTGGGCAGCCAGGATCTCCAGGCAGCTCTGGCATCTTCATTCTAAGTTCACCCTGATGCCCCCATGGCTCCTCCCTGTCTGGTAACTTGGGGTGATGTCATCCACCCCCAAGGGCATTCAGCCACTTAACGGGGCGGGGGCGCATGTGGGCTCAGGCAGGTGAGGCTGGACGTACTCACATCATTGGGAATGGTGAGCTCATGAGTGCTGGCCGGGGGGCTGGCGTCCAGACCTGCGTACAGCGAGAGGACAAGGTTAGGCGGGTGAAGGCTGAGGGAAGGCTGTTCCCACCGCGCGGGCATCTGACCCCGCTCCCCACTTGGCCACAGGCAGGCAGGGCTGGGGAATGCCCAGGGCAGGGTCTGCACAGCTGGGGGCTGGGGCCTGTGAGCTCTAGGTCCCAACTGCCACCCCTCTCCTGACCAGCATCTCTCAAACAGGGAGGAGGAAGCTGGCAGGAGGCAGCTCCCCTTTTCCTCCTGGGTACAACTTGCTTCACTTGTCTGCCATGTGGCACAGCCTCCTGAGACATTGCTCAGAGCCCCTGGCGTCTATGCCTAGTGTGCAGGCCACGCTGGTCACACCAGCCCTGGGTGTCCCAGACTCACCAGCACAGCCGCCTCTGCTGCCCTAGCCTCCCCCACTTCCCTTGCAGGCCCCGTGGCTCCGGCCTCCCACAACACTCCCAGTGTTGCGGCAGAGAGGCTGGCCCGAGAGCCAGGCCGGGGAAGACGTGCCTTTCCACAGGGTGTCTGGGCGAAGATGAACACCCAGGCCCAGCTCCTCACACGTCGCAGCTTCCATCTCTACAAATCCCAGTTCAGGACCCACCAAGTCAGAGCCAGCCTCTGAGGGTTAAGAACAAGTCCCACACTTGCTTCAGAAACAGTGACCACAAAATGGGGGGGCCCTTGAGGGGCCCCGAGGGGAGGGAGGCAATCACCGGGCAGAGTGCTCCTTCATACCAGGCGCTTCCACCCTGTCAGGAGGCAGCTCAAGCTCCAGCCTGTGGCTGCAACCCTGCCGTCCTGCCTCGGCCCCACCTCTCTCGTCCCTGTAGCCAGGCATCACAGGCGCCGCTCTCTGGAACATTCCAGAGTTCAGAACATTCGGGATCAGAGCCCTTTGCCCACCCTCTGCTCCTCCCTCGCAGGTGCCTGCCCCTCAGCCTGATCCCCACATGCCCAGGGCCTCCTGACAAACGGGACAGCCCAGTCCCTGCCCACATGTCCTCCTCCACGGCAACCACGTCCCTGGAACAAGGCGTGCGGTGGCCCCGGTGTCTCAAGCACAGGGAGCTAGCGAGGCGGAGGCTGTTCTGAGGCACGTGGAGCACAGGGCTCAGCTGTGCCGAACAAACCAACTCACCCCAAACCGTCCGCCAGTTTCTCTTACGCAGCTAAACCTGGAGCTCCTGCTCTTTATCTCCTTTTATAAAGGTATTTTAATACAATTACCAGTCCCTTGTCCATCTGTATGCACATTCAATGGACAGTGACATTTAAAACGTCACCTCAGGGACTTCCTTGGTCCTGAGTACCATGCAAGGACTCCTGGTTTGGGGATCACATCTGCTTCCCTGGCTTGTGTTTTCCAAACCAGGGGGCTTTGTTGAAAAGGTGCTAAAGCCATCCCAGGGGCGGGCTTCCTCTCAGGAGTCACAAGCACTCTCTCCCGCACAAGTCCCAGCTGCTGGGGGGCACGTGACGCAGCCTCAGGGTGAGACAACCCGTCCAGCCTCCTGACCTGCTGCCATGGCATGTGTGTGTGCGTGTGCACTGGTGTGTGTGTGCATGTGCATGAGGGGGGGTGAGTGCATATGTACATGGGGGTTTGTGTACCTGTGTGCATGTGTGTGCGTGTGTGTGTGCGTGTGTGTGTGTGTGTACGTGTGTGTGTGTGTGTGTGTATGGGGGGTGTATATGTGCATATGTACATGGGGGTGTGTGTGCCCATGTGCATGGGGTGTGTATGTGTGTGTGCATGGGAGGGCATATGTGTGCATGTGCATGGGGGCATGGGTGCATATGTGCATGGGGGCATGTGTGTGTGTGTGTGCATGGCGTGTGTGTGCCCGTGTGCACAGATGTGTGTGTGTGCATATTCATGGTGTGTGTGTGTGCATTTGTGCATGGGGTGCATGTGTGCCCATGTGCATGTGCCTCGTGCGGCGTGTATGCATATGTACATGGGGGTGTGTGTCCATGCATGTGGGGTGTGCTTGTGTGTGCGTGGGGGTGTATGTGCACCTGAGTTCTAAGGGTCCCAGGGTCCCTGAAGAGGGAGATCATCACAGGGGTGTGTTAACACGAGTCCCCTGTCTCTGAGGTCGTGCCGGGAGGGCTGTGGTGGGGTTGGGATGTGGTAAGGGAGCATTCTTCCTGGGAAAGCCAGGCCCTGGGGACCCCCAGACAGTCTCCTGGAGACTTAGAGGTTACTGAAATCTCACTATAAACGGCAGAGGGCTGACAGAGCCCCTAGACACATGTCATTACCCAGATACAGAACTGTGCAGAGGTTGGTATCCAGCTCCATAATCAAAATTATTCTGTTTTCCTCTAATTTTCACTCATTAAAATCTCCATTAGCTTAATTAAAAGCCACACGGAGAAGAAACCCACAGCAAGCGCACGGAGCATCAGAGCTGGGGTTTCAGCTCGAGAAATGACCCCTGAGCCCTGTGGTCTCAGCCGGGCCCCTGTGGTCCTGAGGGACAGGCAGATGCCCTGAGGTCCAGAACAGCAGTGGGGGCGGCAGCTGAGACCCTCCCCGGCTTCCCCGTAAGCTGGACCCTCGCTCTTCTGCTCTGATCCAGGCCTGCATGGGGAGTGGGTCAGAGCGTGGAGGGAGCCTCTGTCACAGGGCCCTTGCCAAGTCCAGGGCACATACTTTCAGTGGCTTTGCTCCCAAACAGTCTGTAAGGAGCCACGCTCCCTGCTCCAAGCCTGGGTAACGGGATCTGGGAATCCACGCCCGCCCTGCCACGTCAAGGGGTGTTCAGTGCAGATCCACCCCAGAGTGGTCTCTCCTACGAAAACTCACAGCCTGGTTGGCCCTTCCCTCCAGCCCTCCATGCTGTGCCCCTGGGGGGATAAATGACCTTCCACCTGATGGGGCCGCTGTGCCCTGAGCACTGACAGAGACTTGACTCATCACCGCGATTGCAGAGCCATAGGTGGAAGCCTGGAGCCGCGTGTGCAGACCTGGAGTGGCCGCTCGGGCCAGCCCTGGATGGTGGCAGCCCTCCCCCAAGGTGCTCAGCGAGTGGCCCTCTGGCCCCTTCCACCTGCCAGGTCCCTTCCTGGCTTGCTGGCTCTCCATTTAGCGTGGTTTTATTTTACCTGACGACTGGCCCATCAGATTTTGAGCTTCTTCGGAGGAGTGTAAAGGCAGCTTTTCTCCTGGAGAGCAAAGAAGAAACAGATTTAATGTTTTGCCCTCAAGGAGAGAAGCAAGGTCACTTCAACTAGGGAAGCTCAAAGTCTGACTGTGCGCCGCCCTGTGCTACGGGGGCACCGTCCGGGCAGACCGCCCTGCGGGTGTACGGCCTCCTGCAGGAGGCCTTCCCCAACGGCCAGCGGGCAGCAGAGCAGGACGAACCCTCGAGGGGGAGGCGTCTCCTTCAGGAAGGCCAGCTGTGGGGTGACTGACCCGCACAGAGACATCAGACAGGTCCCTGCCCGCCCGCGGCAGTGTGCCCAGTGCTGTGTCCCAGCACTCAGACAGCCCTACCTGCTCCGCTTGCTGCCCTGAACACAGACGCTCGGAGAGAGAAAGGCCCCGGGTGAGAAGAGAGGTCAGAAAGGGCGGCTGGGTACGTACCGGGGAAAGCGGGGTTGGTCTGTCCGAGGGGAGGAAAGGGGGTTTGCTGCATGGCCAGCTGGTGGAGCTTGGTCAACTGCTGGGGTAGGAGGGACACGAGAGCTAAGAAGGTTATTG
This sequence comes from Aepyceros melampus, assembly GCA_006408695.1. Lineage (NCBI taxonomy): Eukaryota > Metazoa > Chordata > Mammalia > Artiodactyla > Bovidae > Aepyceros > Aepyceros melampus. Next base: position 171,621 of record SJXQ01003044.1, on the reverse strand, counting down.
TTATCGAGTACAAGTCACACCAAATTAAAAACGCGTAACAGAAGTCTGCACAGATAGGTAGAAAGGGGGCCATGCGACACATGGCGGACGCAGCTGCACACAAGGACTTGGCCTGGAATAACCAATGGGCCACGGTCGGCCAGCAGGCACTGAGTCCTTCCCCACCTCAGCCCCGGTCAGACGGGTGCCCGGCTCACCGGGGAGGTCTAGGGCCAGAGAGCAGGACCCGCAGGGCCCCTAAAAGCCTCAACGCCACACCGTCACTCACGGGGCTCGGGCGTGTGGGCGGGAGACCCACGGCCCCTCCCTTCTGCGCGCCTGGTCCAGAAAACTGCCTGGTCCTCACTCCACCCAGGCGGTGACCCAGTGGGGGCCCCCGCCTCCTGGGCCTCCGGGATCCCTGGCAGAGGGCTAGAAGGCTCCGCTCCAGGGTGCTACGAAGCCAAGGGGGTTGCAGAGCCGCCAGGAGGGTACCGGGCTCCCATGGGGTCAGCCAGGCCTGCATCCTTCCCTTGTCCCTTGTGACCTGACCTTTGTCCCCCATCACCTAGACTTTTGTGGAAGGCTTTGAAAGCAATTTCTTTACTTATTTTATCGGAGCCTCACTTGTTAAATAAGCACTAAAAACAACAGAGAGTGGAGGTGGCCACGGTGAGCCCTGGCCACCTAAGAAGGGCTGTCTAAAGCCCACCCTCGGCCTTGGAGACTTCTGGACGTGTCCTTAGCCCTGGCTCACCACTGGCTCCACGTCTCCAGCCGAGCAGATGGAGGGCCAGGTCATTTCAGGACACGCTCGCGACTCCTGACCTTCACAAAGGAAGCCTAGCCTGAGTGTTTCCAGGGCCCTGAGGCCTCCGCCGAGCCCCGTGGCTGGAAGGTGGGGGCACCCAAGGAGAGTTATGGGCATCCCCAGGGGAGACATGGATCTAACCAGTCACCCCATTGGTCCCATCCTGCAGAGTCTGTAGGGGGCAAGAGAAGGACAAACACTGGGATTTCTGATGTCCCAGCATTCAAGGGTGAGCCCCTGAGTGACAGAGGAGTGGGTTTGCTGCTGGCCTCCTGTGGGCCGGGCATGCTCTGAGAGTCCCTGATGTGATGGGGCATGGGGAGAACTGGTCACATCTGACTCAGCTGCCACATCTGGTGGTTCCAAGGAGGGGATGGGATAACCTGGGGTCAGAGTCCACTTTTGAGAGTCCCCAGTGAGGTAGGGCTGGGGCTTACAACACACTGCTGCCTGGCATGTCAGCCCAGTGACCCGACACCATGGGGCTCAGGGTGTCCTGAGCAGACGTGCATGGAAGCAGCCTGAGAGGTGTCAGGAAAGCACATCCAGGAATCATTGTCATGGGGACACCAGCCCACGCCCTGGGGATGAGAGGTGAGCGGTGACCGGCAACTGCTGTGCCATAGGCAAGACAACAACCCTGTGCAAGAGGCTGACGGGCTGGGGACCCCGCTGCTCAGCTCCTCCTTCCAGAGACATGTCGAAAGAAAGACAACGAGGACCCATGGGCGCTGGGGGCATGAGGATGAGAGTGGTGGGAGCAACGACTCTGTCCTGCAAACCACCCCCACCCCAGAGCACAGCAGCCACCCTGGGTCACTAGGACGCTGGGCAAGTGCTGTGCCCCAAGTCCACCTACACAGAGGGCTAGAAGGGGGCTAAGGAGGGGACAGAGCTCCTAAGATGCAGGAGGAAACCCATGTCCAGAGACAAACATCCAGGTGGCCGTCCATAGTCCCGGTAGTGCAGGCAGGCCACCTGTGCTCACCTCACTGGGGTTTCTTGCAGACACTGCACTGGGGCATGGCCAGGGGCCTGGTGGGGCTCGGCGGGGCCCGGCCCTTCCCCTGGGGGCTCTAGCCCTTTCACCCAGGGGCCGGGGGCCAGCGGGAAGCCCCAGGAGTGGGCCTGCGCTATGCACAGGGCTCAGCTGCTCCCTGCTCCGGGTCCATGACTCCATTCCAGCTGGTGTCTGTGCGTCTGGTGGCCGGGCTTGTGTGGTCACCATGTGGGCAGGGCCCTCTCCCTCTGTCCCCAAGTGCCCGGGAGCACACGGCTATGCACCGGACAGGACAGCGGGGCAAATCGGGGCTCTGGGGACAGGAGAACTGACCCAAGTCGGCTCCAGCTCCGACCGGTACTGCGGACACAGGCATAGCTGGGAGACGGGCCCCACGTGGGCAGCAGGCAGGATGAAGAAGCGCTGCCGTGTGAGTTGGGTGAACGAACATCGTGCACTCACAAGGCTCCCCACTGGGCTGCCCATGGCCCCCACACCTGGGATGATCCTCTGTCTCCGTTAGATGGATGAGCCTGCCACCACACATGTTACAGGCACAGCCGGATGACCGAGGAGGAGGGCTCTGCTCGCACCTGGTAAGTCTGACCCTCAGAATTTCAGCTGCTCAGACCCTGAGCTGTCCTCTGGCACTTGCCTGCTGCCTTTTATGAAACAGTGGCCACAGCACACATAACCCCCTCTGGCACCCACGGATGTAAGGTGACACCTGGGGAAGGACTGGCTGGATGGGGGTGCCCAGGGAAGCCCTCCCCCCGAGTCGGGGACCGCTGGATGTCAGCTGACATCTTCCTGTCTTGGTTTCGTCCTAACAGGGCCTCCTGGGCTCCATTTCTTCATTTTGTGAAGGAAGGAGCAGCACGGGGTTGTTGAGGGGACTTTCCACTTTTTGAGGTATTTCTACCACAAATGTGGCCAGGATTTGAGGGAAGAAAGAAGGGGAGGTGGTGCCACATCACAGACGTTTCTCCATGGCCTGCCCTTCCCACTGAACGATGTCAGGGTATAAAACACAAAGTGCTCAGGAGGGAACTCACAAGCACACAGCTGCATGCACATTCAGCGACAGGCTGCATGGTTCCAGCCGTGAGTCTCCTCTCCTGTGAAGTGCTCGCTGGTGTCCTTAGCCCATCTTTCTACCGGGCTGTTTTCTGCTGATTCATGTAAGCTTACGTATTTCAGATTCTCATTCTAGTTCAGCTCCATTTACTAGAAAGATGTTTCCCCCAATCTCCTCACGGAGCCTTGAGAGAAACCACACTTAATTCTAATGTGGTCAGATTCATCACTGTTTTCCTTAATAGCTTGTGCTTCTCTGACCTGAAAGATATTCTATCTTTTTTTCTAAAAGTGCTACAGCTTTCTCTCTCATTGTTGCAGTTCTCAGCACAGGCGGAGTGTTTGTTTCCCATCAGATGTTCTCGGTGTGACCAGCTTGCTGGCTCGGGCCTTTGCTCTTTCACACAAAACAGCAGCAGGGACTTTGTGTCATTTCTGCAGTATCCATCTCAACCTGGGAGGACCCTGATGTCCCGTCCAGGAGGGTCGTGTGTCTTTCCTTTCACTGCGCTCTTCTGCTCGGCTTTAAGTTTCAATAAGGACGATTTTTTTTTCAATCACCTTTTAACTGTTGATTTTAACTTACTGTTTTGTGGGAGAGAGCTGTCTCTCTGATTCCAGCTTTTAAGAGATGGTGAGTCTGTGCTCCGTGTGTCATGGAGCTTTGGAAGTGTTCTCGTGGGTCCGGCAGCTGTGCTGGGGCATGCTCAGGGCACACTGGTTAACTCGGCTCAGGCGGGACCGTCAGAATCTCTTCCTTCTTGTCTACATGCCTTCACGTTCAGGCTCCGCTGCAATGTCTCTCAGATTCCCTAATGGTTTGTTAATTTTTTCCTTTACATGTGTCTGAAGCTGTGTTTTAGGTGCATACAAATTTAAATTGCTTTCTTTGAGTGAAGTGAAGAGTTTATCAATAAGGAATGAGTGAGTGATTTGCAATAGTATATTGCTTCTTTGAGTTAGTATTTTCCTATATTAAAAAAAAAATTTGTCTAGGTCCTTCTTCTTTAGGTGTGCCCTTTGAAATAAAACTGAAAACTTTTTTGTTTGCTTATTTATTTTTAAAAACTCTGACAGACCTTGTTTTTTAACTGGAAAGTTTCTCTTACTTTGGTCACCGTAAATGTATAGTAATTTCTGTTGTCTTATTTTAATCGCCCTGATCGTCCAGGGTTTCTATTCTCTTTCCCTTTCTGCTGTGTGGATTAATGACATTTTCCGGTCACCGATGTCCCCCCACCCCACACCTTTAATCAAGTTACAAAAGTGAACACTCCTCTGTTAGCCACCACTCTGGAACTGTAACACATACACCTGCAGTCCTAATTCAGCATCTTTGCCTCCTCCTGAATGCTACAGTGGCCCCAGGATGTTTTCATCCCCTTGGCCACAGCCTAAATCTTAGCTGTGCTCCTGAGGTCCATTTAGTTCTGTATGTTAATCCCAGCAATTAGCATTGATTTTGATTTTACAAAGTGTGTTTTCATTGATCCAGATGTTTACGTTTTAACAGACAAAAATATCAATGCTTTCTTTCTGATTTGTGCCTCTTTTAAAAGGAAGGAGATGGCAGATTTCTTCGCTCACCATTCTTTCTTGTGTTCATAGCCTTCCTTCTGAGGTCATTTTCCTTTTCCTGAAGGGTGTCCCTTAGAAGGTCATAGCTGTTTGAAAAGCACCTGCCCTCGATGATCCTCTGATGGTTGTTTTATTTTGTCACCCCCTTCTGGCCCCTGCATTGCTCCTCTGTGACATTCTTTCTCCCTCCATCTTCAGAAGATATGCTTTGGTTCCGGTGTCATGTGGCTTTGTATGGACATGTCTAAGAAGGATTTGGGTTGATCTTGTTTGAGATTTGCTGGGATTGCTGAATGTGAGGACTGTTTTGTTACTGATTCTGAGAAATTCTCTGCGATCATCTCTTAGAGTCTTCCCTCCCTCCCGCCTATCCTGTCTTCCTGGGGCTCTGACTGGATCTGAGTTCTTCCTTCTTAGTCGTCCGTGCAAATAAGTCATCCAGGGTCTTGTGAAAATCCAGGTTCTGATTCTGGGAGGAGTGGGCTGAGAGCCCTGCCACTGAAAAGATGCTCAGCTCAGCCAGAGAGGGTGTGTGACCTGGAGGAGGGGTGGGGAGGGGAGTTAACCTGCCCTGTCAGCTGCTCTGCAGCAGGTGAGGCTGAGGGTGCCTCCCCACCACCAAAAAGAGCCAGAGGTGTGGGCATCAGTGGGGCAGCCATGCAGGTCCCTCTCAGCAGGGCTCTGCCTGGGAGACTGGGGGGACACCGAGGAGGCAGGCAGCGAAGGTGCTCTGTCCTAGCTGTGTCCACTGTGAGGGGGGTCCCAGGGACCACCGTCTGCACAGGATCCACTGGTTTCCTCCACTCACTATAACACATGTGTTTTTAATTTCCCCCCTGCTTACTTGCCCTGGCCAACGCAGCGCCCACCCTCTCCCAGGCACTCAATACCTTTGCTGAGACCCAGTGTCATGGGGACCCACAGCTCTGCTGCTCCTGGACCCCAGCTCTGGAGCTCTCTCCATGAAGCTCCATGTCCTCCCTGTGAACCCCAGGGCATGGCGTCCACCCAGGCCTCTGCTGGTCCAGCCCAACCCCACTTCCCCAGACTCCCAACTTCTGGTCTCAATCCTGCTTGCTTCCAGGCCCCTTTAAGGAGGGGATGCTGAGCAAGGGAGTGACTTGGGAACTCTGAAGACTAGAAATAAGATCCTCATGTGTGGGGTGCTTGAGGGTGACTCACTTCTCCAGCAGAAAGCAGTTCCTTCCTGGTATAATCAGCATGGGGACAGGAAGAGTGAGATGGGAGAGAGCGGTGATGATGCTCTGTGTCTGCTCTCGCATCCTGAGTCGTGGCTGCCATGGTCCTCTCATGTGTCTGAAACCATGTCTGACCCCTCGAGCAGGACCCATGGGGGAGTGGGCAGCTGTCCTGGAGCATTGCCGCTGCCGGCCGTAATCTAGGCCACCAGCCATGACCCAGGCCAGCCACCCAACGGTCCCTGGCCTCTCTGAATGCCTGAGAGCTGTGAGTCCCAGGAGGATTCTGGTGAAACAAGGCCTGAGCCTGGCGAGGACCTGGAGGAAAACTATTGAGGGTGGGGCCCTGATTCTCAGGTCGGGTAAACCAGAAAGCAGGAAGAACTGCACATGCTTTAATTCTACATGAAGAAACACTCGGCTCCAGGAAATGTATTTCCTCATGGTCTATGCCTGATTCAGGAAGATGACGGTGTCAGTCACTGGGGTTGAAATGTTTAAATGGTGTATTCAGTTATCTTGTAAAATAAATTAGTACTGTCTATAATTATCATATTTGTGCTCTAAGAAAAGTGAAAGTGAAGTCACTCAGTCATGTCTTTTCTCTTTGCGGCCCCGTGGACTGAAGCCTACTGGGCTCCTCCATCCATGGGATTTTCCAGGCAAGAATACTGGAGTGGGTTGCCAATGCCTTCTCCAGATCTTCCCAACCCAGGGTTTGAATCTGGGTCTCCCAAATTGTAGGCAGACGCTTTACCGTCTGAGCCACTAGGGAAGTCCACTCTAAGAAATGAAGCTTAAAAAAAAAATCCTACTGAATATTAAGCTCAGATGAAACTGCTTTCCTGGCCATTATCACTTGTCACCGTTTGTTTGGAACAGACTGTCAGTGACGGTTTGAACTGTCAACTCTTTGACCTGCAGGAGAAGTGTTTTATCAGAGTCCTACTCTCTTCCCAACAGCTGCTCCACGGCACATGCAGGTCTGGGGGACGCGGGGGCCCTCACAGAAGCCCTCAAGGCAACTACGTAACAGCAGCTATACATTAGTTTAAAAATTAAAAAAAAATCTGAAACTACCCATTTTTAAGAGATAGTGAGAACACCACATGAAAGAGCAAAACAACCGACTGATATAAAAACCAATCCGCCAAACCAGTCGACGTCCCTGGGGCTTGCTAGGTGCCTGTGCCCCCTGGTTTTGGTGGCCTGTGTGCGAGGCCTCAGTAGGGAGCACAGGCCCGGCTCAGTGCTGCACGTCTGAGCCTCGGGTCCGGGTCCGAGCTGCACTGGGGTAAACTGGCCCCTCTGACCCAGGTTGCTGTGTGCTGAGTTCTGAATGTGCTTTTGTACAGACACTCTTCTGAAGGTAAGAGATTGCCAGCCGTGGGGATCAAAGGCTGTGCCACCCCAGAAGCTGGCTTCCACTCTGACCTCTGCCACCCCTGCGGGTGCTCTGTAGGGGTTCATGGACTGCCCCCCATGCACTCACTCTGCATGGAGACGCACTCTCCCCCACCCCAGGCTCTAGCACCCCGCCTTCCCTGGGTCACAGCCAATGATGGTCAGTGGAACGAGGAAGGCAGGCGGCCCCACGTGGCGTGGGGGTGGTCCCCCAGCCCTGCGTCCATCAGCTTCTCTGCAATCTGACTTGTTGCTTATGAGGATTTCTTTTCTACTCAATAGCAATTTCCTGCAATGATAATGAATTGAATCTCTGTGCTTTCAACACATACACGTACTTAGCGTCAGTTAGTTCTTAAACCTCCCCCTGCCCTGCTCTGTATCCCAGGCGACTG